>OX063277.1:393001-610501 GCA_944039245.1 Nebria salina
ATATATGTATATATATATATATATATATATATATATATATATATATATATATATATATATGTATATATATATATATATATATATATATATATCATTATTGTCTATAAAAATTAAAACTCCATCAATAATACTATATTTACATAAGATATATCATAAAATTAATTTAGAAAAAAACAATGAGCATATATTTATATAAGCAAACTAAACTATCAGTTTTGAACTCTGCTCATATTACAATTAATTTTTCAAAAATATTATTTTTTATAAATTATGCTACAAAGCCAAAACAATAGCTGAGGTACTAACAACTGATTATTATTAAGATAGGTATTGAAAAGATTTTATTCATTTCTTAAAATATTGTTTTATATATTTATTTTATATATATGTATATATATATATATATATATATATACATATATATGTATATATATATATATATATATATATATATATATATATATATATATATATATATATATATATATATATATATGTATATATATACATATATATAAAATAAATATATAAAACAATATTTTAAGAAATGAATAAAATCTTTTCAATACCTATCTTAATAATAATCAGTTGTTAGTACCTCAGCTATTTTTTTGGCTTTGTAGCATAATTTATAAAAAATAATATTTTTGAAAAATTAATAGTAATATGAGCAGAGTTCAAAACTGATAGTTTAGTTTGCTTATATAAATATATGCTCATTGTTTTTTCTAAATTAATTTTATGATATATCTTATGTAAATATAGTATTATTGATGGAGTTTTAATTTTTATAGACAATAATGATATCTATATATATATATATATATATATATATATATATATATATATATATATATATATATATATATATATATATATATATATATATATATATGTATATATATACATATATGTGTATATATATATATATATATATATATCATTATTGTCTATAAAAATTAAAACTCCATCAATAATACTATATTTACATAAGATATATCATAAAATTAATTTAGAAAAAAACAATGAGCATATATTTATATAAGCAAACTAAACTATCAGTTTTGAACTCTGCTCATATTACAATTAATTTTTCAAAAATATTATTTTTTATAAATTATGCTACAAAGCCAAAAAAAATAGCTGAGGTACTAACAACTGATTATTATTAAGATAGGTATTGATAAGATTTTATTCATTTCTTAAAATATTGTTTTATATATTTATTTATTTAACGTTTATCACATGTGCACAAACGAATTTTAGCTTTTCAACGTTATAATCGTAATTCTGCAGATCCGCTTAGCGATAAATATTTAAATTAAATCCGAAATATTGTAACCGGGTACACTACCACTACCCGTCTCAATAGTATTATTAAAGCAGAAATTTTTTCATTTTATTGTTCAATATATATAATTAACTTTAAAACCACACTAGACACTACGACTCTGATAATAAAAAGTACCTATAAATACATATACTTTTTCAAAGAGCTGACAGATACTGCACAATGTCAAATATCATTGTCGAGTCCTACATTAACTTTACTTTGCTTTGTATCCATTATTATATCTTAAATGATTAATACATAGTTATCATTAAAACTTATACATTATATTATTTTATATGAGTATTCCTTTGTTTAGTGCTATGAAACGTATGCAAACGCAAATTAGTACGAACAGAACCATAGCCAATCACGTGCTATATATTCAAGGTCAAATAATCGAGAGTCTCGTCGAGACCGAGACTCTCTTCGTCGAGACCGAGACGAGACTATATATTTTCAGAAAATTTCGAGACGAGACGAGACTGGCTAAAGTCTCGTCGAGACTGGTCTCGGCGGCAACACTTATCCTATGCATGGAACAGCTTGTTACTTTTTTATGCGCAGTATAAATAAGAATTGTTATCATGGAAAATATAGATTTCGAGATTTCAACGGAAACATAAGGTTTTACCATCCCTGTATCGATTTCGACTAAATTTGGAATGACGTCGGAATGTAGGTGTGTGTGTGTGTGTGCTTTGATTTGTTGTATATGTAAGTTTTTTTCGCTGCCACCAACGGACTGACGGGTCCGTGTCGTATTATTGCACGTAGGTAAGTGTACGGGGGCTTGTTTCGATTACAAAATCTGCATATAAGTTTTACCACACTCTCTTCTACACTTACTCCATATGTCGATATACCCAGCAATCTTGAACGGTGTTAATGCAAGTACGAAGGCACTGCACTGGTCAGTTCGGTTACTCAACGCACGCTCTTCATACGAAATAAAACAAACATGACATGTTATTTCATACCGACGTTGTTGCTCTTTATCTGGGACTTTGGAACTCTCATAATTTCGGTAGGGTCTAAATTCTTCACAAACATTAGCGATATTGGCTAAATTGTGTGCGTTATTGTATAATGTTCAGAATGTATCATGTTATCATTGTGCTCTTCCTGTGCGGCAATATCCAGAACATTATCAAATTGCATGTCAACTTCTTATTCCGGAATTAAACCCATTTTTAAATTGCTCTATCAGCTTGGATTCGTGATATGTTTTTTGAATCGGGACTTATTTAGGTTTTGCGCTCCATCTAGTTTTATCCTATAATATTCACCCTTGTCGGGTACTCCGAAAAAGATTCGCGAGGGTTTTGATTGCAGCGGGAAAATTCAAAATTTGCTTGTGCCGGTACTATTCTTTTGTCAAATTTCTTTATTAATATATGTTTAAAATTTGTCCACGGTATATCTAAGCTGTTTGCATTATCTAAAGTTTCTAAGAAATTTGCTGCTATTCCAACACTTTTTAACCGAATTATGCTGAACTTTTATACTTCCATCCATCCGCACATACAAGAAAACTGTTCTACTTTTCTCACGAAAGCTTTAATATCTTCTTTTGTGGTTCCTCTCAATTCAGAGACTGAATCAATTGATGTCATTAGCATTATTTTTGAGTTCTTTGTAAAGTAGTAGCACCAGGCGGCTTAAGTATTGCCATTAAGATTACCTTTATTTTTTTTTTCTTTGACTTATAGGAGTGACAATTTTAGACTAATTATTGAAATAAACAAACTAGTCATTTCATTTATCAAAAACTCAGGCATCAGTCATCGAAAACATATAAATGATAAAATCGAGTTAATATGAGTTACGAGTTTGTCATTCTAGAATCCTAATTTTAATTATATTGTTAAGCCGACGAAAAGAGCTATCTATATCAATTAATACTTTTGCAAACGTACGTTAATAGAACAAAATTTTAAAGAATAAATTTATTGCCACCTATACCATAAAAGAGGATCTGAGAATTGTGCAAAAATAATTTACTTTTTTTTTCGTGATAACAAATAACGAGCAGGAAGCTCAAATTTAAAACGAAGTAATAGATATTAAATAAAATAAGGCTTATCGTACAATGCAAGAAAACGTTACGATTTTGCAAAATTCTATACTCAAAACATCACTGTTACTGCTGTATATAAATTTAAAGATTAATCGACAACACGAATCGCCAAACGATGCAACTTTCTCCGTATTTATAACCTATATTTGCAATTATATATATATATATTTTTAATGTTACTTGAACCTCATATTTAATTTGCAATATTATCCCACCGCTTAGCCAGAAATGTAAGTTTTCGTCTAATGGGTCCGTGCCGTATTATTGCACGTAGGTTCTTGTTTGGGGGCTTGTTTCGAGTACAGTATCTGCATATACAATTTACCACACTCTTTTTTCTACTTACACCGTATGTCGATAAACTCTGCAATCTGGAACGGTGTTAATCCAAGTACGAAGCCACTGCACTGGTAAGGTCGGTCACTCAACGCACGCTCTTCACACGAAATAAAACAAGTACTCGTTATATATAATGTATATATTCTTTAATTAATAGTATACTTCACGACTAACTATGAATTAAAAACAATACATGTCGAAATTAATATATATATATATATATATATATATATATATATATATATATATATATATATATATAATATAAAACAAAATTACTATTTTACTCAGTGTTCACTCTCGATAACAAATTAATTAATTATCTGAATATTTTAAATCAATTCTCCAAACTCTCAAGACTAAGATCCACTCCACTCAACAGTCTCTACTCCAACTAACTTTTCCTGGTTTTCGTTACAGTCAACTTTTCAACCAATCTGTCCAAACATTCCAAGTCCAACATCATTAAAGCAACCCTTGATCGAGTGCAATACGTGCTTAACTTCTAAGTTCACAAAATTTAAAGTATAACATTTGTTCAGTCCTCGTGGTTCAACAATCCTTTGCGCGAGCAGTAAACAAATGTTATTGAAATACGATAATGTACCAATCTCTTAATAATCAAACAACGAATGGAAAACTTTTAAAATGGTACCAGCTACAGAATGTTTCTGCATCAACAACAAATTAATTACTGGACGATTGAATCATTAGTTCGCGTTATGGTTACATTATCGAATCCCTTAGAAAAATCATTAAAATAAGAATAATAAAATATCTAAAACAATGCGGGATACGATTGTTACATATATTATCTAAATTTACATATAACCAAGTTTTCACTTTTTTTCATACTCATTATGCCTTCAACAGGTTATGGGCCCAGGCGGAAAGTGAGAATCATAAAAATTAGAACCTTTTTAATATAAGCGTCATTCACATCACGCGGCCAGATTCACATGACCGGCGTACGATTCGAAGTCCTGCACAAGAAGAACTACGAGACATGGAAGGCCTAGATGTGAGCGGTTCTCGTGAAGAATAACGCATCGAGTGAAACTTGAAATCGTGCCATGCACCGCGGCATCGTTTGCAGTCTAAAAGGCTTGGCGGTAAGCAGACATGAGGACGCAATCCGCCATTGCTCTTGCAATGTGATCGTCGCAGATTAACCAGTTCAATGGCTGCAACACCGCGATCGATATGTATACTATACTAGAGTACATGTACCATCAAAAGGTCATGCACGAAAAGCCGCTTTACTGAACAACCTGATTCCTATTAAGATGCAGGTCGGTTAGGATGCGCGCGAACAATTACGAAAGATTTTTGACTCCATGGACATACTGGTTTCATTGGAATTTGATATCAACCGTGCCCCATGCGGATGGGAGTTAGAATTCACCCGCAGCACCTATGCTGGTCGTAAGCGGCAGCCAATGAACTTTTACCGGAAGATTAGTATGCCAATTTTCTGCGGACTTTTCTTTCTTATTCTTTTGCTCACCCGCGTGTTTGCCGTACGTGAAGACCCATAAGGAAGGAGAAGATGATCCTGGTGATTAAGCTAACGCAACACAGCTCTTTAGCTTCGGATTCTTGCGAAACGGGCGGTCAGATACTTACCCTATCTGACCAATCGCCTTTCCGTTACGTTCTCTGTACCAGTAAGGCTTACATATATATTATTTTTATTTACAATTTTAGTGCCTGACATTCAGTAAAACTTATAATAATATATACAAAATACATTGGTATGTAGAGGTTGCTATCCTGTAGTAGTCCTTATCATACTTTAGATTAAGTTCAAATTGTGCCAATGTCGGTGACTATTTGTAGTCACCTTGTTGGGCACTTGCTAGCTGGCTTCTCTGCTGTCGACTCCAAATGACAGGTATGATAATTATTTCTAGGCACCTTGTCGGGAATTTGCTAACTGGCTTTTTTCTGTCGAATCTAAAAATATTGTAATTTAAATTTTTTAGGTAGATCAAGTAAGGTAGCACGTTTTAAACTTTTTTTATTTTGATTTGCAGCAAATTACTTCTTTGGATTCGCACAAAATCTGTTATGATATTTCACACTGAAGATTCTGATTTCTTCTTTCACTGTTACTGCAGATAGATCGCGGTGAATTATGGAGTTTATGACGAACCATGGTGCATCAAGTACAGAGCGGCGCACTTTGGTAATCTTCACCTTCCATCTGAAAACAGCTTTGTATTATGAGTAGAGCCTTATACCTAACGATAGGGCCTTCTAAGTTTCTCTTTATTTTGAAAACCCATTTGGTACCTATTGCGATTCGTTGTTCGGTTCATTCGACTATCTCATATATATTGTTTTTAACTTTGCAGGATTTTAATATGGCGATGAATGTTGTTTAAGATGTTGGCAAGTCAATTATGTATAGGAAATGTAGTATGGGTCCCAGTACACTACCTGGTGGCACACTGGACTCTATTGGGTAGAGTCAAGTTTGTTCACCTTTTTATTTAATATTCAAGTATCTGTTGGAAAGGTATGATTTGAGAGTAGTAATTATGTTGTAGGATTCTTTTAATTTTAAACCACAACATGGTGTGCCAGACTTTATTGAAAGCTTGACATATCTAAGATGGCAGCGGAGCAGTATTTTGACTCGGCTAGATTTTTACGTATTTTGCTTACAATTCTGTGGATTTTTTCAATCGTTATTATGCTGCGTGCGATATCCGAAGTGGTGATTTGGCATTATGTCGTTTTCTTCTACAACAGGCTTAAGACACTAAAGCAATAACATTTCGAATAGTTTGTAGATCACAGGAAGGAGACTGATGGGTCAGTAGGAATCTTCTTCTTGTGGTTTGCCTGGTTTGAGTTTAAGGATATTTAAGGCGAATTTTCACTGAGAAGGTAAGTATTCTAGTCTTTTGATTGAGTTACGGATCATTGTAATCAGTTTTATTCTCCTGGGAGAAAGATTTTCTAGAATTTTTTCTGTTATTTGATCAAGTCAAGATTTAGAATAGCGTTTCTTATTTCACTTGTTTTAAATTTGTCTATTGGCATGAAGAAGTGAAGGGGGGTTTCTAGGTATTTCATGATTATTTGATCTTCTTGTACCAAAAGTTTACTAAGGAAGGGTTGAAACAGTGATGATAAGTGTGGTGAAAATGTGTTCGCGTTTGATTTGTCGGTTCTGGCCCAGGTACCATTTGCTAGGAATAAAGCTGGATTTGACTGTTCTAATTGTTTGAGTTTTTTGTTGCTCCCTAGTGTGAATAGTTTGTGGATGTTGTCAGCGTTAGAACCTTCCGGTATTCACGATTGATTTACTTCGTAGGTTGTTAAGCAGCATTTTGACTCCTTTTATTGCCTGGTTAAATTTTATTTTGTCTTGTGGTGACCTTGTTTATTGTCATTGTTTGCGTAGCTTCCGTTTTCAGAGACGATGTCACTAACGATTTTTGGACAATTATGTCGTTTTTGATTGGTTTGTTGTATCGATGTCGCATCCAATGCTGATTCTTTTATAACGTCATTTAGGATATCTATGGCTTAGTCTATTTTGTTTTTAGTTGAGTGATATTTCGATTGAGAGCTTCTTGGATTTCCGGTTATTTAATGGTTATCTGTATTTTGTTTTTATCTAAAGGGTGGGAACTTCCGTAACTGTATTTCTTTAAAAACACTACGGCCTTTGTAGTTCGTTGAAGGGTTTCCGTATCAATTGGTGCAGGTTGCGGTAGAAATTTTATCCCGTTTGGGGTAGTCTTTATTCAAATGATCGCTAGTGCACTTCTCGAAACGTGGTGCAAGGTTGCAGACATTTTTTGTAAAGTTGAATTTTGGAATCGTGAACACTATATTTTCAAGTTCCTACAGAATTTTCTTTATTATTGTCCTTTTGTTGCAACACAACGAAGCACATTGTTTTTGTAATTGTTGTGGTTTGCGCTAGTTTTTAGTTAAAATATGATTAAGATGTCAGAGGAAAACTTCAACACTTCATCTTCTGCCCGTGTTTGTAGTTCTTCGCCGACGCCCATCCTATTTACTCGATCATCTGGCTTGGTGAGCGAATCGGCAACCAATTTTTTGGTGCCAGTCTGGATCATTTTTATTAATTTTCGGTTGACAGCGTCCCGGATGAAATGATGCTGTACATTAATATGTTGAATGATAGACGCTATTTTTGGACAAGTTTACTGCGCCTTTGTTATAGCACAAGATGCTTGTTGACTCTTGATCTTGTTACAGTTAGAGTTGGATGAGGCCTCGACGTAGCCAAATTTTTATTGGTACTGACGCCCGTCAATTCCATGTATTTTGACTCAGTTGTGGATAGTGCTGAGGTTGATTGCTTCTTCGATTTCCATGACACTGCTTCTCGCTCCTAAAAAAAACACATAGCCTGTAAACGAACGTCGATCAAGGTCACAATTTGCAAAACAGAATCAGCGTAGCCGATGAACGTCGAATTCCCAGCTTTGGAGAAAGCTAGTTTTACGTTCGTTGTTCGTCGCAAATACCTCATTACTAGTTTGGTTGCTGTCCAATGCGACTTTCCAGGGTTTGCACAATACAAGCTAAGCATTCTCACTGCATGAGTTTTGTCAGGTCGTGTTGACAATGCCGCGTATAGTATTTTTTCAATAGCTGATCGATATGGAATTTGCTTCATAACATTTTTCTCTATTTCGTTGAAATACAAATTTTATCGATGGGACTGGTTTGCAGTCGTGCATGTTCAAGGTGATGGTACTTTTTTCAAGATCTCGCAGAATTCGAATGCCGAGTATGAAATGTGCTTCGCCAAGAATCGCCATTTCAAAATTCTTGCAAAGTTCTCCTTGAAACCATAATTCTACTTTCACATCGTTCGAGTATATGAATAGGTCGTCCACATAATCTGAATTTCACCAAAGACTAATCGATAATACACGCACACATCAAATGTTGTGCATTTTAGTACGATGCTACGTAAAATGCTATCTTATTTGGCGTATCAGGTTCCCCCTGCCTGTTTCAAATCATATGGTACTTTGTCAAGTTTGCAAATATAATTTGCAACGCTTAGGCTTCTCAAATCATTCCAACTGACGCATATAAATATCCTGTGTGGTATCCCGGTTTAGATAGACGGTAACGACATACATTTGGTTAATTTCCCAGTCATAAATAGCTGCCAGCGCGATGAGTAGGCGTACAGTCGTGTATTTCACCAGTGGCATCAAAGTTTCTTGGTAATCTTCACCTTCCATCTGAAAACAGCTTTGTATTATGAGTAGAGCCTTGTACCTAACGATAGGGCCTTCTAAGTTTCTCTTTATTTTGAAAACCCATTTGGTACCTATTGCGATTCGTTGTTCGGTTCATTCGACTATCTTATATATATTGTTTTTAACTACCAATTTTTACTCTTCCTGGATTGTCTTTTTCCACTTCTCTGCGTCTGAGCAATGAAATGTTTTCCTGAGTAATTGTGGATCAAGTTATCGGTGTTATATGTATTCTTTATTTAGATCAATTTGGACGTAGTCATCTAGAATGACCAAAGAGAAACTCTCATCATGCAATGCACGCTCGTCGAAAACTGGAGTTTCCGAAGAGAAACCTGCATACTCGTCGTACCCATAACGTAATGGCAGTCGACGGTTTTGTAGAGGGTTATATCTCACGACTTGTGACTGCCTATCGTTTGCTTGGACTACGACAACCACGTTGTCAGGAGCTCCGATTTGAATTTCGGATGGTGGCTCTTTAACTTGAATTTCGGATGGTGGAACTGTGACGTCCACAATGGCGACATCTGCTTCCACCCGTTGTGGCCCAAAGCCACTTGAGATGTTGACAACTGGATCATCCGGTATTGATAGGATGGTGTCGACAAAGGTAGGTGTAGAAGTATTGACTTCCACAAGGAGTGGTCCTGTTTCGTCGTTCGGAATTAATCCTCGCGTCATCCGATTTTCGATGAACGTGAACTCGTGATATGGTCAGCTCATGCGTATCTGGATCCATGAGACTGCAACCCATCTAGGTCTCGCTATAACCAATAAACATTACTTCTGTAGATTATTCGTCTTATTTTCGTCTATTTTCTTATGGGATGTGCGTGAGCGTACGACATCCAAAAGCTCACAAGTTACTCAAATCAGGCCATGCCATGGTTCGAATGGAGGCGAATGGAATCCTTTACTGCAATTGTTGGCAACCTATTCGTCAGATAGCACGGCTGTAGCTTATGCTTAGGCCCAATACTTCTTCGGTAAATTGGCGTCAGCTAACATTGACCTTGCTTTTTCGACCAAAGTACGGTTGCACATGTTCCGCAACACCATTCTGGGCGGGGTTGTATGATGAAGTCATATGATGCACGATTCTCTCGTCCGACATTATATTGTCCATGATGGCGTTGACGTACACTTTTCGGTTATAGGAGCGAATTTATTTCTAACTTTTCCACTTTGTTTTTCTACTTCAGCCTTGAAGAGTCGAAAATATTTATGAACGTCAATCTTCGCCTTTATAAAATACAAGAAAGGCATTCTGGTACGGTCGTCAATCAAAATATATAAATAGAGTGCGTCGCCGTTCGGGTTTTCTGTCATTGGCCCAAATAAATCCGAATGAATCAATTCGAGAAGGTTGGTTTCTCGTTCCACTTTCTCCTTTGGGTAAGCAGGTCTTCACTGCTTCCCTTTCATGCACGGAACACAAGTCATTAGATCTGGTACCGACGTGAAGATCGCTCCTACCGCCATCGCTTTTCATTCCACCAATGCTTAGGTGGCCGAGCTTCTGGTGCCAAACCATGAATGCGTTCTTCTCGCAGACAATGTTTACTCGTTCCCAAGTAATGGCCAGGCACTACAGTCCGTAAAGTTCAGTGGCGATAGCAAGTATTTTTCGATTTGACTAACTTCAAACTATCGCGACGTCGTCAAACCTGACCGTTCACTTATCTCTTTGTTATCTTATCCTTCTGTTAAGTCCAGCACGAATAAAATATTATTTAGGTTGAATGATGAAACTCGCCCGTCAATCGGGCCCGCCAGAATTACCTGTCCAACTCCACTCGACTGCAAACATCCGTTTCTTTTCTTGAACCAATCGATTTGTGCCGTCATGCGACTGGTAGCTCCAAAATCAATATACCAATCGTTTTTTTTTCTTCATACCGTTATTGTGGATGTGCGCAGACACAAAATATACTCCTACACTACTGCCGTGCGCAGACTCGCGATTATCTTCCTTCCTGCTGCAATCTACGACATAGATGTGCGCAGGTTTTGGCCGATTTGCCGCCTTTCTTGCCACCATCCTTTTTTTGCTGGAGTCCTTTTGCCAGCAGTTCGCCTCTTCGTTTCCCTGCCGTTTGCAGATATTACACTCTCCGACGATTTTTCCTGAGTGGGTAATTACCCACACGAAATTTTGGAAAATATTTAGAAAATTTTGTAAATGACCTCTCGCTATTGAGTGAGGGGTTTATGGTGTACATGCTTGCCGGTTCGGTCCCGATCTAAACCTAAGGAATAAACAATAAACCAGTTCGTCATTCGAGGAACTCGAGATAAAAGAGCGAACGATAATCAAAAGATAATTGTTAAAATACATATGTTATACTGTTATCATTTTTTTTCTGTATAAATCCTTAAAAAATTATATGCCTTCGTGTGAATCAGGGAGGTTATTGCGACTGAGTTTCGTTGAGTAAAAACTATATTTATTCTTTAATAAAGTCACACACAAACACACACATATATATATATATATATATATATATATATATATATATAAATATAATGTAAAAAAATTAATTTCTTGTCGTTCGGTTGTTTTTGTTTTGTCGTTTATTGTGTCTTTTCAGTCGATTTTTGTCTGAAATTATTCAGATTTCGATTTTTTCTTCATAGTTTTGGCTACGTTTTGGTAAATCAGGTGGGTTCTTCAAATTTCTTTTTTTCCTTTTTAATTATCCGCGTTGGTGGACAGGGTGTTCGACGGTGAGGGTAACCCTTCCGTGTCTTATAATCCTGCGAAGAAGCAGAAAATAATGAGCAAGTGGACTTTTTCAAGGTCAGTTCCATTTTAATATCAAAACAAATGTACGGTCTCATTTGTGATGTACAGTCACCACGTTTCCTCACATATTACCCTCAATACAATACCGTGATTTGTTGAATTGCACCACCGATGAGCTCTGTTCTTATTTAAAATCCCATGTTGTGTTTAAGGTCAGGCGGATCACCCGCAAGTTCAATGGTGTAGTGGAAGACATTGCGTCCATAATAGTTTCGTTCTCACTACATAAATTGCCAGAAAATATTCGTGTGGCCATGTACAGTTTGCCTGTCAGGCCACACTTTCCAAATCCAATGCGGTGTTTCAACAGTCAAAAGTTTGGGCATTCTTCAAAATTCTGTAAGGAAAAAAATGTCTGCATTTGCGTCAAAGCCCCGCATGAAGAAGAGCGATGCACCGATCCGGTGAAATGCGTGAATTGTGGAGAAAGCCATCTCGCTTTGTCGAGAAACTGATCTAAATTCAAAGAGGAGTATACTATTGTAAAATACAAAACTTTGAATAATTGTAGCTACCCAGAAGCTAGAGCTTTTATAAGCTTAAACACTGCAGCTCCTGCGCTAAGCTTTGCAAAAGTAGCTGCAACTAGGCCTGCAACACCCATTCCATCTGTAAGCAATATCGCAACTCTTAGCATTCCTGAAATCAAAATATTGATAACAGAAACTATCACTATCAACTAAGGCGTCATTATGAGCGCAGCTTTGTCCTCCGCAACAAAACCCACATGTTTATCTGCAAAAATGCCATCCCCTACTGTTCTGCCAGGTACATCGCAACTTCCAAATATAAGTGTCATGCCATCTCTTAATCCTGTTCTATCAGGACAAGATATTAATATTTCGTTATCAGACTAGGAGCCCGATTCTCAACTCTCACTCGTGTGATAAATAGTGAAATTTATCACCGATTATCACTCGTATCACTTTAGGTTATTCTCAACTACAAAAAAGTGATATATCGTGATACATATCACTCGCTTATTTTCACTTGATATTTTGACGGCGATAACAAGTGAGAAGTGGTGAGAAGCTCAAACTGACATTTATTTGTGGTTTTACGATAAATGTCATTGGCTGAATAAATTCAGGATTGTTGTATCTTTAACAATGGAGGAATATGTCCAAATTTTATTATTGGAGCAAATCGAACATGAAGAAGTTCCTAGATATATTCGGCCAAGATTTGATGCTTTTCAGTTAAGTGAAACGCGGTTTATAAAATTATTTAGGCTTGATAAAATATTGGCAAGATTATTAATAGAAAGTGTTAGTGAACATATACGTACTCCTGCTAAAATATGGGCTTTGAATGTTGAAATGAAGGTAATATTTAAAATTATATTAGAAATAACACTGCAATACAAGTTACTAATTGTTTGTTAATAGGTTCTTATAGCACTTAGGTTTTTTGCGTCGGGTGGCTACCAAACCGACATTGGAAATGACGCAAGTCTTTCAGTTAGCCAAAGTTCGGTCAGTAGGTGTGTCAAAGAGGTGACCGACGTTGTAAATAGGATACTACTCCCAGAATGGGTCAAGTTTCCTACCTCAGAAGAAAAATTAATTAGAGGCAGGGATGCGTTTTACAGAAAATACAATTTTCCGGGAGTTATTGGATTAATCGATTGTACGCACGTTGCCATTTTATCACCGAATACTATAAATCCGCAAATATTGCCTCAGGTTTATATTAACAGAAAAGGCTACCATTCTATAAATGTGCAGTTAATATGTGACCATGACATGAGAATATTGAATATTAATGCCAGATATCCAGGAAGTACTCATGACTCGTTTATATGGAGAAACTCAAATGTAAACACATTTTTACAAAGAAGATTTGAAAATGACCCTTCCAATTTTTGGCTTTTGGGAGATGCCGGGTATCCGTTGCAGCCATGGTTAATAACTCCAATTGTAAATGGTAGGGAAGGATCACCTGAAGCTAGATTTACTGATGCACATACCAAAACTAGACAAGTAATTGAGAGGTGCAATGGGGTACTGAAAAATCGTTTCAGATGTCTACTTAAGCACAGAGTACTACATTATGCTCCAAATGTAGCTTCTAAAATTATAAATACTTGTGCAGTTTTGCATAATATGTGTGTGACTCATAATATCGCAGAACCTGATGCAGATGATGAAAATGATGATTTAGGAATTTACGACCATCAAAATGCGGCTGCAATTCCGCCAAATCAAATTTTAGATCGTGCTCGACGAATACAAAATGGAATTATAAGAACATATTTTAATTAATAATTGTCTTTTGCATATATTTGAAACTCTTAGATATAGGTTAAACAAAACATTATGTAATTTTGAATAGTAACAGTAAGATAAAAAATATAATATAAGCAACAAAAAAATGTTTTAAAGCCATTCTGAAATTTTCGTGAGGGCATCAGCTATCTTTTCTTTGGCAACCACATCTCGTTCTAATAGCTTAAGTTTTTTTGCGTAGTAATTATTTTTAGCCATTAATTTTTCTTTTCCTAAATCTATGATGTTTTGCGCTGTATCTTTTTTATTTTTTCTAGAGCCCCCTTGTAAACTTTGCCTAGATGCAGGAATCCTTGTAGGAATTTCTATTTCTGATGGATCTGCTACTTTTTTTGATGGAGTATTTATATTTAAATTTTCATCATTAACATCTTCCATATCTATAGTAATTTCTTCACTTAAATTTTCATTATTCACATTTATTGGCTGTCCATCTAACGGTGACTCTAATATATCAGTGTGCCCATATATTGCAGAATGTCCTACAAAAGGTGAAATCTGCTCTTCCATATTATTTAAAAAAATTTCTTTTAATGGGCCACCACCAGTTTGTTTTGAAGAATTTTTGTTCTTCGATAATTTATCTTTAACATTTCGCTTCATGTCTTGCCAGCACTATATTATAAATAGATATATTACAATTTATCAATCAGGATATTGTAATAAAATTTACCTTTCTCCACTCTTTCCCATTTTTTTTAGCACCCCCACACGCATTTAAAATTGAAGATACTTCTTCCCATGTTAATGTCTTATCATTATGATTAACAAAGATGCCACTATTTAAACTGGAATTTTGTTGTATAATGGATATTAATTTCATTTTTTGTTCGTTAGAAACATAAGTTCTTCTCGCGGGAGGCATTTCGAAACTTAAACAAATGAATATTTAATCTGACATAACTTAAATACGCCAACTTATATCAAATAGATTATCATAATTTCTCACTCACAAATCTCATATCACTTTCTTGTTGAAAATAGCATTTTCAGTTGACAAGTGATATGATATAATTTTATCACCTAGGTGATATGATATGAGATGATATATTGAGAATCGGGCTCTAAGAGTCAAGCGCTATGTCAATAGGAAATGAAACTATCAAGAATGCCCGAAATTGTGTGTGTGTGTGTGTGTGTATGTAGCAATGTGCCATCGGGAATATTCCTCGTGGGAAACTGCCTCAAACAGGGAATATTCCCGGAAAGTTCCTGAGGCGCCCATAAGTGTCCGAAAACTGGGAATATTCGAAAATTTTAAAACTTTGGGAATTATTTTGACTGGGTAATATTCTCGGTGGTATCATTGCTCCAACCGGGAATATTCCCCTGGTGTAAAATGTGATGCTGAATTAAAATATTTCAATCACGGTCGGGCTATACATTCTATATTAAGGTTTCTTCAGTGTGCGCTCTGCAGTGTTGTGGGACTCTCGCAGTTACAATTAATTTGTTTATATTTCATAACATTGTGAGATTGTGATTTTAAATGCGTACCTTCTTCCTTGCTCATCGCATTTGTGTTTAAAATATGAAACCAAAAGGTAGGTATAGTATACAAATTACATATAGAAAACTTCTGCAGTGTCATGCACCGAACTTTCTTATACGCATATGGGTTAAGCCACATCGTAGTTACATTATTTTTCTAATTTATAATATTTGTTCTAACCTTTAGATCGCTTTTACACTAAATATATTTCGTAAAATAAATATTAAATTACAAACTGCAAATTATTTAAGTCTATTTTGTTAAACAATTGACAGCCGCAGATGATACGATTTATGTAACAATATATATAATAAGCAGAAATTTATTTTGTAACCAGTACTTTTTTTGGAAAAAAGATTCAAACAAAAGTTGTGCTTAATATAAATATCATTAATTTTTGTTCACAAAAATTTTCTGTAACCGTAACCATTTTTGAGTAATTACAGCAACTGCAAAAAATTACTAGAGTAAACATCCACTTCCGGTCGGAATATTGTTTTCAAAAATAGAAGATTTTCGTGCCAGGCACATAAAAATCTTAAATTTAAAATTTCATAATTTTCCCTTGAGCCGTTTGGGCTGTAGAGGGCTCACACACACACACAGACACACACACACACACACACACACACACACAGACGGACGTCATTCCAAAAATAGTTGGAATCGATTCAGGGAAGGTCAAAACGTATATTTCCGTTAAAATCTCGAGTTTGTAATTTTTCATGATTACAATGCTTACTTATACTGCGTATACAAAACTAATTTTTATTTGTAAATATAGTGAAAAGGTGTACACGCATCGCAAAGCAACAAAAATGTATGCACATATTATTAAACGTAATAAATCTCCTTCGGATTTTAAAAGCATACTTCGCCATTATAATATAATTGCGTCTAAAGTAAATTCCAATATTAAAAGACGTGCTACACCTATCTCTTAATTAAAAACTGGGCAAGCCACCGAAATTATGCAAAGAAAACCATTACCTTTCCAAGATTTGGAAAAAACTGAAAAAGAATATCTTAATCCAATTCCAAGCACTTCATCAGCGCCTGAAATTTCGATGGATTCATCGTCATCTTTGGATGATTCTCAAAGTATAACTTCAGGAATTTCCAACCAATCCGAATCTGTCTTGTAAAATAAACATTATGTTTAGCTTTTGTTTTGTCTTATTTTTATTAATTGACTTTATTACTTTCTTGTACGCAGTATAAGTAAGTATTGTAATCATGAAAAATTTCGAACTCGAGATTTTAAAGGAAATATACGTTTTGACCTTCCCTGAATCGATTCCAACTATTTTTGGAATGACGTCCGTCTGTGTGTTTGTGTGTGTGCGTGTGTGTCTGTGTGTGTGTATGTTCTCTACAGCCTAAACGATTGAAGCTAAAATTATGAAACTTTAAACTTAAGATTTGCATAGGCCAGGGGTGTGCACCTCCTATTTTTGAAAAAAAATATTCATAGCGGAAGTGCCTGTTTACTCTAGTCATTTTTTGCAGTTTCTGCAATTACGCAAAAATGGTAATAGTTACAGAAAAATTGTATCATCAAAAATTAAAGGTATTTATATATAGCACAACTTTTATTTGAATTATTTTTCCAAAAGGAGTACTGGTTTCAAAATAAATTTCTGCTTATTATATTTATATTAACATAAATCGTATCATCTGCGCCTGTCAATTGTTTAACAAAATAGAATTAAATAATTTGAAGTTTGACATTTAATATTTATTCTAAGAAATATATTTAGTGTACAAGCGATCTAAAGGTTAGAACAAATATTATAAATTAGAAAAATAATGTAACTACGATATGGTTTAACCCATATGCGGATAAGAAAGTTCGGTGCATGACACTGCAGATATTTTATATAAGACAACAAAATAAATTTATTTAAAGAATATTAATTATTTTCCATTCAAACAAAATTTTTATTTCACCTCCATATATATTCCCAAAAGATTAAAAAATTTAATAATACTTTTAAAGCATCTAAGTTTGATTTAATTTTGGGAACATTCCTGGGAAAGTTTCCGGTAATATTCCGTCAAAGAAAGTTTTAAGGAATATAAATTAATGCTTTATGCTTTGGTGCTGAAACACATACTAAAATATATAGATATGTCTAAGGAACAAAATATAATAGTAAAATTGGAAAATTTGTGTGGTATGTTCCTCTATATTTCCGTTTTTGGGGAATATTTGCGGAAACATTCTCGGAAATATTCCCCTTAATTGAAATTCCCGGGAACGGCACATTGCTATGTGTATGTGAGCGCTCTACAGCCCAAACGGCTAAAGGGAAAATTATGAAATTTTAAACTTAAGACTTGTATGTGCCTGTTACGAAAACAAAAATAAATGGTATTTATATGTTGTGTAACCGCTCCCGCCATAGTTTAAAATAGGGTGTAGTTTTGTAACTTGCCACGCGCGACAACGTTGGAAAATCGACGTGGCAACGTTGTGTAAAAATGCGAACAAAAATGGCGGACTTTGTTGTAGTATCAATAATTTTGTAATGTCACAAAACTTTGTTATAATTAAAAAACCGTTTAAAAGAATAGAAGAATTTAATGTACCTGTATGTGGCAACAGTATAGACGGGTAGTTTATACCGCTGTACACGAACGAAACATTTGGCGACCGTGACAGTACGTGGTAAGTGCAGTGAGCGTTACCCGGCATTTTAGATACGCAAGACGCGCAGTTTTTTCAATACGCGTAGTGCGGGGTGATTCGCGCAGACTTACCAGTTCATCAAAAGGTAAAATTTATAACAAAAAAGAAAGACTATTCACTCGCTCGTAATGCAAACATTAAAGAAACGGCGTGCGGTACTTCGCACTGCATTTACGAGAGTCGCAAATCAGTTAGAAACATTATTATATGACACGGAACAGAATGTTACAGAAATACGAATTTTTGCAACATAAATACGACGTGTTAAAAATAAGTGACTATGAAGTGTTTAATTTAATTATGGAACAAAACTCCAGCGAAGTTGACTTATCCGCCGAAGTCTCAGCGTGTGATGAATACAGTTAGATTCACGAGGTTGAAGGTTCGTCATAATAAGACTGTTTACGAAAAAAGTTAATCGAGGTCCAAATTTAACACACATGTCAGCGAAGATGGTCGGAGCACCATAAATGTGAGGCAATTCAAGCTTCCTCACATTCAATTGGTTAAATTGGGCGGTGAAATCCGGGAATGGCTACCCTATTGGAGTCAGTTATAGAAAATCGATGAGGCTACGGATCTGGCACCAGAAGACAAGTTCCAGTATCTCTTGTTGGCTATAACTCCTAATACGACAGCAAGAGACCTATTAAACAGTTTTCCTCCTATTGCGGAAAACTACGACAAAGTGATTGATAGTTTGAAGTCACGCTTTGGAAGGGAAAACTTGCTCGTTGAAGTTTATGTAAGAGAACTCTTAAAATTGGTGTTAGGCAACGCTCTGTCGATTCAGACGAGATGTGGCATTTCTACACTGTATGACAAGATAGAAACGCAGTTACGAGCTCTAGTGACATTAGGTATAACGACAGAGCCGTGTACGGCCATGCTTTATCCGCTAGTAGAATCTTGTCTACCAGAAGAGCTTTTGCGTGTATGGCAACGATCCGCAGAATTCTCAGACAAACTAGATAACACTCTCAAGGACCGCTTATGTAGGCTCATACAATTTTTGAAGGCAGACGTCGAAGGAGAAGAACGAATCGCACTTGCTGTGGAAGGTTTTGGCGGAGGTGTACCTGACAAGATACAAAAAGTTACTAAAGCTAAAACGAGCGAACATGGTTTATATATAGCCGCCGACTTAATTAATAATTCGGAAACTGTCAGTTGCGTGTTTTGCGATGGTAATCATGTTGCAGAAAAGTGTTTTAAAGCACGGAAACTTTCTTTGGAAGAAAAGAAAGTTATATTGTCAAAAAAACGGGGAGGTTTTCGTTGTGCGAGGATCGGCCATATTGCAAGACGGTGTCGCGAACGTATAAAGTGTTTAGTTTGTGGTGGACAGCATATTTTCTTGTTATGTACTGAACTGGCAAAGACCAGCAATCAAAATCGTGAAAAAACCGAATCGGGAAAGACAGTTGTAAATCAAAAGAACGCTCTAGTAGAAAATAGCTTGGCTAACCGGACTGATACTCGCGTTTTCTTGCAAACACTTCTCGTTAAAATACGAAACGACAGCGAGGAAAGGGAAGTGCGGGCGGTTATTGACACTGGATCGCAGCGATCATACATCTTGAAATCTGTAGCTGAAGAATTGCACTATAAGATTAAAAGAAATGAGACGATAGTACACGTCTTATTCGGTGGGGCTCAAACGTCGGAACAGCGACACAAATGCTACGATGTCAGGCTGTCATGCTTAGATGGCAGGTATGCCTGCAAGTTTGAGGCGTTAGACCAGCCTGTTTTATGGGACAATATTCCATCCGTTTTCTAAGGAGTTTGGACTAAAGAGTTACAGGATGCTGACATACGATTAACAGACACGACAGGACGTACAACAATTACATTGCTGATAGGGGCCGACATAGCAGGAAAAATACTTACCGGAAAGAAGCAAGTCCTTCCATGTGGTTTAATAGCGATGGAAACATTACTAGGCTGGTTCATGATGGGCAAGATACCCTGCAACGAGAGTTCGCAGGATACTACAATGGTAGTAGCGAATTTGCTAAATAGAGATATTTCCATCGAAGCACTATGGCGGCTCGACATACTGGGTATAGAGCATCCTACTGAGATAAAATCAAGGATTGAAATTGAAAGAATGGTGAAGGATCTATTTTCTCAATCAATAGCTGTGGACAAGGAGGGTCGGTATGAGGTCAAAATGCCGTGGATCGAAGGATACCCACCGCTACCGTCGAATTATTTTCTTTGTAAGAAAAGACTAGAAGCTACAGAGAAGAAATTGATTGGCAATGGACAATTAAACAATATCAACAGATATTCTTAGAATGGATAGAAAAAGGAATAATCGAAGAAGTACCTCAAGCAGAGATACCGAACTCTGCACACTACTTCCCACACAGACCTGTGTTGAAAGAAAACAGCACCACTAAAATGAGACCAGTGTTCGACGCATCCGCAAGCGAGAAAAACCAACCTGCATTGAACCATTGCATAGAGAAAGGAGTAAATCTTATCGAACTTATTCCTTCAATTTTACTGAAGTTCCGCAAAGAGCAAATAGGCTTGGTGGCGGGCATTAGTAAAGCCTTTTTGCAAATCGGATTGTGTAAAAAGAATCTAGACTTTCTTCGTTTTTTGTGGAAACGTGCAGATGGTAGTTAGGTGGTATACCGTCACCGGAGGGTAGTATTTGGTGTAAGCTGCAGTCCATTTCTACTTGGAGCAATGATCGAACACCATTTTAAGAAATACATAAAACAGAGCGACGAAGTTGAACATCATTACTTGGAAGAAATCGTCACAAAATTACTCGATAGTTTCTATGTACATAATTGCGTTACAAGCCTACCGAACTCAGAAAAACTGACAAAGTTTATTTGTGAAGCCACAAAGGTGATGGCTATGGGAAAATTTGAATTAAGAGGGTGGGAGTTTACGGAAAACACAGAAGTAAAATGTGTCACTACAAACGTACTCGGTTTAACCTGGAATAAGAAGCAAGGGACGTTATCCATCCACAAAGAGTGCGCTACTCCGAACAAAGATAAGCTTATAACAAAGCGAACAATACTTTCAATAGCACATCGAATTTTCGATCCAATCGGATTCACTTGCCCAGCAACGTTGTTCCCAAAGTCCTTGCTGCAAAAATGTGGGCAAACAAGATTTGATGGGATGTAGAGGTCGACATGGAAAGTAAGATCATCTTCCAGAAATGGTGCGAAGGATTACCTTTCCTTTCAACAATAGAGATACCTAGATGGATTATGGGTAGCTCAGATGGAGCTAGAAAACTAAGTCTACACATATTTTGTGATGCAAGCAAGGATGCTTACGCTTGTGCAGTATTTTTGCGAATTGAGTTGAATAAATTTGAGAATGTCATTTTGATACAGGCTAAAACAAGAGTTTCGCCTTTGAAAAAATTGTCTATTCCAAGGCTTGAACTGCTGGCAGCTAGTATAGCAGCCAGACTGTACGACACAATTAAAGGAATTTTCGGTTGTAATCTAGAATCACATTTTTGAAGTGACTCAACGGTGGTTTTGGTATGGATAAGACGATCCGACAAATAGTTAACATTCGTATGGAATCGAACGCAAGAAATTAGGCAGCTGACTTCTATGGAAGTATGGAGACACGTACCTGGACATTTAAATCCCGCAGACTTGCCTTCTCGTGGTTGTTCACCAAAGCATTTATTAGAATCAAAATGGTGGGAGGGCCCACAATGGCTACGGCGTTCACCGGCAAGTCGTCCACAAGAAGAACTGTTAATTGATGAAGAAGAGATCGCTAAAGAAAGGAATAAGGGACATATCATCGCCCTGATCAACAATGAAACCGAGAGCTGGTATGGTCATTATTTCTCAAAGTACAATAGTATAGTGCGAATGATCTCTTGGCTTCGTCAATTCAAACACAATGCTTTAAACCGACATGAGAGAAGAGAGGGGGAATTGTCAGTGGAGGAAATAGAAAACGGTGAGAAGTGAGTGCGCGAGTCTCCCGTTTTAGGCGACTAGTTAAATGTCCAAATCGATATTTATTGTAAATTTGAGATGTATGATTTTGTGTCATGTCTCAGGTGGGAGAATGTTGTGTAACGTTGCCACGTCATTTTTCCAAGGTTGTCGCGCGTGGCAAGATACAAAACACCACCCTAATTTAAACTATGAGGGGAGCGCCATAGTTTAAAATAGGGTGGTGTTTTGTTTCTTGCCACGCGCGACAACCTTGGAAAAACGACGTGGCAACGTTGTGTAAAAATGCGAACAAAAATGGCGGACTGTGTTGTAGTGTCAATAATTTTGTAATGTCACAAAACTTTGTTATAAATAAAAAAACCGTTGAAAAGAATAGAAGAATTTAATGTACCTGCATGTGGCAACAGTATAGACGGGTAGTTTATACCGCTGTACACGAACGAAACATTATATTTAGCACAACTTTTATTTGAATCTTTTTGCCAAGGTTTCAAAATAAATTTCTGCTTATTATAGATATTTTTACATAAATCGTATCATCTGCGCCTATCAATTGTTTAACAAAATAATTTGAAGTTTGACATTTAATATTTATTCTAAGAAATATATTTAGTGTAAAAGCGATCTAAAGGTTATAACAAATATTATAAATTAGAAAATTAATGTAACTACTATGTGGTTTAAGGGGGGAAATACAAGTAACTACCTGAAAACTCGACGTTTTTTAGGAATTTTTTTCGGGAATATGAAACAACATACACTTTTCTGGTTTCTTTAATAGTATTTAATAAACATTCAGCTTTACTCACGATTTTTTTCAAATATGCCCGACCGCTGTGTGACCTTGAAGCTTCGCCGAAAGGAGGTTGCGTTAGGCGAGCGGACCCAACTGGCGGGAACTCTGGGGACCCGAAACATAAATATTTTTTACTTTTATTAGATAAACCTTATTCTCAGATGTATTTTGTTCTATATGAACCTCCGAAACTAGAAAAAAAAAACCGATGTTTCATTAAAAAAAACTTAATCTGAAAAAAGATGAACTTTTCATCTTTTTTTTTCGTATTTAAGAACCCCTAAATAGTATTTATTGCTTATTTTTTCATGATTTTAGTGGTTCATATAGAATAAAATTTAATGACCTTTCAATCTCGCTAAGTTACAATTCATTTAAATGAAAACTTTTTGAGTTATTTTTCCCGCCAGTTTAAAAAATAGCGTTTCGGGAAAAACACGTTTAAAGTTTATGTTAGGTAGAAGTATAATTTTTGGAAACTTTCGGTTGTTTTAAGTCAATCGGCGATTCCGAGGCCAAACAAGGTTCCTTCCTCTTGTGCATAGAAATCGTTGAGTTCTGCCTGAGCCTGTTTTCTAGCAGTTCTGCCCTCTTTGCTGCAACTCCACGATCGGCGCTCCTGGCGAGTGTAGCGGTCCTCGTCGGATTTAGTGCTGAAAATGTGCGTATTCTGGCCAATATTGCACTACAGACCGTCCATGATAACATTTTTTAAAATTTTTCTAATTAATAATAATTTGCTAAATTTTTGCACCCTTTTTCACTAATTATATTTCTTAGAATAAATATTAAATGTCAAATTTCAAATTATTTAAGTTTTTTGGTTTTTCTGTAATTTTCAACAATTGACAGGCATAGTAGATCCGATTTATGTGAAAAACATTTTAATAAAAATCAATTTTAGGTTATTCAAAATGCTTATATCTATAATTTTAATTACATCAATTTTTCTGTAAGTGCAATCATTTTTGAGTAATTGCAAAAAAATAACTAGAGTTAACATGCACTTCCGGTTTGAATATTGTTTTCAAAAATGAGAGGTTTTCTCTCTAGAAATATACAAATCTTATGTTTGAAGTTACATAATTTTACCATCAACCGTATAGGCTGTAGAACGCTCAAACACACGCATGCATACAGACAGACAGACACACACTCACACACAGACGGTTGTCATTCCAAAAATAATTGGAATCAATACATTGAAGGTCAAAACGTATATTTCCGTTAAAATCTCGAGATCTAAATTTTTCATGATTACTTGTACTGCGTATAAGATAGTAAAAATGGTTATATCTCGGTTACTACATTTCCAATCGCCTAGATATTTTACAGGATAAATAATATATGTATAGGCAATTGATTTATGTAATAAAAAAAAAAAGATAAAAAATGTATTTTACTTGTATTTCCCCCCTTAACCCATATGCGTATAAGAAAGTTCGGTGCATGACACTGCAGATGTTTTTATATTTACCTGGTTGAATATACTAAATGAATATTTGATCGAAACATTTCAAATGTTTAATATTGACTTTTTTTTTACTGCTACAAACATGTCTTCTAGTATTGAACTAACATTTTGAAAAGCGCGCTAATAAGAGAACACTTTATGCATACAGCGTTTTTCTATTAAGCACCCGCTGTTATAAATAGAACAGTAAGTTGACAGCGTTGACAGCAGAGAGTATGGGGAGATGGATTTCAGCGTTAAATCGGTTGTACAACGTTTGCAAAAATGGCGGGTTCCAAGGAGCCTACACTGGAGGTTAAGTTGTCGCCGCAACCAACGAGGGCGCGCGTTTTTTTTTTTTTTTTAATGAAAGGATTGATGTACTTTTCTTTTCGTGGTACAGTAGACCACGAAATGCAAAAGTACCTCCTAAATAAAAACCATTATTTAAATAGTACAAATATTTATTACTAATTCAGGTTTAAATTTTACTTTATATAACATTCACATATTTATATGTTAAGATAACAATTATATTTTTATTATTAAATATTAATAATATGCGTATTTGGCTCTTCAGTCGAATATGAATTACATTCGATCAAATAGTTTTTATAATGGAACAAGTAAATGCTCATATTTATAAAAGAAAACTAATTTTAATAAGTACATTTTTAATGAAGCTACAATTGACTTTCATCCATTCATCGCAATCTTTAAACCATTGTTTAACATTTAAATAAGTTTTTCTTCAATAATATGGTTTTGATGTTAGTACATTCTTCTCATACGCAACGTCTTAAGATGCCTTTCTGTCGCATGTCGTTGAATAGGATCGCGCCAGGATAAGCGCAAGGTCTAATCCACCTGCACTCGAAATGTTTTGAACATACACGATATGTTCTATAAACATCATGTGCAGGAGGAATAACGTACAGTTGCAGATTGTTGATTTTTTCCAACCAAATTTGGAAAAGTGCTCTGTCCTTCGGAAAACAGGCGAACCGTTTTCTGTAATCAAAGCATCCGGGAACACAACAGAATCGGTTATTTAAATTTATACTACGAACAAACTATTATAGAATTCATATCAAATGTTTACTATTTATTTGTGATTTAATACTTACATGCCACAAAAAAAGAGATTGCTCAAAAACAAACACTTGTTAGAGTTAAATAATATAAAATACAAAAGAACTTCCCGATAAATAACAGAGGACAAATCAATAAAGAACAATAACAAAATTGCATGTATGACGTATTGCACAATAAAAATGTTACATTATTTACAAAATGGATTCCAATAAACGTACTTATAAATAAATAATTTATTTTTCCAAAAAATGCAGTGTAAAATCATCCTAAACTTTTATTTGATTAGTAAAATATCAAGTAAATATTAAAAATTTATATACATTTAATTCGTTGAAATTTTTATAATTTTTTATTATCGCGACATCTAGAACAGCGGCGAATATGCAATTTTCTAACCTAACAAAACCCTGTCCAATGGTGGCTATCAGAGAGTATGGGGAGATGGATTTCAACGTTAAATTGGTTGTACAACGTTTGCAAAGATGGCGGGTTCATGGAGGTTTAGTTGTCGCCGCAGCCACCGAGGGCGCGCGTTTTTTTTTTTTTTTTTTTTTTTTTTTTTTTTTTTTTTTTTAATGAAAGGATAGATGTACTTCTTTTTTCGTGGTACAGTAGACCACGAAATGCAAAAGTACCAAAGGTACCTCCTAAATAAAAACCATTATTTAATTAATACAAATATTTATTACTAATTCAGGTTTAAATTTTTCTTTATATAACATTCACATATTTATATGTTAAGATAACAATTATATTTTTATTATTAAATATTAATAATATATGGTAAGTATTTGGCTCTTCAGCCGCATAGCGAATATGAATTATATTCGATCAAGTAGTTTTTATAATGGAACAAGTAAATTAAAGAAAATTAATTTTAATAAGTACATATTTAATGAAGCTACAATTGAATTTTATCCAATCATTGCAATCTTTAAACCATTGTTCAACATTTAAATAAGTTTTTCTTCAATAATATGGTTTTGATTTTAATATAATTATTTTTTGTTGTATATTAAACAGCATTCTTTCTTTTACCCATTATTACATTCTTATACGCAGTATTGTTATCACGAAAAATTTCGATCTCGAGATTTTAACGAAAATATACGTTTTGACCTACCCCGAATCGATACTGACTATTTTTGGAGTGTCGTCCGTGTGTGTGTGTGTCTGTGAGCGCTCTACAGCTTAAACGGTTGAATGTAAAATTAAGAAAATTTAAACTTAAGATTTGTATAACTCTGCAATTCGTTACAGTTCTATGTAAATTGGAAATACAGATAAATGAAGTAAATTTAGAATGACAAGTATTAACTCGTCCCTTGATTACAAATATGTTGTCATATATGATATATAATAAATATGATATGCAATATCAGCTCAGTAGGATACACATGTATGTTACGTATGAGATGTAACAACTGGAAACATTGTTTTGTAACATTGCAATATGTATGCAACATTTCAAGCTTGCGATCATATGATATATAATAACTATGATATGCAATATCAATTCAGTAGAATATACAAGTATGATACGTAAATATAACAAGTAGAAGCATTGACAAATATTCTACCAAGATAATCAAACCAGCAAAATTACATAAATCCCTATCACATATACTAGGTTACGATTAATAAACGATGTAAATTAAACTTAAGTAGGAAACACAAGTATGTTACATATGAGATGTAACAACTGGAAATATTGTTGTATAATATTGCAATATGTATGCTGTCATATGATATATAATAATCATAATATGTAATTATTATTTTAAGTAAATATACAATTAAATCAAATAATTCTAGTATATGCAATAGTACATTCTTCTCATACGCACCCATGTTACAAAAAAAAATTACTTTCTGTTTTTTCTCCACAACGTCTTACGATGCCTTTCTGTGGCAAGTCGTTGAATAGGATCGACGATATGCCCTAATCGAGTGTCTTGACCACTGAGCAATCTATTCGTAAATCTGCAATAGACATGCAGAATAAACTGCACAGTGATCTCGACAAACGCTTTAGAAATATCGTGGTCCCCACATGATAGAAAAGAAAAGTCATTATGGTCAAATATATACTTAATTATTCTACCTTTAATCCCCCTCTGGTGGCAATGTCGTGGCAGTATGTTATATGTAATTTTCATGACGCGCTCAAATGCGGTCATGAAATTACTGTTGGGTCTGGTCAGTCCGTTCTTAGTCAATTCTCTCACATTAATGTGAGAGTGGTCAGGTAAGTTGTCGTTTGATAATAATGTTGCCTTGCAACGTCTGCAGTCGGAAGATTTAGTCAAGCGTATTATGCGTCTCGCAACAAAGCCAGCCACGTAGGCAGTGACTTTGTTGTCCCAACGTCTGATAGTCATGTCTAGGTCAGTATCGTCGGTCGGCTGCGGATTCGGAAAGTCTGATAAAGATCGTGATATAAACATTTTCAAATTCGTTAATGGTACATCGTTGTCTTCAGAACAATTCGATCCCACAGAGTGCACCGACATAAAATTATTAATGTTTAGGGTTTGATACGATGAAATAAATGAAGCACAACTAGGATTTCTGCTAGCTCCCAAGTGACTACGAATGCTGCCAAAGAAATTTTCTAGAGCATCTTGGTTGCACCTTCTTAAAGCAAGAGAGGTGAAACCAACCTGCTCTAGAGATTTCCATAAGCATTGTAGTCCCTCAAGAGTAACTACCCAATTTGAAAGAGAAGGAGGCCTCTCGCCACGTGCGGTTAAACCTCCTGTCGTCTTAACAAATTTCATATCGCGCAAAATTTTTTTCGCCTCATGCCAAAATTCTAAATGCTTAGAATTTTTTGACAACGCACATCTGAGTTCTCGAAAACGTCCTGCTTCAAACACAAGAGTACCATTAACGCTGTCAAAAAGTTTATCAGCGAAATCCATCAGAATTTGCGTACCTTTAGCTGTCGGTCCAAAGTTGTGGATCTCTGGCGGAACCTCATTAAGCAGAAGACCAATACCCACATTAACCGATCGACTAAACACTTGGGCGCAATGCCTAACGCTCATCTTACGAATTTTCTGTGGGTATATATGCTCATCTGTGAGATTCGGACATCGAACCATAGTCGCACTATCGTATTCGTAGAATTTAATTATGTCTTGCCAAGATGCCCTATATTGGCGGTTGTCTTTTGTGAAGATCAAGTCCTTCGTCAGTAAGTTGTTGCGTAGTCCTTTTAGTAAGTGGGGAGGATCAAAGATATGAATAATTTCCCGCCCCTCAAAACTAAAAATTTCTGGCCGAAATTCCCGCCCCGCACGTATACAATTGGCGCGATATTCACCTTTAAGCGTCGCCACTGCTTTCACGTTCGTGGTGTTCTGGTCGCAAATGGTAGCAACCACATTAAAGTTTGCCGCAAATGCACCCCGGAGAGCTTCCTTAATAGAGCGTAATAAATCAGCTTCCTGGAGAGCATTTCCGACAAACATATAAGCAAGTGGTTGCTTCCAATTGCTATTGAGACCACGAAGCATGAACACCAGTGTATGCTCGGCAAACTCGGGCCTCTGTACCGTGCCGAAATTTGTAAAACCTCTAATGATATCTTCTCTTCCATCATACGACAAATGCGGTTGAATGCACACCTCATCGTAAAGTAAAACACAATAAGAATTTCTTTCTAACATGTTACCCGTAACAAATTTGAGGTGATCTATCAGTGGGGCATTAATGCCAGGGAAGAATGTTGTCTTTTGTAGCAATGTCTTTAATGTTTTAATACTTGGTACAATAAAATGTCGTTGCAATTGTTTATATGCCCCTCGCATACTCTTCAACAACGTCAAAGCCACAACCTTTTCATCATAACTGAAACGCCTTCCTTTCTTGGCTTTGCCCGATTCCCTTACCTGCGCCAGCAAAAATGTTTTTGCAACAACATTAAGGGGACCGAGTGCCTTTTCCAAGAGTGTACAATCCTTCTTGGAGGCGGTTACCCCTATGATTTGCTGGAGGCGTTTCACCCGCTTGGTTTTGGACACCAGCTTTCGTGAAAGCAACTTGTTGCACTCATAGAGCGCTCGCGATCTCACACCGAGATCTGCAACGCGAGTCGCTCTTATGTCACCCAAATGCAAACCTAAAAAAGAAATTGTTGTATTATACTGAATACTTAGAATTATTATTACTAGTACAGTGAGTTCAGAGTAACTACGTTAAGATTTATATTTTATCGAGAATATATTGGATATATCGCGTTAACAGAGAATTCACTGTAAATGACATTACCAATTGCTCTCTTCGACTTGGTGCCCTGTCGTTTGAAAGCTGGTGCCGGGTTGACTGAAATATAAATATGTAATGAGTGTGATATTAAATAAGTAAATTAATATATAATTACCAGTTGACGTTGATGAAGCTTGCAAATTACGAGGGTCATACAATGGCTGCACAGCAACTGATGTCGAAGCAATTCCTGAGAAAGAAAATAGAAATCATGTATCGATTTTAAAATAAAAATTTGAAACGCAACAGATATGTATATATATATATATATATATATATATATCTAAAAAAAAAACCACTTATACTGTAGTATTACTTCATACTTTTGCATTTATAATTAAAATATATAACTATAAACAAACCTATTTCATTTGAACGACTCCTTTTATGATATGAATGATCAGTGAGTGCAAATTGAGAGTTGAGATCTAAAAAAAATTACTTATATTGTAGTCTTATTTCATATTTTTGCATTTATTATTAAATTATATAATTATAAACAAACCTTTTTCATTTGAGCGATTTATCTCAGTTGTATTCCCGGGAGAAAGGCAGGGCACTTTTTTATTTGCGTGTTTTCCTATAAAAATTTCATTATTATATTCCTTAAGTTTATTTGCTCTTTCAAGGCCTAAATAAAATTTATTTGAACTATGGGCAAAATTAAATTTGCCATTGGCAATATGAATATTTAACGCTAGAATTTAATATAGTTGTGAGGTGAAACAATAATTTAATTCCTTACAATTATATATATTAATATTTGTATGAATATTGGTGTCAAATTATCCGTACCGAATATTGCAGGAAATTGTCTGCAAAAAATATCCGCCAACATGTCTTAGATTTTCGGCGAAAAATATTCGATGATTTGTCCGTTGTCCTACAACCTTAATTAATGTACAACTTTTAAATTTTTCTTACCTAAATACAGAGTTGGAACCGCATTATTAAGAAGAATCCGGGAGTTCGCGCCAGGATATGCGCAAGGTCTAATCCACCTGCATTCGAAATGTTTTGAACATACTCGATATGTTCTATAAACATGTGCAGGTGGAATAGCGCACAGTCGCGGATTGTTGATTTTTTCCAACCAAATTTGGAAAAGTGCCCTGTCTTTCGGAAAACAGGCGAATCGTTTTCCGTGATCAACGCATCCGGGAACACAACAGAATCGGTGATTTAAACGCATACTACGAACAAATTATTATAGAATTCATATCAAATGTTTACTATTTATTTGTGATTTAATACTTACATGCCACCAAAAATAAGATTGCTCAAAAACTAACACTTGTTTGAAATAAACAATATGAAATACAAAAGGATTTTCCGATAAATGACAGGACAAATCAATAAGGGACAAAAACAAAATTGTATGTATAATGTATTGCACAATAATAATTTACATTATGAAAAGACAATGCAAAATGGATTCCAATAAACGTACTTATAAACAAATAATTTATTTTTCCAAAAAATGCAGTATAAAATCATCCTAAATTTTTATTTGATTAGTAAAATAACAAGTAAATATTTAAAATTTATATACATTTAATTCGTTCAAATTTTTATAATTTTTTCATTATGGCGACGATGGCGACATCTAGAACAGCGGCGAATATGCAATTTTCTAACCTAACAAAACTCTGTCCAATAGTGGCTATGTTTCTTATTACTCCCCCTACTCTCTGGTGGCTATGTTTCTTATTACTCCCCCTACTCTCTGGTTGACAGTAAGCAAGTGAGGTTAGAATATTAATGTTTTTACATATTTTTTATAACAAGAACAAATTTTAACTACAAATAAATAATTCTTTAGAAAGTATGTATCAGTTAATATATTATTTACATTATACGTACACTGAAATTGTTTATCTCATAAAAAATAGAAATCGTAAACATAACCTCTTTAATTTATTTTTGTATTCATTTGAATACATTATTTTTATTTTAGTGAAAACTGGTAAACAAAATGACACCGTTAATAAAAAGGGTAAAAAAAGTGTGAAAAATCAAGAATTAGAACCAAAACCTCTTATACAGGGTGGGGCAAAACAACCTCCCTAGTTTCAACAGATAATTGTGCAGCAAGCAGAGGTCGTAAAAGGGTAGGAATGGCGTGAATGGCGGCAGGAAGATATGCCGTTCAGTCGTAAACACAACGTGGACGAACGAGCAGCGAGCTTTCGCCGTGGAAGCATACATACGCGAAAAGGAGTCTATAATCGCCGCCCAGCACATTTCCATCTTACTGGCGGTGAAAATAAACAAAATTTTCGATATTGGTGCGAAAACAATCTGAGGGTGATCCACGAGAAGCCTCTGCATAGTGATCGTATCACAGTTTGGTGCGCTGTTTCCCGAATAGGGATTATCGGGCCTTACTTTTTTGAGGAAAGAAATCGAGCAGTTACCGTCAATTCTGGGCGCTATATGAACATGCTCCAGATTTTTTTTGCCCCTGCTTTTGAAGAACTTGGTCTCGAGAATGTCTGGTTTCAGCAGGACGGGGCCACAGCCCACACAGCGCGGGCATCAATGCTGGTTTTGAAGGAAACGCTCCCCGCGCGCTTTGTCTCCCTGCGTGGCCCGCGTGATCTCAAGATTTGACCCCGTGTGACTTTTTTCTGTGGGGTTATCTCAAAGCAGAAGTTTTTAAACATCGACCGAGAAACCTGCAAACCCTAAAGTAGGCAATCCGCACGGCAATTCGCCGTATACCTGAAGAAATGCTTGAAAGGGTTATGCGAAACTTCAGAAGTCGCTTGCAGCAGTGTGTAAACAATGAAGGACAACACTTGGCCGATATGATTTTTAAAACTACCTAAGAGAAAACTGGCCATGTAACTACTTTATTTTATTGAAACAAATTTTTTGTATCTCGACCCCTTTTTCTTTAATTCACTTGCGAAACTAGGGAAGTTGTTTTGTACCACCCCGTACACTTGAAAAAATACTTTTATCTGAACAACAAAAAATTACAAGATGAAAAGTATTCTTATCTAAAAAAATAAAACAAGAAAAGATTTAAATTTTTCATTGTTCTTTATAAATTTTGTTGTATTTTGTATTTTTATATTTCGATTAAAAATTATTATTTAATTAAAATATCATTTGCATTATAGATAAAGAATAATATTGTTGTCTACATTTATAATTTAGAACATAATAAATATTAAATTTAGCTTTAGATTCCTAGATATAGTACCTCTATAATTTAAAAATTTAGAAAATAAAGCTACTGCAAGTGTTTTTACTTTCTTATACGCAGTATAAGTAAGTATTGTAATCATGAAATATTTCGACCTCGAGATTTTAACGGAAATTACGTTTTGACCTTCCCTGAATCGATTCCAACTATGTGTGTGTGTGGCTGTGTGTGTGTATGTGAACGCTCTACAGCCCAAACGGCTAAGGGAAAATTATGAAATTTTAAACTTGAGATTTGTATGTGCCTGGCACGAAAACCTCTTATTTTTGAAAACCATATTCCGACCGAAAGTGCATGTTTACTCTAGTCATTTTTTGCAGTTTCTCCAATTACTCAAAAACGGTTGCAGTTGCAGACAAATTTTTACAAAAAAAAATTATAGATTTTAGCATTTTGTACAACTTTTATTTGAAACTTTTTTTCTCAAATGGTTCCGGAAACAAGCAAATGGCTCTTGAAATTTCTTCATGTTACATTTAATTTTATATAAATCGTATCATCTGCGCCTGTCAATTGTTTATCAAAAAAAAAAAAAAAACAGACTTTAATAGTTTGAAGTTTGACATTTTATATTTATTCAAAGAAATATATTTAGCTTAAAAGTGTTCCAAAGGTCAGAACAAATATTATAAATAAGAAAAGTAATGAAACTACGATGCGGTTTAACCCATATGCGTATAAGAAAGTTCGGTGCATGACACTGCAGATGTTTGTATTTGCAATGTAGGAGGAAATTATATACAAATAAAATCAGATCGTTTGTTGTTCCAATAAGTATGCAAAATTTTATATACGTATACAAGGATTTGGGGAGGAAATAATCTCGGCCTTTGTAGGTAAAGTGAGTTGCCAGATATATGTTATTAGATTATGTTATGAGCCACGAACATTTTAAAGATGATGTATATTTTCCGAAATATGGAATTAAAATTCCATGAATAACAAGAAAACAATTTTTTTTCCAATTGGAAACATTTGTAATGCTATATATATATGACACCGAAGTAAATTGTATTATATTTTATAATAAATAAGGAACATTTTTTATTTATAAAAAACAATTCACGTTTATCAAATCTATTTTTAGTTGGAATAGAATAATATTGGTTCGCCGTACTTTTTATTTTTTTGATAACTCCAATCATTTTCTAAATTTTTATTCTTTTATGGTTAAACTAAAATCAAAATTCTGGTTTTATTATCATATTTTTCTGGTAATTTTTGGCTAGAACAGCCGCATAAATTTTTAAATGAAATTACAATCAAGATAAAATTTGGTCTATAGCCAATTCGACAAATCAAATCTAGTAATTAAGTTATGATGCCACGTTAAAAAAAATCAACATGCATTCGCAATTAATTTTTCAAAAACCGCTTTTTTGCCCTATCGGGCTGAGAAATTATTAAATAATCGATTGAAAAATGTTAAAAATAATTGTATACTTTCAAATAAATAATTAATTATGGAGCCTCATATGACAATACGGCATAGACCAAATTGTTATTTTTATTTAAGTTTAAAACTTAAATTTAATGTATAAAAAAGCACATATCTCAACATTATATTAACTTAATCAGTAGATAATTATTTTTGAAAGTTAAAATTGTGTTGCTTCGCCGGGAATCGAACCCAGGTCTCCCGCTTGCCGGGCGGTTGCCTTGACCACTAGGCCACGAAACCATTATGCGAAGCCACTCAATTTTAACTTACAAATTCATTATTATTTTTGTATTCAATTCTCAATGTTATTACTCTTGTCATCAAGCCAGGCGGTGAAGCCATAGACTTAATAACGCGAGACGGTTAGGCCATACATGAGTAATGACGAATTGAATACCACATGTACACAAGGGTGTGTAACCAACGAAATAACGACAGGTGAACTGTTCTGTGAATCACAACTTTAGGAAATAATCAGTAGATAATTATTTTTGAAAGTTAAAATTGTGTTGCTTCGCCGGGAATCGAACCCAGGTCTCCCGCTTGCCGGGCATCATTTTCATTTTCAATAATCTTTATTATTTTAATTTTAGTTACATTATATTTTAAAATAATAATGTTTGGGCAACATGGTTGGTTTTGTCAGAGCTCCTACTCACAGGGGGAGTGTATATCTGTGTTTGTGTGTTATTGCGTTGTGTGCTTTAATACGTTGTGTTATTGTTTTCTGTTACAAGTTATGTTTTCTTTTACGATGTGTTAGGATTGTGTTTATGGGAAAGGGGGGACAAAAACCCATTTAACTTCACATGAAGTTTTTGTTAAAACTTAAAACTAGCCTAACTAAATTAAAAATTAACATTTACATTGGTGATAGATGTACATTTGTTGTGCGTGAGATATGTTTTGTTTTGTGTAGTGTTGTGTCGCGTTGTGTGGGTGTCAGGTGTTCTGCTCATGGAACACCTCTAGGAATATGGGTAGGTTTTGGTAGGGTAACTTGTGTATGAGTTTACGTGTGGTGTTGTTGTCGCGTATACGTGTGATGTTTTTTATTAGTGTGTTTGAGTTGAGTAGTGTGTTTTTATAAAATTTCTGTGTTATGTCATGAATGTATTCTCTCATGTATGGTATGTTGGTGTCTTCGTGAAGTTGTGTAGTGCGGGTGTACCTTCCAGAGCTGGTCGCCATTCGTAAGCATTTATTTTGGAGGCGTTGCAATTGTAGTATGGTGGTGTTCGCTGCGTTACACCAAACCGGGGCTGCGTACATGATGATGGGACGGATGATGGCTGTGTAAATGAGGATTTTGTTTTTTGTGGATAGGGAACTGTTCTTAACTCTTGCCGGGCGGTTGCCTTGACCACTAGGCTACGAAGCCACTATGCGAAGCCACTCAATTTTAACTTACAAATTCATTATTATTTTTGTATTCAATTCTCAATGTTATTACTCTTGTCATCATAATTATTTAATTGATTAACTCAAAAATATTCAATAGCTTATAACTCAAAGTAAAATATTTTTTTTCCAAAATATTTTCAGAATCTAATTTTTATTCATAAGATCTACCTAAATATGAATTTTGAACAAAATCCGAAGACCTTGTCTAAATCAGTAGCACACTTGGGAAACTCTTACTCTATATATAGCACAACTTTTGTTTGAATTATTTTTCCAAAAGGAGTACTGGTTTCAAAATAAATTTCTGCTTATTATATTTATATTAACATAAGTCGTATCATCTGCGCCTGTCAATTGTTTAACAAAATAGAATTAAATAATTTGAAGTTTGACATTTAATATTTATTCTAAGAAATATATTTACTGTAAAAGCGATCCTAAGGTTAGAACAAATATTATAAATTAGAAAAATAATGTAACTACGATATGGTTTAACCCATATGCGTATAAGAAAGTTCGGTGCATGACACTGCATATGTTTTTATAAATATATACCTAAATTTTAGGAAATCCAAGCTAAAATATATAAATTTATAAACGATATTAACCAAAAAATAAATTTATAATAGAACTTATTTATTTATTGATTTACCTAGTTCATTTAACAAAAAATATAATTTGCCGTTCTATTACTAGAAAGGACTGTTCTATTAAAAGCAGCCACCGTTCTATTACTGGTATTTTAACATCCAATTATAAATTTTAAAAAATAAATTACCTAAAACATCAATAAACAATTTTATTTATTTTTTTATCTTTAAAAAACACATTAATTTTTTTAATTTTCAATTATTATATAAATATACTAACCATATTTTTTTTAATCTTCAAAAAAGTAGAGAACTTTCTTAACTGTTCTATTACTGGTCGATTGACCCTATATCTTTTATAAATTTGATGCTCGATTCTTCTAACAAAGATTATTTTTTCTTTATTTCTAACTTTCTTATAAAATAGTTCTTATTACATCTATTCGTGTCAGGGTTAATATTGTTAGAGCCTCTTGAGTTTTTTTTAATTGGTTCTAGTACAGGATTTCGGCTTAAGCAGTCCGCTTAGGCGTTATATTTACCAGGTAGATATTTTATTTGGAAGTTATATTGTGACAGATAATAGCTCGAATCACCTAATTCTTCGTCTGTTCTCCCTTTTTACTTTCTTATACGCAGTATAAGTAAGTATTGTAATCGTGAAAAATTTCGAACTCGAGATTTTAACGGAAATATACGTTTTGCCCTTCCCTGAATCGATTCCGACTATTTTTGGAATGACGTCCGTCTGTGTGTGTGTGTGTGTGTGTGTGTTTTGTCCTTATTCATATCTAGCAATATCTTCTCTTTCCTCACCTTCTTTATACCTATAAGATATAACATACATTCCTGTACTCCAGCCTTTGTCCGCGAAAGACTCTTGAAATCCCTCTTTCCAGTCGGACCATGCAGCTTTCATTGTTAATATTATGAGGGTTGCTGAGTGCCAATCTAAACAAGACTTGTCCAGGCATAGCCTTAATATTTTGTATTATCTTCATTGATTTCAAACCTTCCACATTCCTTCTCAAATGTCTCCAGCCATTTTTTTGCATTTGAATGTTAAGATGTAAATTTTCAATCATAAACTACTCTGCTATGTGTTTTAAATTAAGTTGAATATCTTTCTTCTGACTGGATTCTACTACGTCTGTGTTTATTAATTGTTCTTAATACAGATCGTTAAACATTATATTATCCTCTTCATCAAAGTATGATTGCTGCATTTTCTCTATCAGTGTGATCCACACTGGTCTGTTTTGACCTCTTTCAGTAAAATTTTTGATCACTCTTTTATAAACATCCGTCTTCGTTAGCTCTTCATGCTAACTTGTAAACCTCATTTCCTGTGGCAACACATATTACTTGTTTTCCTCTGTTGTAATTGAGGTTATGGCAACAATACTTGTCTTCTTATCCTTAAGCGATGCCATATATTGGAATGCGAATTGTAATTTTCTTGCCATTATAAACAAAAATTGTCGTTTTATCATTATAAAACGACAATTTTTGTTGTTATTATTTGTCTTGAATAAAGTAAACCACAATATGTTTCTCTATAAATAAAGTTTTAATTTTATTCACTATTTAACAATTATATACAATATTTACCATCTTACCTATAAATTAAGAAACGACAATTTAGGCTTACTACTACCGTTTCTCTATTTACACTAATTAATCTTTTTATTATAAATTATAGATTTTGCACATGTGCTATATTTTACTACTTCTATCATTTTTATCTAAACGTCATCAAGCAAAACCGCGCGGAACATGAGAAGCACGGCAAATTCAAATTAAAGAAAGTATACTTTCGTAACCCATTAATGCCGACGCGGCTAAAACTTTCCACGACTTTGCTTTGACGAGGTTTTCCAGCCAATTAGTATGCAAACTCTGTTTTCTCATGGGAAATTTTCTCAATTTTACGATTTTAGGGCAATATTCTATCTACAACCCACCCCAAGCATGAAAAGGGGTGTAAAATAGTGCAAAACCGAAAAAAATGCATTCTCAGCGGCCAAAACGTTCCACTTCTTTTTGATAGATTGCGTTTATGACCAATTTGAGTTTGGGAATGTTTATCACATATAAAGAAAGATGTTCCCAGGGATTTTTATAATTTTTCTCCTTCACCTTTTTGCCGAGGGTATATAGGCGGTAAAAAAGGATAATCGGCTACATGGAACGAAAACTCTATTTTGCCCAGAACTAAAAAATAGAGTACTTATGATGTCCATGACCAATTACAAAGGACTTTAACATTTACATAGTGTTATACATTTAAATTTACATAGTGTTGTACATTTACATAGTATAAATGAATAACACTAAGTAAATGGTCATGGCCATCATAAGTAATCCATTGGCTTTTATTTCTTGGCAAAAGAAAGTATTTCATTCCATGTAACCGATTATCCATTTTTACCCCCTATATACCCCCGGCAAAGAAGGAGGAAAATTATAAAAATCCCTGGAAACATGTTTTTTTTATATGTGACAAACATTCCCAAACTCAAATTTGAAAATACGAAATTAAACAAAAAGTAGTGGAACGTTTTGGCTGCTGAGAAAGCAATATTTTCGGTTTTGCTCCACTTGTATACACTAGGGGCGGAGTTGTAGGTAAATTATTACCCTAAAATCGTAAAATTGAGAAAATTCCCTATAAGAAAACAGATTTTGCATTCGAATTGGCTGGAAAACCTCGCAAAGCAAAGTCGTGGAATGATTTGGCCGCGTCGGCGTTAATGGGTTCATATATATATATATATATATATATATATATATATATATATATATATATATATATATATATATATATATATATATATATATATATATATATATATATATATATATATATATATATATATATATATATATATATATATATATATATATATATATATATATATATATATATATATATATATTGTAACGCTGTCGCTATTTTAAGAGCCTAGTTGGCACAATTTCTAGGTAGCCGTGTCATCTAGCGGTTTTACCGCTAAACGCTTGGTGTCCCTCGCCGCTCGACGTTGCGCGCACCACAAGCGGGATTAATTAATCTGGCAAAGGCGGGAATAACTTGTCGTTTCACAAAATATACGCAATATCGCTCTCTTGTCGGCTGACCAGCGAGTAAGGTGGATGTGTTACCGTTCTTGTCTCGTTCTAAATCAGTTTTTTCGCCACGTGCAATTTTGCAGTGAGTACTTTTTTTCCGTAGCTGAGTCTCCGACAGAAGCCAAGGCCTGAGTTAAGTATACTGGGTTACTTACTCATATAGATTGATTTTTTTTTGGTCAGCCGGAACCCAACTTACCACGTAGTTCCGGAGTATTTCTTTAGGCACACGTGCCCATCTATTTTGCTAGTTTCCCATTGTCATTCAGTTTTATTTATTCAACACCCTATTCTTGAGTTGTCTGGCTTAGGCAGAACCGTACTAGTGTTATCCACCGGTTCTTCAATTTTGAAATATATCATTTAACGTAACTCTGTTTATCACTTCACCCTTTAGTATTGTAGTCTCTATAATTCCCTTTTTTTCGCGTCACATTTCAGTATTCAAGCCCTTTAATTTGCTTATTATCGTAAGTTTAAGTTTTGTTTAAATTCCGTAATAGCGTGGCTATAAACTCCTGCGCATCTCTACCCCGTACATAATACTTTCCACCTGTTTTCAGGCATTTGATTCCGACGTTATTACCTAAATAACGTGCGAGAAGTCATAACCTCGGTACGGGAACCCTAGGAGAGGATTTCATTTGATTCCGACGTTATTACCTAAATAACGTGCGAGACGTCATAACCTCCGTACGGGAATCCTAGGACAGCACCAGACTCGAGCGCAGCCACCAACATCTCTTTGCCGCCTCCAGGACGTCCGGGAATACCGGGCTGGCGCCCTAAATAAATATCCTGGAGCTACTAGCCGGCGCTGCCTCGCGGATGAGTATAGCCACGATCATCTAACTCCATTTTCTTTTGTTTACTTTCTTTAATACTGTACTACTTAGTATTAGCGTGTATTGGCGTCAAAAAGCCAGTTAAGTATAATCTATTCTGGTGTAATAAACGGTCATTGTTGCGAGATTTGAGTTTAATTCAACTAGCTGCTGCAGCTTTTATCCCCACTCTCGACTCCGGTCTGAGAGCTAGTCGAGCATTTCGGTCTCTCGGCTTCTCACTCGTGAAAGTCGTTACAATATATATATATATATATATATATATATATATATATATATATATATATATATATATATATATATATATATATATATATATATATATATATATAAATTATCACGGATCATAGTTCACTAGTTTGGTTGAACTCATTAAAAGAACCAAATTCTAAACTTATACGTTGGCGCTTAAAATTGGAGGAATTTATTTACACTATAGAATATAAAAAAGGATGCCAAAACGTTGTAGCTGACACACTGTCCCGAATTAAACCAGTGTTCAAAATCGAATATTAAAATTCAAATATATTCGAATCAAACAAAACATTAGTACATTGTATTTCTAAAGACACCACATTGCACAAAGGTTTCGCATTGCAAGTTAAAAAACAATACCCTTGTAAAAATTACCACAACTTAGATAACAAAATTCTCATTCAAAATAATCCAAGATTAATTTGTCATTTAATCACAAAAGAAAATTATAATAATAAACCTACATTTAAAAATATCAAAATATGTCTTGAAAAATTACTAGACTATTGCATACAAAATGAAATAAACGAATTAGATATGCCAGAAATCTGTTCCGGTCCAGATAAGAAAAATTGGAATAAAATAGAAAATTTAATCAGAGAAATATTTCAAAATTCTAACATTAAAATCAATATTTACGAAAAACCTAACGACGAAGACTTATATCTAAACTCAGACACAGACTCAGTAATGGTACAAACAGGTAGTGAAACTGACACCGTACACTCCGACGACGAAAACCCCATAAACGGCCTAATATATCTAGAAACCCCAATTAATACTTGTAAAAATCAAATAGTCGTTAAAGAAACAAATAAAAAACCGAAGTCAAAACTAATAAACTATTTAATAATAAAATACAACGAATATATCTCTATTTGAATAAAATTGATAGTAATAAAACAATTATGAAATTCATTAAAGAATACTTGCTTATACCAGAAAAATTTAAATTAAACTTCAATGCAGTTTTACAAACATACTTCGACGCAAATAGCTACAAATTAATATCATGCAAAACTATGAATACCGATATAGAAAATAAAGAAGAACAACAAATGGTAATAAGGAATTATCATGAAGGAAAAACCAATCATAGAGGCATAACGGAAACATATAATAAACTAAAACAGATACATTACTGGCCCAACATGCAAAAAGATATTCAAAATTTTATAAATAAATGTAATACTTGTTTAACAACGAAATACGAAAGAAATCCGATACAAATCCCAAATATCCAAACTCCAACAGCATATAAGCCTTTTGAAAAATTACATATTATCGCTAGAACAAACTAAAATATTAACTATCGTAGACTCCTTCTCAAAATTTGCAGTAGCATACGTAATAAAAGATAAAAAGGCAATTACAATTTTATACAAATTAATTAAATATTTCACGCACTTCATAACTCCTAAAGAAATTATATCCGATAACGGGTTAGAGTTTAATAATAAAACGATTCAAAATTATTTAGCACTTAGACAAATTAATATTCATTACATCTCCATTGATAATCCAAAAAGTAATGGAATAGTTGAAAGATTCCACTCATCTCTGATAGAACACATGAGAATTATTAATCAAAATCCAATAATCAAAACCCTACAACTAAAAGAAAGATTAAACTATGCCCTAATAGCATATAATAACAGCATCCATTCCACTACTAAAAGAACGCCGCTAGAAATTATATTCGGACAAATATCGGAACCAAACTTAAAACCAGAAGAAATACGAATCGACGAATATTTACAAAAACACGTCGAAACATTAAAACAAATCAATGAACAAGTAAAAACCAACATAGAACAAAATAAATTAAAATATTCAAAACCAATCGAAAAACAATATGAAATTCCCGAGCAAGCCTATGTAAAAATAAATAAAAGAAATTGTGGAAAAATAGAAAAACCCAAATTTAAAATACTAAATGTAAAAACAATACGTCACGAAAGAGGACAAATCATCGACGAAAAAGACAAGAAACACAAAATTTCTAATCTCAAAAAACCCCGACTTGTTACAGACTAATACCCTTCGGGATATCACAAATCATCAAAGATGAAACTAACACCGGACTTAACATACTCGAACTAAGAACTGCCTACATACAGGTAAACACCCAAATAATATCACTCCAAATTCCTCTTACCAACATTCTAAAACAATACCATATGCTAGATGAAAATGTAAACACCTTATATCAAATGATGCAAAATTACAAATACAAAGAAAATACTGCAACCTATAAAGACACGTTCAAAACCAAAATGCTACACGTAAAAGATAAAATACAACTTCTTGAATCAAAAAGAATAAAACTTGGATTAATTAACGGACTCGGGTCTATTATCAAAAGCATATCAGGAAACCTAGATTCAACAGATAAAGAAAGATATGACACAATAATAGATAACATAGTTAATAACGAAAAAAATTAACCAATAAAATAAACACCATGGTAACAATCAATAATAATATCACCACTCAATTTGATAATAAAATAAAAACTATCAATGAAAATAATCATATCCTAAATACAAGATTAAACAATTTGGAAAAAATAATAGGAAAAGTTTTAGATGAAATAGATATTGTAAAAACACAAAACATTATAAATGAACTAATTCAAGTAGGACAAGAACTTTACTTCTCTTAAGTATTATTAGAAGAAACTATAACCTTCTGTCAATTAAATACTCTATACGTTGGAATAATTAATCACAACGAATTACTAATAGAAATTAATAAAATCGAAAATACCTTCATAAAAACCATCCTATTAAATAACAATCAAAATAACAATATCCTAAAAACTTATTGCTCAATTAACAACAACTTACTAGTTATCCTTATTGAAATCCCCTCTAACGTCAAAAAGAGGAACTCTTACAAGCCACCCCAATACCTACCTACTTACACAATACATATGAAACAATAAATGTCTTAACGGGCCTATATACGAAAAATAACTGAAGAATTAGATCTGTAAATAAATGTACTAAGATTAACCATAAAAAATACTATTGTTTATCTCAAAACAACGAATACGAAAAATGTCTAGAAAACGTAATCTGTTATAAAGACTTTCAGTTCTGTGAGTATAATAAAATATCATCAATAAATTCAATTATTGAAATATAAAATACAAACATAAAATATCTATACTTCCCGAATGAAAAACAAATAAAATATTACTGTAATAACGAATTGAACATTAAAAATTTAAGCGGAATATATCACACTAATAACTGTCAAATAACCAAATCGCAATGATAAATAATGTAGGAGATCTAATAGATATCCATATGAACTTAACAAAAGATCATATCAAACATATAAAAAATGAAATAAAAAATATCTCACAATTCAATCATAAATCAGAAAATAGTATTCGCTTAGATTCTCCTTATAATAATGTTAGTACTTATAATTACCATTATGTTATTATCTATGTAATGATCTTAATTGAAGAATGGCATCTACTAACATAGTGAATTCTACCAGGATTGAAATGTTAACGCGGAACAACTATGACACGTGGAAAATACAGATGGAAGCAGTACTCATAAAAAACGATGCATGGGGCTACGTCAGCGGCGATATTTCGAAGCCAAATTTCAACAAAGAAGATGCAGCACTCAGCACATCGCAGGTCGCACTCAACGCATGGATGGCCAGAGACCGAAAAGCTAAGTCAGATTTAATCCTTTCTATAAGCCCAAACGAACTAAAACAAATACGTGGTTGCAGCACATCCAAAGAAGTTTGGGACAAACTTGAGTCCGTATATGCGTCAAAAGGACCCACCCGAAAGGCCACATTACTAAAAAGTTTAATGCAACATAAAATGGAGGAAAAAGGTGACGTCCGCGAGCACTTGTCAAAGTTCTTTGACACCGTGGACAAACTACAATCGATTGAAATTAATGGCGATCTCATGACTATTATGCTACTCTACAGCCTGCCTGATAGCTTCGAAAACTTTAGAGTTGCCATAGAGTCGAGAGACGACCTTCCCGATGCCGAATCATTACAAATAAAAATTGTGGAAGAAGACAACGCCAGAAAATCTCAGAAACCGAATGCTAATCAATCATATGGTGCGATGTTCGTCAATCACCATGGCAAATCAGCATTCAGCATGCAGAGAAAGGTCACAAATTTCAATCAACGTGACAAGAATCAGGTGCAACGTCCAAGATACAATTGCAACTACTGCAAGAAACCAGGCCATAAAGCAGCCGATTGTCGTGCAAAGAACAGAAACTCAAATCAAAACACAAACTACGTTGAAGAGAAAGACGTTGGCAACATTGAGGAGAGCTACACCGGTAACGTTGAAGAAAGCTATCCTGTCAACAAGGATGTGAACGAGATTGCGAATTCATCATCAACTTTCAAGACAAATAATATCAGTAGAGAAAGATGGTGTCTGGACAGCGGGTGCACTTCTCATTTACGCAAAAATGAAGAATTGTTCATAAATACAAAAAACACACAAAGTGGACTAAAACTAGCATGCGGATCTACAATTCCTGTAAAGTCCAAAGGCGACGTACAAATAAATGCTTCAGAAGGTCACGTGAGTAAAGCAATAAAACTCGAAGACACCTTGCTTGTTCCAGATTTAAATATAAACTTGATGTCCGTCTCTAAAATCGAAGATAAAGAACATAAAGTATTGTTCACCAAAGATCATGCTATTATCAGAAATTTACAAGGCAAAATCAAGTTGATAGCTGATCGTGAACACGATTTATTCTTTTTGAGAAGAGGAACCCAAGAAGCCTGTGCCCTCGCAGACAACAGTCGCAGTGATGCAGATATCTGGCACGAGCGTCTTGGACACATCAACCACAAAGATTAATTAATGATGGAAAACAATCAAATAGTGAACGGAATGAAATTCAAGAAAGGGGAAAAACCAAACAGATGTAAAATTTGCATACTAGGAAAAATGACCAATACTCCATTTCCAACCCATACTAAGAACGCTTCAGGAATTCTAAATGTGGTCCATACCGACATTTGTGGCCCAATGAGGACAGAATCCAAGAACGGTTCTCGATACTTCATTACCTTCATAGACGAGAACAGTCGTTGGTGTGAAATCTATTTTATACGGAACAAGGGCGAAGTATTTGCAAAGTTTTCTGAATACAAGAAATTTGCCGATACTCAAACTGGTCGAAAAATAATAAAAATAAAAATCTGACAACGGGACGGAATATTGCAACGACGAAATGAACCAGTTACTGAAAAAATCTGGGATTCGTCGCAGATTAACCGTGCCATATACCCCTCAGCAAAACGGGATCGCTGAGAGAAAGAATTGCACCTTGGTTGAAGCGGCTCGTTGCATGATGATCCAGTCAGGACTCCCACCATCTTTTTAGGCAGAAGCAATAGCAACTGCAAATCACAAAAGAAACAGATGTCCAACCGAAGTCCTGAACCATGCAACTCCCTACGAAAAATGGATAGGCTCAAAACCTAACATAAAACATTTAAAAACTTTTGGTTGCAGAGCATACATGCTATCCAAAGATCCTAACAAAGGGAAATTCGATGCCAGAGGAATTGAAGGAATTTTCGTCGGATATTCCGAGATCTCTAAAACCTACCGCTTCTGGATCCCTGAAGAACGAAAAATCCGAGTGTCAAGAGATGTCAAATTCTGATGAAACCAAGTACTCAAATGTTTACCAAGAAACGGAATTAGCCATAAAACAAGGCGGAACCTCCGAAATCGATCCACATCCAGCTGAAGAAACGATTGAGACAATTTCAATCACGAAGAAAGGCCCGGGTAGACCTCGATTTATTCGGACAGGAAAACCAGGTAGACCTTCCAAACAATACAGTTTAATAAAAGAGAATCGAACCGAGGCATCCGATAAGCCTTTATCCTTCCCTTCGATCATTCCAAACAGTGAAACAACAGAAAATACATCTGATGGTTCAGATGATGAAGATCAGCAAGAAACAAATATTGCCATGCTCGCTTCGGAGATACCATTTTCGGAGACTATTTCAGGTCCATATGTTGAAGAATGGAAAGAGGCCGTTCTGTCGGAAATCAAGTCTTTAATTGCCAACGATACTTGGGACGTTGTAGACAAACCGTCGGACGCCAAGATCATCGGAAGCCGAACTATACTCCGAAACAAATATACAGCAAATGGAAACATAGAACGCAGGAAAGCACGAGTAGTAGCAAGAGAATTCGTTCAACGCTCCGGAATCGATTTTCATGACACCTTTGCACCAGTGGCTAGACTCAATTCGCTTAGACTACTAACAGCACGTTCGGCAGAATCAAACATGAAAATACATCAGCTAGACCATACAACAGCATATCTCAACGGAGATATAGACACCGAGCTATACATGGAGACACCGTAACTATTGAAAGAAATGCTCGAGAGGATAATACAAACAGACGAAAATAAATCACTCATTACAAGAGCTAAGATAATGCTTGCAAACCTACGCGGAAAGAATAAGGTATGTAAACTAAAGAAGGCCTTATATGGACTACGTCAAGCCGGTAGACAATGGCATTCTAAGCTAGATGACGCCCTTAAAAACATTGGAATGCTACCGACGAATGCCGATCCCTGTATATACGCCGATACCGACAGACAGACGTTTGTACTAATTTATGTCGACGACATACTCATCACATCAGTGGATGATCACAAGGCCAAGAATATCAAAGATGAATTGTCGAAACGGTTTGTCGTGCGAGATCTGGGACTCGCTAAATACTTTTAGGCATCGAAATTCACCAAAGCAGGGAGAGAATTTGCCTATCTCAAAGTGGGTACATATCCGAAGTTTTGAAAAGATTTGGGATGGAGAACTGCAAACCAGCATCAACTCCTATTGCCATCGGAAATAAATTAAACGAAATACTGGAACATGAAGAAAATGAAACAAAGTATCCTTATCGTGAGTTAATTGGGGCACTAATGTACCTTGCCATGGGCACACGTCCAGATATTGCGCATGCCGTCAGCTCCCTGAGCCAATTTAACACTTGTCATGGGAAACAATACTGGATTGCTGCAAAAAGGGCCTTAAGATACCTCAAGGGAACCATAGACAAGGGTTTACAGTTCCAACGGACACGAAAACACTTAGCTGGTTATGTTGACGCCGATTGGGCTAGTTGCGTCGTAGACAGACGCTCCTATACAGGATATGCTTTTATACTCGCCGGGGGAGCCGTCTCCTGGGAATCAAGAAAACAACGTACCGTTGCCCTATCCTCAACAGAAGCCGAGTACATGGCCATCGCTGAGGCCACAAAAGAAGCCATCCATCTTATTGGTTTTCTAACCGAACTGGGATTTGACTATTTTTCGGAAATTACTATCTACAATGATAACCAAGGAGCAGGAAGTCTCGCCATGAATCCGATTCATAACTCGAGATCCAAGCATATAGATATAAGGTATCATTTCATTCGAGAGATATTGAAAAACAAATCAATAAAGCTAGAATATCTTCCGACTGAAGAAATGATCGCAGACGTTTTGACGAAGGGATTACCTACCGCGAAGGATGAAAAATGTACTACAGCCTTAGGTATCGTCAACCTTGAATGCTGGGAACGCTTAAATTGAGGAAGAGTGTTGGGCACTTCAATTTTCCGCGCTCCGCTGTCAACTATGTTCGGCGATACGACACCATGAGAGCGCCACCAAAATGCGAAATGTAATTCGCAACAAGATACTATATTCACATTATTGAAAATATTCGTCGTTCTTCTTTTTTATATACGAGTACGAAACACATTGTAATTCTTTGCATATATTCTGTAACAAATAAAAACCTTTGATTTTACTTGATAATTATTTTCATTTCAAGTTCAAACAACGACTGTCGAAAAAGACAAAATAATAACTCTAGAAAACAATCCGCAAACTTCCCAAGTAATCCTACTTTTAACTCAAATTCACAAAATCATTTAAACTCCCCCGGAACCTCTGGTATAAGCACGAACCAAAGGTCAGCCGTCAATCTTTGCGCACAGAACCATATTCAGTAACTATTTCAGTCATAGATAACAATGTTAGTAACACAGTCTTTATCGAAATACCCGAATGTATAGTACTCTGAAATCACTTTTAATAGACACAGGTGCTGACGTAAATATAATAAAACTCAATTATTTAAAAGACGAAATCATGGTAATCGAAGACGAAATGATTAACCTGAAAGGTATCTCCGGAAATCTTACCTCAACAACCCTTGGATATTGCTATCTCTCCATTCCTAACTCATATGACATAAACAAACACAAATTCCAGGTAGTTCACTACAGTTTCAACATCAAGCAAGATGGTATTTTTGGTACGCAATTTTTCAAAGAATCAAATGCAAGAATTTGTTATAAAACAAATAAACTCATCCTATTCCTAGAAGATTATCCAATCAAACACTTCAATCAATTAAGTATTCTCGCGAGAGCAGAAATAACTGTTTCTGTACCTGTCTCCACGCAAAATTTCACATAAGGCATTCTTAACCGTGTAGAATTATCTCCAGGTATTTATTTATGCAAAAGCCTAGTATCCATTTCAAATTGTCACGCGATTACAAGCATACTTAACACAACAGAATCAGAAATATCCCTCGATCTTAAATCATTTGAAGTAGAGGAAATCCTTAAACAAATTCAAATCAACAAAATCGTATGTCGAAACGAAAACTCAAACTCGGAAAGATTAAAAATACTGGAATCACATATTCGTACTAGCCACTTAAATGAAGAAGAAAGAGAATCTCTTATGTCAATATGCATCGAATTCAAAGATCTTTTCTTTATCGAAGGAGACAAATTTCCAGGTACAAACTCTACAAATCATCGAATTCTTACCACGAATTATCAACCTATATCCGTCAAACAGTACCGATATCCCGAAATCCACATAAACCAAACTGCTGAAATGTTATCCAAAGAAATCATTCGTTCTTCAGAATTACCATAGAATGCTCCATCATGGGTTGTTCCCAAAAAATCGGACGCTTCAGGAAAAATAAAATTGCGAGTTGTCATCGACTATCGGAAATTAAACGAAACAACTATCGGAGACGCGTATCCTCTTCCAAATATTAACGAAATTTTAGATCAATTAAGTAACAGTAAATATTTTACGACCTTAGATCTTGCGTCAGGTTTTCATCAAATTAAACTAAATCCCGAAGATTCATATAAAATTGCATTTAGCACCCCATCTGGTCATTTCGAATTCGTTTGAATGTTTTTTGGATTAAAAAACGCTCCTGCTACATTCCAACGCCTCATGAATTCAGTTTTATCCGGTATTAACGGTTAACGAAGCTATGTTTATTTAGACAATATTGTTATATATGCTAATTCACTTCAAAATCACAATAAAAAGTTAGTCGATATATTTACGCAAATATGAAATCATAAACTCCTTATTCACCCAGACAAATGCGTTTGCCTTAGAACCGAAGTTTCTTACTTAGGTCACATAATCACAGAACATGGCGTGAAACCAAATCCACCAAAAACCGAAATTGTTACAAAATTGAAGATTCCTCGAAATCCTCACGAAGTAAAATCATTTCTAGGACTTGTCGGATATTATCGAAGATTTATTGAAAACTTTAGTAAAATTGCGAAACCTCTTACGGATCTCTTAAAGAAAAACAAAGAATGCATTTGATCAAGCACACAACATACCTTCGAAATCCCAAAAAATATCCTAACTACCAAACCTCTTTTACAATACCCAAATTTCAATAACGAAATTATACTTACAACTGATGAAAGAAATTATGCATTAGGTGCTATACAATCTCAAGGAATTGTAGGCCAAGACAAACCAATATCCTACGCAAGTAGAACTCTAAGTCAAGCAGAACAGAATTACTTGACAACCGAAAAAGAATTGTTAGCAATTGTATGGGCAATTAAACACTTAAGCCCATATCTATATGGTAGAAAATTCAAAATCGTTACAGATCATCATCCCTTTACTTGGTTATTCAATGTTAAAGATCCCGGCTAAAAACTAATCAGATGGCGACTAAAAATCGAAAAATATGAATAAGAAATTAAATTCAAATCCGGAAATCAAAATTCCAACGCAGACGCGCTAAGTCGAATTCCTGTTTAAAATTCACAACCGCAATTGTCATATCAAAATTTCCTAGAGCGTACTAGAACTATTGTCATTATACATAATAATTTAATCGAATCAGACCAGGATTTATTCTCAATGAACGATAATGATGCCCATTGTATATCACGCGATCTAGAATTACCACAAAATTCATAGAAAGATTCAATAATCACGAATATCTTATAAACCAAAATAAAAATCTCACTGAAATCGCAAAATTTAAAAGCAGAAATAATACTATATTTTATTAAATAATTAAGGATATTTATTTCGATAAACCGACATACGAAAACATTTTTATTACCCTGAATAGATTAAACGAAAGACTAATATTAAATTAAATATCAAATCAATTTCAATTCCCTGCAAAGGATGCGGACTAGATAGACTAAAATGAGAAAAAATTCAAATTATGCTTAGGTTCATATTTTAAAATACAGACATAAAAATTACTGTCATAATAAAATTTTAATATCAACCTCAGAAGAAGTCAATAAAGTTATTTCAGAGTATCATATGACATCATATGGTCATCAAGGTGTTTCACGAACTTATAAGAAACTCAAATTGAAATATGAATGGAATAACATGAAGAAGTGAATAAAATCATTTATTAAAGATTGCCAAGAATGTCAAAGAAATAAATTAGTCAGAAAGAAAACTCGAGTCCCTATGCAAATTACTACATCACCCAAAAATCCATTTGAAAAAATAATGCTAGATATTTTAGGTCCATTACCTATTTCTGAATCAGGAAATAAATACGTCCTTACTCTCTAAGACAATCTGTCCTAATATTCTCAAACTTATCCAATACCAAATCAAGAAGTGACGACAATCGCGAACGAATTAGTCACTAAAATCATATGCACGTTTGGAATCCCAGAATGTATCTTGACGGACCAAGGGAGAAATTTTATAAATTCAATCATTCAAGATACTGCTAAATTATTTAAAATCTCCAAAGTACAAACCACAGCATACCATCCCCAAAGCAATGGCGCTCTCGAGAGAAGTTTCCGTTTCCGCTTGATATCTCAGCTTTTTCCTTTTTTATATGCAGTAAAAGTAAGTATTGTTCATACTTACAAACATATCACGCCTAATACCATCAAATAGCAGACGACACATAATTTCACATTTTTACGAACTTACGCCATTCAACTCTATCCATGCACATTTATTTCGCTTCATTCAAACTCATTATATAATTCATACATATCCTTATATTCCTCTTGCTCGCGACTAGTCGTTCACGCTTCTCATTATAAATTATGTTTATCCATTTACCCTTAGGTCGGCCTCGCATTCTCACACCATTCATTTATCCCACATAAATCGATTTTGTTAATCTTTCATTCGACATTCTTTCGATATGACCATACCATCTCATTTGACTCGCACCTATTCTACGTACGACATTTTTCACAAAAGCGAGCTGTTCATACACCCACGTATTCCGCTTTCGGTCACTCCTCGATTCACCACAAATACCTTTCAAATTTTCATAACCCTGGCAGTCACACGCTTTTCATGATTGGTTTGCAAAGCCCAACATTTATTACCATACATCAAGGATACCACAAGTACACCATTGGACACACATAATTTTGCATACTTATTGTTAGATATATTTAAATTTCTCAAAAACATTCCTAACGCGCCTTAGATCATACGTCCATCAGACACTCTTCTCTCATTCTCGAAAACATACTTTCCATCACTAGAAAATAAGCAGCCCAAATAAACAATCTTTTTAACTTGCTCTAGTTTATGGTCATTTACCACAATATTACTCACAATCCCACATTCATTCTATTGTAACACCATTACTTCCAATTAATTCACATTAAGTTCGAGATTCATATCCCTTTCAACTGCACTTATAATTTGTATAATTTTACCCAATTGCTCTTATGATTCACTAAAAACCTCGATATCATCTGCATAAACTTTTGCAGGAAGTCTAACACTACCAACGGTCACACTATCATTTGCACCAGATAACTCCCGGCGTAATAAAACATGCTTATATAAATGAAGCAGCCACGGCGACATCACACAACCTTATTCCGCACCTAGATCAATAGACCATTCACTCAATCAACCATCAACTCTTACAGTTGTCTGAATGCCAGCATACAACACTTTTATTGCATTTAACAACAATCCATTCATACCACATTCTCCCAAAATACAACATAAGCTCTCACAAAACTATATTATAATACGCCTTTTTCAAATCGATAAAGTGACAAAACATCTTCTATTATTATCAAGCGACTTTTCAACAATCATACGTAGAAAAAACAGTTAATCAAAACACTCTCTCACAAGCAGAAAGCCACTTTGCATATCATACAGTTTCATACGTGATATACACTTCTCTTTCCTAATTAAAAATTTTCCATAAAGCTTATTTACAACACTCAACAAACTGTTGAAATGGGGGAACAATCACAGCACACTTCCAATCATTCGTAACAACGCCATGTTTCAAGCAAAAGATATCATTTTTACTAACCAATTGAACAAACTTCTACTCCTTAATTTTAATATTTCCACAGTTATGTCTTCTATTCTTGCAGCTTCTCTATATTTCATTTATGACAGACACTCATATACAACGTCTTCACTAACAGCACATTCATCAACAAATATTTCAATACTAACATCTGATACATTATTATATCCACTTGAACCACCATATAAACTTTTGAAAAATATATAACAACCCACACTTACATATGATTCATTCCAAATTTCGCTCAACTGGCATTGCTGCCACTGTAAAATTTCGTTACATTAGACCAAAACAATTTCCTGTGCATGCTAAAGTCGTACATCAACATTTCATACATCCATATCCATTTTGCTTTCATCCAAAATCCTTTACCTCTTCCATCCTCTTTTCATCAATTTATATTCAGTCAAACAAGCATTATGAATATCACCAGGCAAATCTTTGACATTCAAATAACTCAAGTATGCTTCATTATTCTTACGGACAGCTTCTTTAACATTTTCATTCCACCAACCATTCTGGATACGTGCACATATTCTTGAATTACCGAATACTTCATTCGCGTATCCTATAACTGCAATTTTAAATTCCAGATCACATTTGCATCACACTTATAATTTGGCTCAAGTAAAGACAAAGCAACATTCAAGTTAATCATATTCTTCACTTACTGGTTAGCACTGCAAATGAAAGGATTTTACACGAACCATTCACTCGGCCTGTTTTACTATTTTCTAACAATCTTGCGCTAAATTCATACGTGGAACAACTAAATAATGATCATTCGTACTAAGCTCAGCCCGAAGTCTCACTCTTGTATCTGAAATCATACCCCGCGAACACTCGTAACAAATAATCAAATCAATTACGCTTCTCTGATATAAAGTTACATTCTCCTAAGAGTAAATAAGTGAATTAATAACCTTAAAATAACGAAGAGTTCAAATCCAAACAATAAGCTAATATTCTAGATCTGCTATACACCAACCCATCCTTTCTGATCCTCGCAGACATGCAATCTTTCACCGCGATTACAGCTATTCTCTACATTAGACATCTCATACCGTAACTGAATTACCATTATATTTAATACCGCTTTGCTTTTTAGGCACATTGAGCACCAGACCCTTCTCCGTGTTTGTACATTTTTACCAAATAGCTCAATCATTTGCATTAATATGTGCATCACGGATCTTGTATTTGGATTTCTTTTGAATCGTCTGAACAGCGAACATGAAGATGGCTTGGAACTTGGTATCTGTTGCATATGTCTGCCTTCGGTACTAGTCGCTCCCGTTGCCGAAATATCACGTTTGTTAGAACTAAGTGACAACGCCCGTTGTCCGCTTGCAGACAAGACGTACGTCCTGTCTCGTCGCTTCACGTCGGTGGATTCAACCGAGTCTGGCAGTGAATTGATCTCGGATAGCGTTTAGAAATAACAGATGATCTCTCAGATGTTGGTCTCGTATTAAGCAGAACTTTCAAATACATTGACCCTGGAAATATCAACTATGAATTTCTTCTATAAATTGAATTCAAATTGTCGGTTGGATAGCGGTGAAAAATGAATTAACCATAGTTTTCTGTTGTGTAAATTTTATTAATTTTGAAAGATGAATTAAATTATATCATTTAATTAAAATAGATGAAGAGATGTGGAAGTTGTCAAAAGTTTTGACCAGAATTTATGACTGTACCAACAAAAATGTCCGTACATTATTAAGATGATATTCAGTGTAAGTTTTTAAGGGAACAGTTCTCTAAATCATAGTTTTACTTCGTGAAATAACATTTCTATTGTGCTATTTACTATCTGGTAAGCAGTATAAGTAGGTATTGTAATCATGGAAAGTTTCGATCTTGTGATTTTAACGGTAATATACGTTTTCGCCATTCCTGTAACGATAACCGACTATTTTTGGACAGACGTCTGTTAGTGTCTCTCTCTCTCTCTGTGTGTGTGTGTGTGTGTGTGTGTGTGTGTGTTTGTATGTGTAAGTCTGTGCCTTAGTCTGTGTACGACTGTATGACCGTTCTACAGAATAGCCAGTTGTAGGTAAAATTTTGAAACTTCAATCTTTAAATTTAAATATGTCTGGACATAACACCATCTATTTTTCAAAACCACATTCTATCCGGAAGTGCATATTTATAGATATTAACATGCTATACAATCTTTATTTGATATATTTTTTAAAAGCGGTACCGGAAACAATAAAATGTCTATTAAATTTGGTGCATATTATTATTATTTTCACAAAAATCGTATCAACTGTGCCTGTTAATTGCTCAAGGGGTTCGGCAAATCTAGAGCTAGAAAAAAAGGTCTTTTTCCTGATTTCTTATTGACGAATGTATTCATTTTGCATAAATATCGTTTATATGTCTTTATGGAACATATGTTTCAATACGTTATGAAATTTTTCATTAATAAATATATAAAATTGGTGGTGCTGGCAGCGTCCAACCTATGAAGGTTTTTCGAAGTAGCACCAATCGGGTGAAAGAGTTGAGCAGCCCCTTATTGACCGAAGACAAAAACGACAACAGATTATAAACTTACAAGAAACATGCTCTCGGAATACGTATCTGAATTTAAAAATATTGAATTCTTTAGATATGACACGTGATTCAAAAAAAGATTGGGATTTTTAGCTAAAAATTGCTTATGTATTTGTTAATAAAAAAAAATATCAACAATAAAAAAAAATCCTACGATGTTCTCTAGAAAACTGTCGATCAATTAAGTTTGTAAAAGATTCATGTATATTGATTGACTAGTATAAGAGTTCTCTTTTCGCCCAATTTCAAAAAAAATATGCCTTCAGTCTGCTTCGTAAAACTTACCCTCCAGGTTTGTTCCCTTCTCTTCTGCCTATTTTCTGGCCTCCTTTTGAGCCATTATGGCCCCTTTTGTGGAATCAGTCAATCACAGCTCAGCCAGCTTGATGCGCTGGAAATTCGTGGATATACTAAAATCATAACAGTTTGGACCTACTGTTAGGCCCAAAACAGCCATGACTTTTATAAGGCTGTGTAAAACATCATCAAAAATATATACGGCAAGATTTGATGCAGTTTCTAAAATATATGTGCCACTTGAAGTTGATTTTGGAGCCAAAGAACAAACGACAGAATTAAAACTTACATTGCTGTTCTGAGCATATCCCCCTCCACACAGTTTATCAGAAGAACATCTCTACTCAGTTCTTCGTACATAGGCTCTATAGCATTGAAAATATCTTTCCAGAGGGAACACCATGAATCTTTACTAGGCAGACACCTGTCGTGCTGCGGCTACTCATCCATTGAATGTTATGAAACAAGGTAGCCCAATTTTCTTTCTTCATTTTTCCAATTGAATCGTGATAACGACGAATGGCTTATCCAATATATATATATATATATATATATATATATATATATATATATATATATATATAAATATATAAATATATATATATATATATATATATATATATATATATATATATATATATATATTTATATATATATATATATATATATATATATATATATATATATATATATATTTATATATATATATATATATATATATATATATATATATATATATATATATATATAGTTCATCGATAAGCTTCGCGGTTAGTTTCTCTTTTCTTCCATGCCCTTTCATGTTCTTTGCTAGGTTCCGAAGACGTGCACCCATTCTTTTTTTCACGTAATCAATGCTCTCTTTTTTGCGAACTGTCACATCGTCATAAGGCTTGGCATCCATTATATGTTTGAACGTCTTTGAATCGCCATCTCCAATGTAGTTCATATATTTCATCCCATTTAAATCCTCCGAGCGCTGAAACATTTCAACGATCGCATCGCATTTCATACAAGCAGAACCCTCGTGATTGCACTGACATTTTCCAGCGTGTATTTCTGTTCATTGTTCATTTTCTGTGTTACCTTCTTGTTTCTTGCAAAACTCGCACGACTAACAATACTTGAATTTAAGACATATGTCTATAAATTTTCCAGTAAACCACCCGATTAGCAATACAACTCCAAACAACGACGAAAAGCCACGTTCTCGCCACGACCCGTCACAGGAAACAGTTAAGCCTTCGTCAATTTTTTGAGAACACTCTGCCTTCTCTTCGTCAGCAGCTTCTTTCATGCTAATGATACTTACTGTTTCAGTTGCGTCATGAATTGTGCGAACAAGTTTGTCGTAAAAGGTATAGAATTTCGGGTTCATTGTTTGATCACAGTTATTGCACGAAATAACGACATTAAATTCTAAGCCACGCTGACCACTTTGGGTGAACCTAACGTTTGATTTACCCATTTTTCAGACTACTTTGTCTGCTATTAAATTGAAAACAGAGATAAAGTTTAGAATACGGTACCCCATCGTTGGATCTACTTCGACATCATAATCATTTTCAGACAATTACAATTTTCTAATAGATGTACAAACAACATCATAATCTGGATTCTCCAATGAGTAACTGTTTTTCAATCGTTTATTTGAAATTTTCGTCCTATTAGTCCCGGCAGAACACCTTTTTCCACCTTTTCTAACTACATACAATTGCTTACTTGACTTTCACAGATTCGTAAACCAAATGACGAAATTTCTATTTTGTCAGTAAAACTGGCAATTTTATTCAATACAAAAAAACGTTCAGCGTTAAAAATATAACATAGAAGACATCAACAATACATCGGTAAAAAAAATATAATGAAACATAAGCGATAAGCGCGGCAGGAAAGATGATTAGAAAAGCGCCATATTAGGGCGCCGGGTAAGTAATAAGATCCCGCTAGAAATCGCTTAAGGGGGAATACTGCTTTGGCCGTTTCAAATATCGATTTTTTTGCGCTTAAAAGATACTTTGGAATGTGTAGAATATAATTTTATATGTTAGAACCCAAACCGGACTTTTATTCAAAATGAAATAGCCGATTTCGTAGAATCGCAGACTGAAGGTTAATGCAAAATATGCATGAGTTTTGACTTGTGAAAACTTTAAACCCGAATATCTCGAAACGATATTTTTCAAATTTGCGTGCACGGTATCTCCCACAATTTTCATCGGATTGCCGTCATTTTTTGTGGCATTTACGCGCAATTTAAAAACGCACCGTAATAAAGTACGGCATTTTAGAATTTGCTTCTAAATTTTGCATGGGAACCACTTTTATGCTCGATTTTTGCGTCAAATTCGTACCCCAAAGTTCAAATAGCCGCCATTCTTTTCAAATTGCGAAATTCAAAATAGGGATACGATATAACGGTGCTAAATTTAATGTTCATTATAAATCCTTATCGATTTTGTTCAACGAGTTACCGTTTTCGCGTTCTCGTGCACGCAAAAATTGTTTTCTTGGCGCGCAGAGGCTACTTTGGCGCCATCTGACGGGCGCACCGCAAAATTTTTTTTTATAAAAATAAATGTTCTCAGAAGTAAATATTCTGATATTTTTATCTTTTAAGTCCCCAAATCTTTGTAGCTTTTAGTTCTTCAGATTTACCTCGTCAAAAATAGGCCGTATTTTTGGGCGTCCAAAGCAGTATTCCCCCTTTATCGCCCCTCCAAAATTCAATGTTATGAATATTTTCTGAAGTATAAATAAATTGTTTCCTATTCTTTACAGGTTTAAGTATCATTGAAGACGAAAATATATTTTAGAGTGGCCTTAACCCTTTACAAAAAAAACCCTTAAATAAATTTGAATTTGACATTTAATATTTATTCTAAGAAATAAATTTAGTGAAAAAAGGTTCCAAGGGTTAGTAAAATATTATTAACTAGAAAGATAATATAAATGAGATTTGATATGATCTAACCAAAATGCGTTTAAGCGGGTGCAGTGCAAGCCACTGCAGATGTTTTCATTAAGTAAGCACGATATAGATAGATATAGATAATATAGATAATATATATAGCCTAGATTCAATTTAGTATTATATATTGATAAGGTGTTTGATTGTATTTAGTAATTTTCGAGTTACAACCACACTGTAGAAGAGCCAGTTAACGATTATTTTATACAAAAATGTATACTATTTAATATAAAAATTTGATTCAATGTAAAAACATTAATTTACTTTGGGAAATATATCGAAATGCGGAAAAATAATTTAAATTTTGAATCCAAGTAATTACACCACTCTATTTATGAATAATACTGAGATATATAAATAGAAATTTGAAAATATGAACTAATGGGATGAAGTAATATTTACCTTAGTTTCGGTTAAATAAGTCCGAATGGAAACATTCTCATTCTTGATAACTCTGTTCGCTCCAGATAAATCGAATTTGTTATCAGTGACCACAATTGGCATTTCTTGGAAAACAGCTCTCTGCTCCCTAATATCTTCGAAACACCACTTGATACACTGAAAAGATGCTACCGAGCTTCCATCACAATCTGGTAGAAAAGCATACCATTTTGCCATTCTCATTGCAGCTAAATCTATGTCACTCGCTGTAAGCAAAATATCTACTTTTTGTTTCTATACTTATTTGCGTAAGTGTTTAATAGAAAAAAAATGATTATACCTCTTTTATCCACTCTCTCGACGTCTTAGCTTACACTTTGAATTGGCTCGTAGTTATCCATGGCACTGCTATTCAATTATACAAACGGAATATACATTCGATTTTTTGTAGCACCTATAAATTTTGTTTAATTTAAATTATTTTGTTTAAGCGTACCGTCAAATACAGTTCAAAAAATTCACATTTATTTTCTTTTTTTGGAGCACTTTGAGAAACTTACTTGCAGTACGGTTTCAGCTTGAAATTTTTGCTGAATATATTACTATGGGGAACAGCAGTCGCTTCGAGTATCGGAAGTAACTCTGATTTAAATATATTTGATTTAATTTTTGCTTTGTCGAAAGCTCATTTTGGCAATCGTGTTCTGTAAATAAAAAAAATTGTTAATTAAATTATTGTTTCTGTAAATATATTAGTTTAAGGGGACATAGCACCTTCATATTTCAATTTAATATTTTTTTTTCATGAAAATTCTTAAATAAAAACAAAGACATAACATAATGAAACTTTGCACATATGTTTTATTAGTATTTAATTATACAAATAAATATTTTTAAATGGAGGCAATTTTTCAGAAATTGATGTTTTTTGCACCAGAAAACCTGTAACTAAAAAATTGTGCGCCGATTTTTCATACGTAGTTCATTCTGAAAATTTACAAATGTAGATTAACGGGTTAAAATTTCAAAACAAGCGGATGAATAAATTTTGTTTAATCTTGCACACCAACATGAAAAACTTTTTCTTATATGTAAATGAAAACGAAGATCTTAATGAAACGTTCCATGTATGTTTTATTAGTATTTAAGTATACAAAAAAAATGTAGAATTTTTTTTGGCACCTCAACGTCTTCTAGAATTTTTTCATAAAAACATTAAACAATCAAAGTGGGCAGGAATTCTGCGTTCAGAAAAATCTGAAACAAAACAAAATCTAGGTTTCAATCAGCATGAAAGCTGCTATAGAATGAACTATAAAGAAATTTTTTGGTTGAAAATGTAGCAAAATGGCGGCATTTTTTGTCCCAGAAAACCTGCTGTGACTTGAAAAATTATGCACCGATTCTTTCATCCGTAGTTCATTCTGAACATTCGCATGTGTAGACTAACGTGTAAAACTTTCAGAACGATCGGATAAATATATTTTGTTTAATTCATCGAAAAACCGACCTTGACGCACCATGCTATATATTCTCACTATTTTTTTTTGTTATTGAATTTTACTTTTATATTATTAATACCATGTTCTTAAATGTTTAATCTAATAAATTTTAACATAAAATAAATTGTAAGTGCTATGTTACCTTAAAGGGAAATTACAGGTTGCAACTTTGATAAAATACAATATTTTTTTGCATTTTTTCAAAGCTACGGTCATGTAGAATCAGTCGCCCATGCGATCCGAAAAGTTTTACGACCCCTACGGCCACTTATACAAAGTTACCTCCCGAACGCTCCGTGGAGAGTCCGTTCCACAGGGTTATGATTTTTCATTTTTTTGGGGGCGATTTCGCTTCAACCATCTTTTGTTTTACAAATTATGATGATTCCGACTCCAATTTCTTAATTACATGTCCGCAACACGCGTCTATGTTCCATTTCACGAGCATTGGGAAATCCATTTTTTGACATCATCCGCCATATTGGATCTGTGAACTCTCATTATTGCAATTTGATAATAAAATCAAGTTAAGGAGACATTACAGGTTGTAGGCCTAAAAAGTGGGTCAACTTTGGGAATTTTTTATGAAAGAACTAAAATCAGTAGAGTCATGCAGTTTTGCAGGTTGAATTTGTCTATCCTTATTATTGATCATTTATTCGACAATATGTTATCACAAACAAGGCCGCATTGGCGGCCATCCTGGCACCGCGCACGCCAAACATGTGCCCACTCTGTCGGGCCCCGGGCCCCTCCTGGTCATCTAAACCAAAATACACTCATTGGCCAGTAAACAATAATAGATTTGCTGGATCCTGAACTTAATTTCAAGAAAATTTTTGGAGTTTACAGCAACATTGCGACCGTGTGAAAAAAGTAATGAAATTTCCATTGCTTTTTCGAGCTTAAAACGTGATAAAAAATAGTAAATTTTAACTATAATTGAATGAAATCCAGGAAATTTTACTACTTTTTATCACGTTTTAATCTCGAAAAAACAATGGAAATTTCTTTTTTTTTTTCACGCGGTCGCAATTTTGTTGTAATATTCAAATATTTTCTTAAAACTAGGTTCAGGTTCCAGCAAAGCTACTATTGTTTACTGATCCATCCGCGTTTTTTGGTTCAGTTGACTAGGAACGGCCCGGGGTACTACACAGTGGGCACATGTCTCGCGTGCGTGGTGCCAAGATGGCCACCGTTGCGGCCATATTTGTGATAATATATTGTTAGTTAAATAAACAATAAAAGAGGAAAGATAGATAAATTCAACCCGCAAAATCGCATGAATCTACTGATTTTTGTTCTTTCATAAAAAATTCCCAAAGTTAACCGACTTATCAGGCCTACAACCTGTAATGCCCCCTTAATAAATAAACAGTTTTCTATCGAACATCGTTGAATTTTTCTTTTATTGTTGATAGTTTTTTATTTATTAACAAATTCATATGCAAGTTTTAGCTTAAATTCGTACTCTATTTTCTAATCGAGTGCCATTTCTACAAAAATCTATATTTTTAAAATCGGCTACGTAGTTCGAGAGCTTATATATTTCAGATTTATAATATGTTGTCGCTTTTGTTCCAGGTCAACTCTTTTACCCGATTAGTGCTGGTTCTCAAAAACCTTCATAGGTTAGACGACGCTAGCGCCCCCAACTTCATATATTTATTAAAGAAACAAATTCATAATGAAGTCAAATACATGTTTAATAAGAACAATTAACCAATTTGTATACAAGATGTATACATACGTCAAACAAAATCGAAAAAAAAACCTTTTTCTAGCTCTAGAGTGACCTTTCCACTTAAACAACGCAACCACACAAAAAGGCCTTTGCAGTGGGCCCATCTAACATCCCATAGAACTCACCTCAAGCATATAAATTCAATCATAAAAACAGAAATAACAACACAAAAAAAAATAAAACATGGTTCCTAAAACTCAACCCCAACGATAACTTTCTCTGGCGGCTGACTCAAACACTCAAAATGCTTTATACACGAATCCCAACCATCAATCAACTCAATCACATAGTTACAACAGAAAAATCAGAACTTATGTTACACACGCTCGAACAGATAACACACCAAACACACTTACACAGAATAAAACTATCACAAATACACTAGATTATCTAAATTCGACACATAACTATGACAGAAAACGCTATCCATACTTTGCACCATCCCATCCGAACTGGCCCATACAATTAAAACACTTCCCAATCGCAAATCTCCCGGTCCAGATCTACTAGACAACACATTAATTAAAATCCTATCCCGAAGATCCATCGTCCAGCTTCACTACATAATGAACGCCATCATCAAACTAACCATTTCCCAGCTGCCTGGAGGTCTGCTACGGTACACCCAACTCTCAAATCCCAGAAAAATCCTTGCTCTCCCATAAGCTACCACCCTATAAGTTTCCTTAACACCCTCTTCAAATTTACCAAGAAAATCATACTAACCTGCGTCGCTGATATCGACACTGGCCAATCACTTACCCCTGATCACCAGCTTGGCATCCGAGCCTGACATTGCACGGTGCATCAGGTGTGTAGGATAGGAACCGTTATCGTGACCCTATTCAACAAAAATAAGGTCTTGCTCATGACCCTACTGGGCATAAAAAGAGACTTTGATATGGTCGGGACAGTAGGAATAATGGCGCAACTTATCTCCTTTCAGTTCGTTTCCATCCTAGAGAAACTCCTATATTCATATCTGCCATATCGCTCCTTCTACGTAAAAAACAACAACGCCACATCCAACCCAAAACCTATTGTAGCAGGTATTCCACAGAATAGTGTACTAGGCTCCAAATTATTTAACCTCTTCATAAGCGATTTCCTCACATACCCCAACACACACACGGTACAGTTTGCCGACGACACCGCCATATACTCACATTTATTTCATGCACAAGTCGCCACAAAACAAATTCAAATTCATATTAACATCCTCCAAGCATATTGAGAGAAGTGAAAAATCAACATTAGCGCACAAAATACCGAAACCATAGTCTTTACACGTTAATTCAAAAACATCAACAGAATCACACCACTTGAAATCAACAAACAAAAAATCACACCCAAAAACACAGTCAAATACTTAGATACACAGTTGCGCAGAACACTCGAACAAGACCAACACATCAAACACGTAACCAATAAAGCATTCACCGTCATTCGCTACCTCTATCCACTCCTCGTCAAAAATAGTTCCTTCTCAACCAAAAACAAAATGCTCATTTACACGTCAATCTTCCGACCCATCTTCACGTACGCGGCCCTAGTCTGGTGCAACGCGCCGGTCTCCATCTTAATCTTATTACAACGTCTACAGAACAAGTATTTTCGCTTATCCCCCAGCTCTGTAACACATCTACAAGAAGACACTAACACCCCCTATATTCAATAATACATACAAGGCTCTTAAAGGTTTACACATTAGAATATTGCAACCGGAACAACGACATCGGAAATTATCCGGAACAAGTAACCAAAAAAATTTAGTTACTACGTTAGACTTTGTTCATCGGCTGCACAAGAAAATGAGAGGGCTCGACAATAATATATATATATATATATATATATATATATATATATATATATATATATATATACATATATATATATATATATATATATATATATATATATATATATATATATATATATATATATATATATATATATATATATATATAGTTAGGTCAACGTCACTTCTACGTAACCGCCGACATAGCAGTATTCCAAACATGATACTCTCATGTTAAAACACTTGCAGAGACCATGTTTAACGATAAGAAAATACTATGTAATCATTCAGATTTAACAAATAGAAATATTATACTTTTAGTTAGCAGTAGAGATTTAACTTCTGTAATAGTCAGAACTATTTGAATGTACTTAAGAACAATAAGATAATTTTTTATTACAATTATAAATGGAAATTGTATAACTGGCGCAGTCGGTAGGATTCTCAAACGAAATACATAGTGAAAAAAATTAAAAGTTTTAAAAACAGACTTTTATCGTTCGACAACGTAAAGCATTGTGTTATTTCGTGTCTACGATTAATGGAGAATCGAACAAGAACTTCAAGTCCAAGAACAAGACATCGGGGATCTCACAATCTACGAGCGCACATCGTACGAAAACAAAAGACCACCAAGTCATCGTTCTCAATTCCTGCCACGCTGACCCGTCGGTAGATGCCAATGGACAAGTCGATCTTGATATTATTGCTGTAAGTACATATGTCCTTCAGAGATACGCGTCAAATAGAAACTGATACGGATTCAGATAAATCCTTTTACTCATCCCCATCTACCCCTACAATTGTTAGTCGAAATGGCAGTACCTATACTTAAAAAGGATTACTTAGAAATGAACCCAGATTTTTATAGAGACACTAAACTTCTTCCACGGTTCATTGAAATTTGTGAAAAGTTAGTGAATAAATTCTATAATATCACAGACACAAATGATTTTCAAAATGAATATATTATGTCAAGCATTCTTGCAAAAATAAAAGGTCAAGCCGCGATTAATATAGCTAGTTGCACAATTACTCGATGGTTAGATATTAAAAATGCGCTACTCAATACGTACGCAGATAAAAGGGACTGTTATACCCTCAACATTGAAATGACAGAAATAAAACAAGGAAACGAAACCGCATTCGAATTCTATGACAAAATACAAGATTTATTAAATCTTCAAGCATCATATCTTAGTACACATATAAAAACTAGTGAAGCGACCATCCTTATTCAATATTTCAGAACATACGCGTTAAGAATATTATTGAAAGGTCTTAAAGAATCTTTAGGAACTTTTATGCGCACTAAGATCTAAGTACTGCACTTAACATGCTTACCAATGATTTCCAATTGGAAACTCAAACAAAGAAACATTCAAATTATAATAATATGAAACAGAGACAACCTCTTAATTATATAAATACGAAACCTTTTCAATATAAACCGAATACAACAAATTCTCAACTAACATATCGACCAAACTTATCTAATACCTTTAACAAAACCTCATCACCACAAACAAACAAAATTAACGTTTTTTACCCAAATCAAAATTGCAATTTAACAAACCAATACCTATGAGTATTTGTACTAAACAAACATTTACACCCAAACCTGGACCATCATATACAAACACCACAGCTCGTCCGCAACAATATGCGTATAGACAACAGCAATCTAAACCACCTAATTATATGTCCGAAGAACTTTTTAATACAGAAATTTATGACATACCCGATAACGAACAATATTCCGATGATACTAACGTTACAATTTGTGAAATAGACCAAATCCCGGAAGATTACGAAAAAATCGACTCTGATTCTTTTTTAGAGACAATAGCCTCGGAAACAGAATAGAAATTATCAATTTAACACATAACGAAAGTGAATTACCCTTTCTAATATTTCAAAAACACAATTTAAAAAGCACTAATTGACACAGGTAGCACACGTCCATTCATGAAACCCGAAATTGCAGAAAAGTATTTTAAAAACCAAATTAAGAAAGACCCACTTAAAATCACATCCGCACACGGAACATCCATTGAAAAATTTAGCATTTTTGTACCGTGCTCAAAATTATTTAAAAAACAAATGTTATATTAAAATACCATTTATTCAACTTCCACAATCAATTCGATATTTTACTTTGCTTAGATAAGTTAAAAATCCTAGAAGCAATAATAGATTTAACACGTGACAAAATTATCACCCCTTCATTAGACATTAAAATACACTACCATAAAATACAACCATATTCACATTACACCACAGTACCACCCAAAACTGAAAAATTATCAAAATTCTATGTGAAAAACATTAAAAATGGCGAAGCATTTATTCCAGAAACCCATATTAATAATCTAGTAATTCCCGAAGGATTACCTAATGTTCAAAATCACGAAATTGTTTACCCACTTATCAACCCATACGATTATGAACAAATTATAAGTTCAGTAAACCCTATACGTGGTCAACCCCTAAACAACTACGAAATAGACACCGAAAAATTTAAAACCAAAAAACAAAATATTAACTTCGACATATCCCAAATTCATACCGATCACATGAACAAGGAAGAAAAAATAGCTATAACTAAATTAATAAATCAATTCACTGATATTTTTCATTCAAAAGACAAGCCATTGTCTTTTACTAACGAAATTAAACACCATATTCGCACAAAAGAAGAAATACCGATCTATAGCAAAACATACCGATACCCCGAGATTCATGGAAAAGAAGTTCGAACACAGATCACAAAAATGTTAGGTCAAAAAATAATTAGACCCTCTCATTCACCCTGGTCATCCCCCGTTTGGATCGTACCAAAAAAACTAGACGCATCAGGCGAGAAAAAGTGGAGAATAGTAATAGACTATAGGAAATTAAACGAGAAAACAATAGACGATAAATATCCTATACCAAATATAAACGAACTATTAGACCAACTCGGTAGATGTCACTATCTTACTACTCTCGACCTAGCATCCGGATTTCATCAAATTGAGATGAACAAAGACGATATCCCAAAAACTGCGTTTAATACAGAGAACGTTCATTATGAATTTTCGCGAATGCCATTCGGTCTTAAAAACGCGCCCGCAACATTTCAACGTGTTATGGATAATGTTTTAAAAGGATGACAAAACGAAATCTGTCTTGTTTACCTCGATGATGTCATCATATTTCCAAGAACACATAGACCGTTTAAAAAATGTATTTGATAGATTAAAAAAGGCAAATTTAAGAATTCAGCTCGATAAATCAGAGTTCCTTCGTAAAGAAGTTGCATATCTTGGCCATATCGTAAAACCGGAAGGCGTAAAGCCTAACCCTGACAAAATTAAAGCCATAAAAAATTATCCTCTCCCGAAAACGACAAAACAAATCAAAGGAATTTTAGGACTATTAGATTATTATAGAAAATTTATCAAAGACTTCGCGAAAATAACCAAACCAATGACTAAGTGTTTCAAGAAAAATGTCGACATAAAACCAAACGATCCTGATTACGTAAACTGTTTTAATATTTGTAAATACCTTCTTATAAACGAACCAATATTACAATACCCGGACTTTAATCAACCCTTTAACTTAACAACAGACGCAAGCAACTTTGCAATTGGTGCCATATTATCGCAAGGAAAAATCGGATCTGATTTACCCATTGCCTACTCCAGCAGAACCTTAAATGATTCAGAACAAAACTATTCTACCATAGAAAAAGAGTTACTCGCAATAGTATGGGCCACTAAATACTTTAGGCCATACCTTTTCGGCAGAAAATTCAAAATTATAACAGACCACAAACCTTTGCAATGGTTATTCTCTCTTACAGAACCAAATTCTAAATTAGTAAGGTGGCGGCTCAAATTGGAAGAATTTGATTTTGAAATTGTATATAAAAAGGGTATTTTATATAAAAACGCGGATGCACTTTCTCGAATTGAAATAAATGTTAATTCGACAGACCAAGGCACAGACAACTTCTTTAATTATATGCAAAATTTCAATGGCACTTTCCGACCAGCAAACGAATCACAATCCATGATTGTTGAACCAGATAACTCACATAAATCAGACACAGATAACACTGTTCACTCAAATTCAGAAGACCCTATAATTGGAATACCTGTCAGTGAAACACCCGTAAATATATGCAAAAATCAATTAATAATTACCGAAGTATTACATTCACCCTCAAAGCCAAATATCTCCAAATTACACGCTGATAAAGTAAGAATACACATTCAATTATCTCAAAATGAATTCGAAAAAGACGCCATTGAATTTATAAAGGAATATATCATACCGAAAGTAAAATATTATTTATAGTTTGAACAACCAGTTTATGAAAAACTAAGTAACGTCTTACAAAGCCATTTTAAATATTCCGAAATTAAATTTATTAAATGTACTAATAAACTGATAGACGTTAAAGCAGAAGACGTAATATTAAAAACAATAAAAAACTACCACGAAGGAAAAACTAACCACCGTGGCACACGCGAATCGTATTTTCAGATTAAAAAATTATATTACTGGCCAAATCAACTTAAAACTATCACAGATTACATTAATCAGTGCGAAATATGTTTAGCAGCCAAATATGAACGCAACCCGTTAAAACCAAAATTTAATATAACACCAACCCCCAAATAACCATTCGAAATAATTCACATCGATAGTTTAACATTAGAAAAGTGTAAATTCCTAACAATAGTCGATGCTTTCTCAAAATATGCTCAAGCATATAAAGTTGAATCTACAAACGCTTTAGAAATAACAAACAAGCTAATGAAATATTTCTCACACCATGGAATACCAAAATCAATAATCTCAGATAACGGCTTAGAATTTAAAAATATTATAATAAAAGAACTATTAAATTTACATAAAATTGACATACACTTTACATGCTCACAACACCCCGACTCAAATGGAGTTGTAGAAAGGTTTCACTCCACATTAATTGAACACATCTGTTTATTTAATGTGCAGGATAAATTAAAAGTGAACCAATAAAAAATAAAATTTACTATGCATTATTAGCATATAATAATACCAATCATACGTCCACAAACTTAAAGCCTATCGAAATAATCACAGGACATTTAGACACAAATTTACCACTCAATGTAGAATTAGAAAAACAAGTCACGCAAGACTACATACAAAATCATAAAGAAAAAACGAAAATAATGTACCAAAATATTAACGAACAGCTACAAAACAGGAAAACTAAAATAATAAATAAGCTAAACGAAAATCGCGAAAATTTATTGGAAATACCGGAAACCGTCTATGTACAAAATAAACAAAAAAGTTAAATTTGAAATTAAAAACCGCAATTATAGAAACAGACCCTAAAAGTAAAAACAATCTAAAATACACTTATATAATATAAAAAGACCCAGAAAAATTGCTCACAAAACTTCAACTTTTACAGATCCCTCTATTCCATCCACATCTACGGAATAAGTATCAGGAACATTACACACAACCCAGGACTATTGACAATTAAACTAGGACCTGCCAAATTACAAAGAACAAAACATACGTTTCTTCATTTTTATGCCTTACAAATTTTATTTAAAGAATACAATAACTTAAATGACCAATACGATAACCTCAAACTAGCAACCGCCAACAACCAAACTATTCAAAGAGAACTGCAAAACAACGACAAAATAATTAAATACGTTATATACTCAATCAGTAACAAAATAAATGATTTAACGACCCATTCGAAAAAACATAGAAACAAAAGAGGCCTAGTAAAAGGATTAGGATCCATAATTAAAGCTATCACCGGCAATCTAGACGCCGAAGACGAGAAAAGATACGACAACATTTTAAACCAACTACAAAAGAATCAACATAAAATAAATGATCAGTTAAAATATCAATATACCACTAACAATAAATTAATCAACGAATTCAACCAGACCATAGAAACAATTAGACACAATGAACTTGTTCTAAAATCAAGAATTATGCAACTAGCACAATTCGTGAAGAATGAAATTAAAACGCAAGATATTCTATTCGCAAAAGATATTTATAACCAACTATTTACACTATTTAATATAATCTTAAACATATTACAAGATATAGAAAACTCTCTGACTTTTTTCAAATTACACGTTCTCCGCCCAAGCATAATTAAAACTCACGACCTTTATGAAGAATTAAACAGAATTTATAAACATTACAAAAACGAATTCCCTGTAGAACCAACACTTGAAAATATGTACGAACTTCAAAAATTAATCACTGTTAACTGCGAAATCGAATCAGATAAAATAATTTATTTTTTAGAGATACCAATTAATTATGAAACTGATTTTCAACTCTACCACCTTGTGTCCATCCTCACAATATATCAGTCTGAATACTTAACTATCATTCCTAGTAAAGACTACTTTATAAAAACAAATAACAATCAAATCAAATCTCTGAACGCCGCATGTATAAACACTAATTATCAATGTTCAAGCAAAATAAACGCAATGAATGATGACACATGTGAAAGAAATATTATTCTAAAAAGTGACAATAAAAATTGCCAATATGTCAAACTATTCATTCTAAAGAACCACATAGAAATCATTGACGAAATTAATCAATATCTCGCCGTACTTCCAATGCCAGAAAATATTTACCTAAATTGTAAACATGGTGAAGTAATAAAACCATTAGACGGAATCTTCCTCATCAAAGAAGACGAATGTCAATTAACATTTCAAAATCAGATATTAACATTCCAAGACAAAACCTACGGAAAACCAATCATAATGGAAGACTTCAAAATTCAAATCGATACAACAAAAATACCGAAAATCTCTATCGAACTGAACACAATTCAAGAACTCAAGTGGCCGATCAATAAATATCAAGACATCGAACCGTTCAAAAATAACAACAATAATTATAATATCATAATATTATATGGCATTATAATAATTACAGGAATTATTCTATCCGTATTATACGTAAGAAAAAAAAGTCCATAAATCAAGAAAAGAAAAATCTACAGAACTGGAAACACCGATTCCAACCCCGCAACCCAAATTGAATCTTCCCGATGAGGCTTCATTTTAAGGATGGAGGAGTTAGGTCAACGTCACTTCTACGTAACCGCCGACATAGCAGTATTCCAAACATGATACTCTCATGTTAAAACACTTGTAGAGACCATGTTTAACGATAAGAAAATACTATGTAATCATTCTGATTTAACAAATAGAAATATTATACTTTTAGTTAGCAGTAGAGATTTAACTTCTGTAATAGTCAGAACTATTTGAATGTACTTAAGAACTTTCCACGAGATATAATCAAGATATGTAACACCTAGATTAGACAGTCTCTCTATGAGAATCAAGCTTGTAACATGGTATTGTAATTAATAAACGTTTTTTTTAAACGATATCCGAAAGTTGAAAGACATAATTGGCGCAGTCGGTAGGATTAGCCAACAATAGTTTGTGACAGTGAAAAACACAAAGTTACTCATCTAATTGAAGTATTTCTATACGAAAAATTGGCTATTCACTACAACAAAAAGCGTGTATACTAAACACACGTAAGGCTATATCAATAAGACCTTATACATCAACAACTTCATAACTGAGAAAGGGCTATCCCATCTCACGGCTAAACAGTGCCCATCAAGGACTATTCAAACGTCCCATCAGACCAGTACATTGCAACACGTCTCAAGCGATTCTCTTGCTGTTAATTCGATCACGAGAATCCAGGACGAAAACCCCAAATAGAAGACTCCTTACAATGAAAATCATGGTCATAATCCTATTTTTCTTGTAAGTAAATTTTTATATAACACATAGCTCTTATTATTAATAAAGAGTACGAGCCCCACACAAGACAATTACACAAAATTAATGTCCAGTTCTGAAAGTGACGAATTTGTAAGAACAACCCAGTGTAATATTGATTGAATTATATTAAGACAAACAAGGTCTAACCTAAATAACGAAAACAATATGACTTCTTTGCAAGATATTAAAAATTACGTTGAAATGATCCCAACATATGAAGGGGACATAACAACACTTAACAATTTTATTCAAACCGTGGATGACGCACACGTCATCTTAAACAAATTACAAATATCAGCAGTACAAAAAGTATTTGCATTCAATTTAATAAAAAATAGATTAATAAATGATTCAAAAACGATTGTTTCACAAAATAGATTTGCAAATTGGGAAGAACTAAAATTACACTTAACCACCAACTTTTCAGACAAAAAAACTGCTGAAACATTGCTAGGAGAATTATTTGAAACTAAATATAAGCAAAACACAGAATCTACAATGAAAACAATGTTAGCTAAATTCGAATTATTTAAATCAAAAATTCTTGCAAAAAATTATAATTTAGAACAAAAAAATGCTATTCTCCAAGAAAATCAAAAAGCTATTATAAATAAATTTATATCATTACTGCCACCCATAATAAAAGGATCTTTTATTGTGAAACAACCTTCTACGTTAGAACAATGCGATTTGTTATTAATAAACGAATTTAGCTACGCAAACTCATTACACAACAGTCCAATGACACGAAATGATAAACAATACACAAACACATCCAAAGACTTTAACTTTTCCTTTAATCCTTCACCCAAGCAATTTCCCGGACAATACTTCCCTTCAAAACCTGTTAATCTTTATGGACAACCAACTCCTGGACCTAATAAATTTCAAAGACAAAACCTAGTAAATAACCATGAAACCCGCAAATTTCAACCTCAACCAATGTCAACACAGACACGAAACACCCAACCTATGACTACATCAGCAATTAGACAAAACTATAACAACGAAATTCAAAATGAAGACATCGACCCGTACGAACAATATTTCGAAAAACACGAAATAGAGAATGATCACGATAATACCGATACTTTTTTAGAAGAAAGCCTGGAAGTAGAGAAAAATACGTAATGACCTCAACATTAAAATCTATCCCCTTAATAAAATGTAGCGACTATCTCATCTTAATTGATTCAGGCTCCGATATAAATTTAATCTCTCCAGACATATTGTTAGACAAAGAAATTTAAAAATCATCCAGAAACCAATCACTTTGAAAACAGCTCAAGGGAAAGTAAAATGCAAAGACTGTGTTGAAATAAAAATTCTAAATAACAGCTTCGAATTTTTTATACACGAATTTCATAAGGAAAGCAACATATTGTTCGGCGTAAAAATATTAGAACACTGTACTGCTTTAATGGATTTTAAAAATAAAACCATAACGCTTGGAAACAAAAGATTTAAGTTATTGCCTTCACAAACATTAAACAACTCTTTTACACAATTTAGACACGAACATCTCACCTACAAACAAGAAGAAAAGATACAAAATTTAATTAAGAAGTATTCAAATTTATTTCCAAAACCAGACGACGAATTATCCGCCACAAATGTAACCACCCACAAAATCCGAACGACAGACGACACACCGGTTTTTCAAAAAAATTATAGACTCCCACAAGTATACGAAAATGATATCGAGGAACAAGTCAAAAATTTATTAAAAACAAAAGTTATTCAAAAATCTAAAAGCCCGTATAACTCACCCATATGGATAGTGCCCAAAAAATGGACGCGTCAGGGAAACGTAAAACAAGACTAGTGATAGATTTCAGAAAACTAAATCATAGAGAAAGAAAATAAGTATGACCGACACCCAATACAATTAAATGACAATCTAACCCCCACACCAAAATTTCCTTTTCAAATTATAAACATAGATCTTCTCACATTAAATAAAGCATACTTCATCACTATATTCGACGAATTCTCTAAATTTGACTTCAATTATCCCACTTTTAACAAAACAGGAAAAGAAACGATGTTAATAATAGAGGAATTTGTCAAAACTTATAGAAAACCAAACCTGATCATTGTCGATCATGGACTTGAATTTAATAATGCCCTAGTAAAAAATTACTGTAACACTCATGACATAAAACTACTCTTAATTAGCATATCAATCCCAAAATCAAACGCGGTAGAAAGATTCCATTCCACACTAATAGAACACCTCAGAATATTAAACTCAACAAGTAAAAACAAAGATCTACAAAAAAATATAAATAAGGCAATAACAGCGTACAATAATACCAAACACTCCATAACAAAATTAACACCTTGCGAAATACTTTTCGGACAAAATAAACACAATAAATACTTCCAAACACAAAAACCTGAAGAAGAAGTCATAAACGACTACTTCATTAATAAATCAGAAGCAAACAAAATAATAAGCAAAATGATTGACAAAGAAAAAATAAAAAGAACAAAAGAAAATGAATTACCCCTAAAATTACCGCAAAATGTCTATGTTTAACAAAACAATAGACTAATGCACAAATATAAAAAACCTATATTCAAAAGAGTCGCAGTAGAAAATTATAACCCCATATTAGGAACAGTGGAAATAAAAAACAAAAGACATATACGAAAATTCAAACTAGACAAAATCAAACTTTAATTTCAGGGCCTACACTAACACCCTATTGATGAACATCTCCAACAATACCGGATTCCTTCTATTCGGAATCGGCGATTGTAAACTAAAAGAAGGAGAAATAATACATTATTTCAACTATAATACCACCCCAATCTATAAAGAATATACAAAATTAAAAATTATCACAACCAAAGTCATAAAATAAATTCAGGATAATCTTCATCTTGAAGAACAACATAAGGCACTGTCCTATTTTTTTAACGACCTACACAACAAATTCAAAAACAATTCAATAAAAGAACTAAACGCGGTTTAATAAACGGATTAGGGAACATAATCAAATCAATCACAGGTAATTTAGACCAAAATGATGCGGAAAAATATGATAATTTAATAAATCAATTAAAAGACAATCAAAAGATTCTCCAAAATCAAAACGGACAAATAATATAAATCGAAAAACATCTAACAGATAAATTCAACTCCGAACTAGAACAGGTTAAATTAAATGAAGATAAATTATCTAAAAATCTTGACTATACGATACGTATTGTAAACGACCAACAAGATTGGGCAACTCTGATCGAAGCAGACGTAAAAATCAACAAATTATTGATAATTATTCAGAATTAAAAGGACTTTTGCAAAAATGTAGAACTAATGATAGTAATTTGCTCACTTAATAAATTAGACACAACCATTATTAACTACGATGACCTAATTAAATCCCAGGCAAGACAGACATTTGGACACAAGTAAACGAAATAACAACATACTGTAAGGACAAAAACGAACTATTAACAGAACCAGAACTCTCACAAAATTCTTATCCCTTACGTCAACTTTACCCAATCCCATTTATCCATCATAACAGATTATACGAACTAACAGAACCACCTACATATTTCATAAACAGAAACAACAAAAATTAACTAATAGAAAGATTCAATAAAGAATCCAATAATGTAAATTACTGCCAAACAAACGGCATAGAAGTATTAATAGCATAGTAATTAACGAAAATAATGATGACTGTGAAATAAATGAAAAACGTATTAAAAACAACGTAATACATATTCCAAATACCAATAATATAATCATTATTTCTCCAATTAACCAAGAATTAATAATAAATTAGACAAATAAAAATATAAAGAAAACCTTTCAAGGAATTTTTAAACTTATCAATGACGGAGATTGCAAAATCAACCAATGGACATTTAATGGATTATCAAAAGCTTACAAAGAATTAGAATTGGGTAATATTCAACTTCAAAAATTCGATACAAAGATAAATAAAATCCATCTAAAACCATTACAAGAATTAAATATTTCATTTTCTCAATTACAAAAAATACAAGAAATAAAGAATCACGAAAGTAACACTCATCATTATTATATAATTTATACCATACTTATTGTAATAATACTTATAGCAATTATAAAAATTTCAACTAGATTTTATAAGAATTATAAACTTAAGCGTTCAAAAACAATTATTGAATTAAGAAACTTGGAAAAAATGACAGAAAATATGTAAGTCTTGTGAAAAGTTCAAACTTGTTGGGGAGGAATCATATAATCCGACCACATATAAAAATGCTGAGTCTAGAGTTAGTTGTAAACTTTCCACGAAACATAATCAAGATATGTAACATCTAGATTAGACAGTCTCTCTATGAGAATCAAGCTTGTAACATGGTATTGTAATTAATAAACGTTTTTTTAAAACGATATCCGAAAGTTGAAAAACATAATTTATATATATATATATATATATATATATATATATATATATATATATATATATATATATATATATATATGTATATATATATATATATATATATATATATATATATATATATATATATATATATATATATATATTGCGCCTCTACTCCATACAGCGATCGATAAAGAAAGCAATTGTCGGTGCAGTGCTTCGTAGAAGCACAGCAACAGACACGGAATTAGGTTAGATATTTAAAATTCTAATCAAAAATATCCAATATAACATAATTTTGAAAATAAAATACAATTCCGCGAAACTTATTTTTATTATTTAACTAATATATAACATTTCACTAACTTTTGAAACAATTTTTCAATAAATATATTGCTTACAAAACATATTTTACATCTCTACTATTAACGACCACGGCTAAATTATTTCAATCAAACACTGTATATGAATTTAAATGTAACTAAAATATAAAAGTTCTGTTTCTGTTCTTCTCAGACCAAAACTCTTTAAGGGTTGATTGGGAATATATATATATATATATATATATATATATATATATATATATATATATATATATATATATATATATATATATATATGTATAGTATTGGGAGGATTGAATCATATAAGTTGTTTGTTAGATGAAGTATCATGCCGTACGAGAGCAAAAGATTTCAATTTGTTCACAATACTTTAAAACTACGTTGAAAAACAAGAGAAATCTTAAGTCCTCAAACCACGAACATGCAGCACCTTTAATAACCTTTATATTTGTACTTATAACTATAAATGTATTGCTTGAAAAAAATTAATTGCCTTAATGAATTGATAACTTACAGTTAGTGAAGTTTAGAAGCTTTTCTTCGTCTAGTCGTTGGAAACATATGCCGTTGCAAGTTTTCACCATGTTGGTAATTTCGACAATAACCATTTGATATAAAATCACAACACGCGCGGTAATTTGTAAATGTTGCTTTTCCGTACAGCCCACCACAGTCGCCGGTTGCCGCAATAAGAATGACTGCGATAACCCAGTGAACGCTGCCACCAACCTATTTACTTGCGCGCGCATGCTCACAACTGTTTCCAACTTCCACATATCGCAATTCGCAATAAGCTGTGAGCTTTTAAAAAGTCTACTTATAAATCATTATCGCTATTGGAATGCTATAAAGTAATATAAGTTTTAAAATGTTGAAACCTAAGATATAAAAAATATTTGGACAAAGACAATTTTTTAGCATTAATATTTGGTATGGTAACTATTTTGATGTATGCTTTTAGATATAGATAAAATTATTTTCTTAAAATATTTAGTGACGACTTTTCGTCATTCTTCTAATTATAGAAACTGTAACTAATCTTCATTTGTGATAAAGTGGCAAAAGACGCCAAGTTTTTTTTTTAACTCCATTGGTTTTTATTCAAATAATCTGACAGCCGTGCGATATAAGTAAATAAAATTTAGATTCGTTACAAAATATCATGTCACACTATTGTTCTTCTTCAAAAGCTATTTAGCGAATCCAATGCCCTGATTAAATTCATCTTCCAAACTATACTTTATTTGCAATGTATTAAGTTTGGAAATTTAGTAAAAGTAATGGTAATGGTTGTCAAAATATGTTATATCGATTAATTATATCGCACTACTGTACTTAAACTCAATTTTAAAATTTATTCAATTTTCCATGATGTCAGCTGCGTTTCATACTGAAATATCCGCCATGGTATGCACACATTTTAGAAATCCGCAAGCATACTCTGAACCGCAGGCACACCGATAGGTAACGGAAAGCTCAAGCATGCATAATCAAATGCGTTTAATATGAGAGACACAGTTCAAATTTATGTGTACCAATTGATTTCTGCACATGTACATAGTGCAAATACAGATTGTTATATTTTTGCATACGCCATGGCAACCGCGGATTTACTAATCCAGTAAATTTTGGTAACGTTATTTCTGTCCTTAATAATATTATCATTTCAAAATCAAAAGCTGCGTTAACAAAGAATTTACACAAATCTCGATTAGTAATATGTAATTGTCCATAAAGTTGATAATAATATTTACGTGATCCCTTTAATACTAATGCATTTACTTCAATATCGCCATCATCTGAACTTGCCTCTAACTACGATGCAGACCACACAAAATAACTTTTATGACTAGTGTTTCTTCGTAATGCTGTAATGCGTATTTCCAATATCTATTTCATCGAACAGTTCACCAATTAATAATAATAATGATGTTGGCCAATAATATTTTGCTAAATTATATTACCATTTTCAACATCAATAAAGTTTTCGATTGTAATGTAATTTAAATCTGAATAAATAGTAGAAGTTCAACCTTGCTGAAGATTTTCCTAATCTCTGTTTTCGTTGCATTTATTTATCTTATTCCAAAGCAAATCAAACATTTGAAATATATTTCGTCTATTTACGCATATATGTGACTATTCCACTCGCGTGTCATTTGTCAAAGGTTGACCAATAAGACAGCCGGATTCTGAATTTCACAGTCAATCAAAATAAATTGTAATGCATATTTTGTCCTATTATCGTAACGTTGTGTGTCGACGATTCGGTACTAGTACTTTTAAGTGAACATGTTAAACAAATGAACAATATTTATGAAAAATACGTACAAAAAACACTTTTGGCATTGAATATTTGCAAGATGTTTGCAAGTAAAAGTAACTGCTTTTCTGGTTGCTATAGTTATAACAACATTAGTAATGCTATTTTTAATTATTTTAAATTAAAAAATAGATTTGGTTCATTGAATAGTCTCTCGAATACGATTTGTAGTCAAAGTTAAGTAGATTAATTTTGATGGTGTATTACTTACTTATGCCTCTTGTGCTTTCGAATATCACTCATGCTGCGCACTCGTAATATTCATACAAAAGCACAAGAGACATTCGTAATACACAGTCAAAAATAATCGACATAATTTTGACTACTTATATTATTGAAAGTGAATATTTATTGAATCACTTTGAACCGGAATTGAATGACTATGCTGCACCGATACACCTTCTTCTTTGATATAAACTAATTTTACAAAAATGTATTCTTTTTCCGCTTGCAAATTTTGCACCGAAGTCCAAATATCGTTCTAGAACTAGAAATTAATCCATCAGCATTAATTATTAAATATTATAAGCATATCTTAATTTCTAACATTGACAAATATAGGCTACACACACTTACATCACAAAATACACAAAATAGGGAACACCTATAATGGCGCATACATATAAATAACTGATTCATTGCATTTTCTGCAATAGTTCAGAAACGAGACTGCTAACATTATTATTATTATTTATATGCGTGCGCCGTTATAGGGAATGTTCCCTCTTCAGCCTGTAGGGTGATGTCAATGTGCGTGGCCGATATATGTCGTGATAAGTGTACCTAGCCAACCTGACCACATGGCGATTAGCATCTATAATTCGATTGGCAATACCCGGTGCAATATAACCGAACCGCCGAAGGTCATATATAAATTTGCTCGATACATATATAGAGACGTATTCAGTTTTTAAATAATATTTTGCTATAACAGTTACTCTAGAAATCAATATCTACGATGCAAAATATAATAATTGTCTATGTATGTATATAACATGTATGCTTATAGAAATCTGACAAACATTGGAAGGGCTCGAAGAAACTTGCAGTTAATTTTCTTTTCCCATTTTCTAAAACATAACACTGACATTTAAGTAAATATTGACATTTAACTGAATATTTAACACAAGAAAAAGTATTTGGAAAATTAACAGTGGGAATAAAAACTCATGTAAATATAACGGGAATAAAAATTATCGTCGACTTCCATAATTAAATACAAATTGTTGCTAGCTGCAACCGGTATGGGCATTGCAGGAATACCTGCGATGAAGCGTAAATATACACGCGGTGAACATATCCGATTACGCAGGAAATGAGAATATTTTGTGTTGTGAACCGGCATAATTGTGTTGCGTGAACCAAAACTTCTCATTCGTACCGGAGTTTGATCAATTCTAGTCTGTTAAACTGTTAATTAACAGTAAAAATGCTTATTTTAAACAAAAATGTTGATTATACTAAGAATAGTGAATGCTTTATATTAAATCCCAATCTGTTTTGCCTGATAAAGGTATCGATTTGAACTGTGATTTAAGTTGATTAAGTTAATTGAAACATAAATATATTCATTTATAATCATAACAATGTATAATAAAATGCGACATAATACGGTAAAGTAGAATGGCGAAAATGAGTCAATATGTGAAAATAATGGAATAAAGGATTTCTTGTCACACCATTCGAAGAGATGTGTGTATGCAAGATCACAATTCTAAAATGAAAATATATTCAAGTATGCAATATATTTATAGAGTGCAGAAAATTAATCGAAATTATTCGTGGTTTACTAAAACATACAAAATTTTTCATACATAGTATTTTATTGTACATGATACATTTAGTCCTAATCTGTTCTTTAACCTTTAGAGGACCGGGATAACGCCTTAAGGCTTCAAACCCCGACCCGCCAAAGACTTGGTCTTAGTTTAGTCATTTGTGCATGACCCAAACTCACTTTTTAATAGAAAAACTTTGCTTTTGAAATTTCTCAAATCCCGGTCCTCGAAAGGTTAAATGCATAACAATAAATGCTTGTTAAATGCATTCTACTAAACAATTAATAAATATAGCCGCAATGGCGTGCACTGCACATAATTATAAGTAATTAAATGTATTTAAGGGGTTATACTACCCAGGCGAACTGAAAAGTGAGCCAATATTTGTGAATTTTTTTCTCGATTACCAATCAATGAATTAAATTTAAATTTTGATTAATGCATTCGAATGAAATTTTAGGCTTAATTATACATGTATTAAAGAATACAAAAATATTTTTTATATAAATTTACGATACAAATGTTTTCTCCGAGGAGAAAATAGGCAGTCACCGTACACCACCTAGGGTGGAAAAACCAAAGATTATAAATTTGTTTTGAAAATTGACTTATTGGGATCACTTTTCTTTTCAGTGTTCTTTTCAAACGTTTCAGAATGTCTTGGAATATAAGCTATAAATACCTTTTTATAAGTACCTTTTTCGAAAAATAGTTTCAAAGATAAGTTTCATGAAATATTAATGGCTCTAGAGCGCTCGCAAACACACTTCATAATCATTTTTATAATTCATTGTAAATATAAAAATTAAAACCATATGCAAAACAAATTTTTCGGTGCTCAATACTATAGCAACTATTTAAATTTACATAATATAACGCCTTATGGCTATACATTTATATATATATTTATTTATACATACATATCATCACGCCTAATCCCATCAACCCTAAAAATTCTTCACTTCTTTACACACTTTCACGTCTTTACAATCTTACAGCATTCAACTCAATACATAAACACTTCTTTCGCATCAATCACTTATTCATACATGTCCTTCTGTATGAAGTTATTCACCTCTTTACAAGTATATTGATTATTATTTAATTGTGTTTTATGAATTATAAAATAAAAGAGATTGTAAACAGTGAATGGTTATACTTAAACGTTAAAGAAATATAATAGAAAATACAGTAGGCCTAAACTAAAACAAATACGTATGACAAATGCATAAAAAAAAAGAATGCGGATTGGCGCATTTCTTTAACAAATCACTGCGCCACTCAATTAGTTTGGTTCGTTTACAGATTGCAGCCAAAATGGTTGAAAAGCAGCAGCTCGAAAATGTAAATATACTTAAGATATATTTGTACGTAGCCTCGATTCTATTTTTTTGCCATTTCGTATAAAATTCTAGAAAACTCATCTCAAATATTGCATCAATTTTCGTTATATAATTTTTAAATTTGACTCATATTTATAGAAAAGCATTTGTCCACGGAATAAATTAAGCTTAAGACATTTAAACATTTTATCAAATAACGCGCATATTTGGTATCTGATTTTCAACAAATACCTACAACATATAGGTTCATGTACTACCACCACAAGTTATATTCACAGACTTTTAACTTTTAATGTCACAAAATACAGATACAGTGAGCGCAATAAGTATTCGTACAGTTAAAATTTTCACAAAGAAACTACTTTTACAGGAAAACAATCGAAGGTAAGTAAAATATAAAAATATGTAGAGTATCATGGATAAACACATTCAATATTTAAAGATAAATTAATCAACAAAAATTAAATTACAGTGCCAATAAAAATTAAAAATCGATGACACGTCAAACTAGCGCGCAAAAAGTATTCCTACACGTTAGTTTTTTTGTTTCAGCATTAGTTATTTTATTGACTCTCGCCGGATGGCACAAATAACAATAACATGGGACCGCCCCCGAACATATTATATGAAATTTTCCTTAAACCAATATCATTTACCAATTAATAATAAAGACAGAAGTGGCCCGGTCACCAGAGTCAGTTGCCTTGATCGTCAGAAAATTGTATGGAAAATTAAAGAAATTCCATAAGCTATTGCACCAAAATTTACTGAAGAACTGTAAATTACCACTGAAATATATTTGGGTATGTGTACTATCCGAAATGTACTACGATATACTGGGTATCATGGTCAATCTGCTCGAAGAAAATATTGAGATTACGAAGATAATTGAAAGAAGCGCTTGACGTGTGTTAAAGACTTCATAACATGACAATCGAGCTCTAGAATAATGTTATATATCCTTATGACTTAAAAAACAATAACTTTGGTTCGGTTGGTTGGGGCACTTAGGTAGAAAAACATAAACAGAATTTGACAAAATAAGCTTACTTCGGTTAGTAAAACACGGTGGCGGACATGTACTTGTATGGGGATGTATGAGTGTTGCTGGTATTAGAAAACTACACTCAATTGATGGAATTATGGATTATATTGTCTATATTATCATTATAAAAGAATATCTCATTCATAGCATGGAGAAAATGGGAGCCAAGAGAAATGTCATATTCATGCAAGACAATGATCCAAAACATAGCGCTTGGTACTCCAGATTGTGTATCCTTTTTAACCAAGCTATCGAAAATGCCTTCCGAATCATCAGACATTAATACAAATGAGCATTTATGGACTTAAGATGAAAACGAAATAAGAAAACGGTTAATTTCTAACAAAAACTATTTGAAAATTTAGCACCATGAAGAATGGGAAAGCATTTCAATTATTTTTAAGCTATTTGGTAAATTTAATACCAAACAGACTCCTAACTATTATTAGAGCCAATAGCTATCCAAAAAATATAGGTTATATGTGTAAAATTGAAAATATTATAACAATTTGTTACATGTACGAATAGTTTTTGCGCGTTAATTGGGAAAGTTATATTGGTTTTTAATTTTTATTTCCACATTAATATTATTTTTGATGAATAGTTTTTGTAAATTAATTAAACATATGACTCCATATAACTCCACATATTTTTATTTTTGATCTATCTTCAATAGTTTTATTTTGAAAACTTGACCTGTACGAATACTTTTTGCGCTCACTGTATAAATAAAACAGACTTATAAATTTTACTTTTTCATTTTAATAACTATAGTAGTCAAGGCATTGCGAAAAAGTTGGGGTGCAAAGAGAGTTCAGAGACAAATAACAAACTGTTCCAATTGGTTGTATTTTCTTGTTTTCGTAAAGAAAAATATTAGCTAGATGATATAAAATATTCCATTTTATGAAACACATGGTTCGCATTAGTTCACATACGTCAATTTTGATTGACATTGGTGAACCACTAAAGACTTAAAATTATCAAAAATGGAAATTTGATATTAGGATCTCTGAATTAATTAATAAATTAAATTCAAATTAACTAGAAGATAAATAAGATGATAAATGATGTTTAAATGGAGACTGCGTAAACAATTATATAGCAGTCTTAAAATAAGAAGCATAAGCATACAACAAATTTGAAATATTAAATGAATAATTAAGTTCAAGATGAATAAATTGTAAACTTTTCTTAGATATATTCTATCCATGTCTAAGCTAATTTTAGCAATAGAAATATATATGACTATGCATTTTATATAGAAACCATAATAAAATCAGCGTATGTAATTAGAAACGAGCTTTTTTAATGTTAATATTTACTCATGTTTAGCAAGAAGGTGAAGCGTATAGATATGATGGAAATCCTCACGGGCGTAGATGCTATTCTCTTTCCTGGGGCGGTCCGGCCAACAAAATACTGCTATACTCAAGTTTGACCCACTGTCGCGGCTCAACCAGAAACATGAAGAGACACAGGCGTGAATGTCCTAGTGGGTTTGTGAGTACAGGTGCGTGGAACGAATCATTCCCGGCCGATTCACAAACATTGGTTCACACTCTGAAACCAAAATGAATTCACTATTATAGTTATTTGTACTAGCGAAGATTTGGAGAATAACTTTAAAGACTCACAATAATGCTATGGCAAATTTTATAATGAAATATTAGATTGCAGTTAATTTTAGCAATTGACTGAATACAAATAAATAGACAGATCAATAATCAGGTTTTGTAGTAGTACGCCATTATATTACATTTGCACAACTTCGAAGTAAAAAAGAAAACATGATGAAAAATACAACAAAATATTACTGAATCAATAAATTTGTGATTGTGCTTATACTACCAAGGCGCACTGAAAAGTGAACTTTTATTTGTGAATTGTTTTCTCGATTACGTATCAATGAATTAAATTTGAATTTTGAGGCTTTATTATGTAATAAGAAATACAAATTTTTTAAAAATTTAAATTTACGGTACAAAATGGCATCGTGGCATTAGGAAATTAAATTGTCTATTGCAAATGTTATTATACATCAATCTTAAAAATCGTGTGTACATCGATAGATAATCAATCCAAAAAGCTACAATTGAAATTTCAAGTAAATCCGATAAAAAGTGAGCGACCTACACTGCACGCCAATTTAAAAACGCGTTTTAAGATGAAGGCGTAGTTCGGAGTAGCACGTGGAATTGCTTGCTGCGTCTTTATTGTCATTATAACGGTAACTTGGGCGTCCTATGGCTTTATTTTTGATTTACTAGCGTCATCTATATATATTTCGAAGAATTATAACTGATTATGTACCGTCAAAAACTACGAAAATATTTGTAATATACTTAAAATGCTGCGCGGAAAATAAGCTATAAAAATTGTTTTTCATAGCTTGTCTCCCAAAATAGTTTTTGATGATAATTTTAAAATATTTTATGCATGATATAGGCAAATAAAATAAAAAATGGAAAAATAAATTTCCTGCGTAGTATAACCCCTTAGCAAACAACTTTCATGACACTACACAAACTGGATGATGGATTATCTTTTTTAATAAACTTGCAATATTCAACAATTTTTAAACAATGTAACTATTACCGTCGAGTTAATAATTCTGCTATGTTTATTAACATTAAGGGGTTAGGCCACCAGAGAATCAAAAAATTTGAATTTTTTTTTGTCTTAAATGATACTTAAAGATGTAAGGCACAATTCAAATTATTCTCGAGAAAATGTTCTTTACGTTGTATTTTGAAGCACATATTAGGCGACTATCAGCGCGCTCCTATATTCAAGCATTCAACCAGAAACTACAACTTTATTTTTAAACGCGTTTTTCTCGAAATCGTGTTTTGGAAACTGGGCGAAAACAGTACGCTTATACAAGTCTATCAATAGACATGAATTTTATACCGTCATAATGAATAGACAGTTTTCTATCGAACATCGTAAGATTTTTTGTTTTTATTGTTGAAAGTTTTTTTTTAATAACAAATTCATAAGCAAACCAAGTGAAAGAGTGAAATTTCATGGAACTTTAATGTAATTATACAAATAAACGGTAATGTTCTATATCAATGGGATTGTTTTGCTAGTGGGGCTGTTTCAGGTAAATCGATATCACTCGGTTTGGTGTATCTATGTTCCAAATATTCGCAATGATATTCTACTTACGGACAATCGAGCTCTGTAACTAGCTGCATATCGTTCCAAATCATTAAATATATTTTATTCTTTTGCCGCACAATTGAAATAGATGGTACAATAGATTAGTTCTTGTAGCATTAAATTATTCTATCCGCTATAATCTGTCATTTAGTAGTAAAAATCATTTAAGTTTTTAATAGATATTTGTGTCAATGATGGTTTGATTGATTATTTGAAAGCTTTAAATATAGAGTTTATTAATACATATATTGTATGTTTTAAAATTTACTGTGTTTAAAATTATATTATAAAATGCATCAGGGATAAATAAGTAAGCTAATAATAGATGAGTGCTCTATGAAACTATTTAATCAACAGCCTACAAAAGCCGATAAATTTCAGTATAGTCTTTTTAAAGCAATTACCAAAATTAATATTCCATTCGGAAATTTATAAAATAATTTAAATTAGATTTGTATTTCAATTTAAAATACATGAAAGTATTATCAATATAATCAAAGTAATTCATTTGTTCAAGTTTGACATCTATTTAATGGCACGGGACAACACAGTCAATGAGTGATAAGCAAAGAAGAATGAAATCCATGCAAAAAAGAAAAATCTGCTGTCTTACAGTTAAATTGACCAAAATTAACATGTAATATTTGTAAATTTGCTTTAAATATACAATTTTTATCATTATTCGTAAAATGAATGGTTGACACGCTACATGAGTGATAGAAGAAAAGCGTAGCATTAAAATATGTCATAAATTTTAAATTCAAATATGTTGGGATTTTATATATATATATATATATATATATATATATATATATATATATATATATATATATATATATATATATCCGACGATGCAAAGAATGTATTGTAGTAAAATGCTTGGTGATGAATTTCTACTGACGCCTTTTAATATTTCATAAGAATTCTTTGGGTTTCATTGTGCTAGCTTTACTGAAGTAATAGCAGAGTTATTCCATCCGTTCGATATGTATGTATGGGTAGAGAATCCCGACTATGTCAAAACTTTCATTATAAGTTAAAAATATATTTAGAAAAACCAACAAATATATCGCTACAATTATTTCTACTCGACGATAATTGAAATAAGAGACGCTTGGTAATAAGGAAAAAGAATAAAATCTTGGTTTCCCAGCACAATTATACTAACATAAAAGCAATTAATTCCGTAAATAACAATAATATAACGCAGAATGCTAAGATAATCATGAAGGATTCATTGCTAAAAACTAAAACAAAATAAACTAAAAGAAAACTGCGCTTCTGAATATAAATGAAATCGTTAGCACAATTGTTTTTTGCATCCCATTTATAATTTTAATACATTAAATGAAGATCAATTGAACATACCACATATTAAAAATATTTATTTCGTTACACCGGACATTGTGTAAGCAAAATAATTCTAAAATTTTGGGTAACTACTAAAATTGCCTTGTTTCTCGGAAAAACAATCCATGTGACATTTATTGGTTGAAGGCGATAAATATATTAGAGAAATTCATTTAAATAATGTATTAAGTTTTACTAAAAATTCTTTTATTCAGTTAGTAACTAGTTTCACCATACAGTCGCATCTTCAGACTATCTGATAGTCTGAAGATGCCACTGTGCGGCAAAACTCAATAATAAAATTTTTAGTAAAACTTAATAAATTGTTTAAATCAATTTCTCTAATATATTTATTATCATTATGGAGTTTTACAAAGTAAAGGCCAACGCCATCCAAGATTCCTATAAATATATGCAAATGAATGTTAGCATTTTATGCAAACTAATGAGAACCTCTAAAAAGTAGTATTTTTTTTTTCGTCTATTGTGGAGTCAACTTTTAATCAAATAGCAAATCTTTTTTGAGCAACGGCAATATGCAGTTTTGAATATTAAGTCCATATTTAAGAACAATATTGTTTAATTGTTCTTAAAAAAAAAAACTTTCGATTTTTAAGCTTAATTTATAAGCTACATATATTTAAATATAATAGAAATATATGAATCTTTTAAATACAGAAATTCACTAGATGCAATATCTATATATTTGGTACATGTGTATTAATTTAAAAAATTGAAGACAGCACGGAAGATATTTATTCTTGCATTTTGTTCATAACTCATTGACGCAAATAAAACAAAGTTAATGAATTATTAATTCTTAATAAATGAAACATAACAATGGTTTGGTTTCATTTATTTTGTAGTCATGCGATATGTTTTAAACCAGGGAGGAAGCTAATAGAAAATCATATCTTACACATATAGTAGGATTCACGGGACTTGAACATTCTTTACATTCCTTAGTCAGATATAAGTAACGACATAAAAATAATAAGATGTCTTTTATAATATGTGCGATGGTGTCGTTTAAAGCTTAAAGACGTACATCTGTACTTAACGCAGACGCCGTATTAATAATAACAAACGCAACCACGTTTATATTTCATCATATTTCGTCATACTTCGTATATTATTGTTTTCATGTCACATTATTGTTACACATTGTTAAAACGGGCCAAAAGCATGATTTTGAGTAGTTCAGCGTTATTTTAAGAAGAGAAACACAGAATTGAACTATTATTTTCCTTGATTTTATTTAAATTTGCTCCGTTTAAAAGTGTTGTATAAACGAAGTAGGTGATTCATGCCAAAAAAATGTCCAAGTTCCGTGAATCCGACTATACTTATGTACTTGTAAATGAATTGAATACGTATGAATACTTAATATTACTTTAGAATCTATTATATTTGAATTTGAACTCCAATAAGAAGAAAATTATTATTATTACGTGTGCCGCTATATTGTATTGTGTGATGCCATTGTACGTAGTCGATAGTGACCGTGATTAGCGTACCTAACTAACCAGTCTCCCTATATTTATGTGTGGTTCAAAATAGGGCAGAGTAACCGGAGTAACCTGTCGACGTACAATTTTAACAAAGTAAATTACAGGTGATTCGACCTAGGCTGATTTTGAACTAGAGAAACTTCATAGTTACTGTGAGGGTCAAGTGTTAGGCTTTAGAAGCAACATACGCAGTAGTATGTGTGTGTGTGTCTGTGCAAGTATATGTGTATGTGGCAGTTTTTGTGTGTGCGTGTGTTTGAGCTTTCTACAGCCTAGACGGATGAAGGTGAAAATATGAAACTTAAGATTTCTTTATGTCTGGGCAAAAAACTTCCTATTTTTGAAAACAATATTCAAACCTGAAGTGCATATTTACTCAAGTCATTTTTGCGGTTTCCGCAATTACTCAAAAATGGTGGCACTTACAGAAAAATGATACATATTAACGTTATGTAAAATTTTATTTAAAACTTTTTTTCAAAAACGGTATCGAAAACAAGGAAATGGCTATTGAAATTTGTTATTTATTATAATTATTTTCACATAAATCGTATCTTTTGTGCTTGTCAATTACTTAGTAAAATATTATAAATTAGAAAAATAGTAAAAATATGATATTATCTAACCAAAATGCCCATAAGAAAGTTCAGTGCAAGCCACTGCAGATATTTTATTTAGTTTTAAAATTACATCAAAGTTTTATCAATGATTGCAGTCCATAATAGCCGAATAACATTGCGGATTCAAGTATTTGTGCAGCATAAGCTGTACTAGATTAATCAGATGCTAACAGACCCATTGGGTATACATCAATCCACACATATAAAGCATTTTGATCGTTCTAGTAATGAAAACTAACTATACAATAGAGGTAATATTGTATCTATGTTTACATTGATTCCTAGCTCCAACCATTGTGTTTCCGTAATTGCCTCCAATAATAGCAATTGTTTAAAATTTATTATTGGACTGATATTCAAACTATTTGATACATGCTCTTACAACCTGCAAATTTATTTCTGGACAAGCATTTAAATCATAGGGTCACGGGAGTGATCTAGCCATTAACATTGAAACACCGAATAACTTAAGACATGCGATGCATAGGTTGTTGATTGTAGGAATGCGTTTTTTGTTTTGTAATATTATGCCTGTCAGTTGTTCAACATAAAAAGCAAAATAAACTCAAACATTTTAAAATTATCAAAATTTCCAAAAAAAATTATATTATCGAAATTTTCTAAATTTAAAATAGTTTCAAAATTTTCATTAATTTCAATAATTTCAACATTTTTTAAATCTTATGATCTAACCAAAAATGCGTATCAACAATTACAGTGTCAGACACGACAGACATTTAATTTCGTTTTAAGTAGCTAAGAGTTAATTATTTATATATGATTCACCTCTTGCATTGGAAGCTACTACAGAAAACTGATAGTCGCACATTTAAATACACTGTTGTAATTAAAAAATTCAAATACTTCATGTATCACTTACGTATAAACGACAAATGTTGAGGTCACTTGGTGCGCGCCGTTTTCTCAATAAAAACAATTAATGTGATAAAGACGAAAAGTAGAATCAAAATACAGCAAATGCCGACAACAAGCATATGTGGGCCGTTGATATCCTGATAACTCAAGGAACATTTAATGCACGGTCACTGTGGCAAATTCGGACTGTGGCGATAACGATATGCGATTCGCGATACACCATCTGACCAAAAGGAATATTATGTGGTGTGCTGTGCTTTGCCTGAGAAATTAACTAAACGCGCGCCGAATTGGTCAGGGTTTAGGGTAGGAGAGCCAATCGAACACACCACTCCTGAAATGAGATTTTGATATAGAGGGGGTCAGTCTATCTATTACTGGTTCCTTAATGCTTAACCAGAATTAATAAAACGCTTTATAGCTTTAAAGATAGAGAAATAATCCATCATAATATTAAACTTCCACTATGAAACCTCATTTATTATAAGATACAACAAACATACTTTTATTAAACGTGTCGGAATTAATTACGTCTAGTGCACTAATTATGATACTTATAACAATACATTGCTCTAGAAATACATGTTTGATCCTTTTTTGCATTAATTAATTAGCGAAATGTTCGTATCGTAAACAATTACAGAATATACACTCGTTATCCAAACAAAAAAAAGGTTTTTAGCAAAATATACAACAGAAAGTTGGAAAATACGTTTTGATTTTCCACCAGTGTGTCACGTATTAATAAATTAACTCAAGTATAACTCGCGCTTAAGTAAACTTGTAAAGAAAATTAATACAAATTTAAGGGGGTCTTTACCTAACTTTTTCTCAAAAAATCGATTTTTTTTTATTGCATTTTTTGATAGTTTAGAATGTGTAGAATATGCCTACAAAGCGTTATCCTCGAATTCAAAGTCTATACCATCTTTTTCGCCGGCTGAAGCGTACAATGCACCAGCCTGAAATACGTATACTCAAAACTTCAAACGCGTTTTTCAGGATACTACTTTTTTTTATCGGGCGGAAAGATAACTCAAAAAGTTCTGATCCGATTTCGATGATTTTTTCGTAACTGAAAGTAAACTAAATTTATTGGATTAAAGACCTATCTTCCATCAATAATAATAATTTTTATAGCCTGCCAAAGTCAAAAAAAATTACGAAAAAAACGACTTTTTTTCAAACAGCCGTCATTTTGTCAATTATTGACCAATTGTACCTGGGTTAGGTATTTAATCCAATAAATTTTATCTACGATCCGATTTTCGAAACAGCTTGTATTTCAAATTCGTAGGACGACCGGCAGATTTCCACCCGATGAGCTATGCACGGCGTGCATGTCCGCGGTGTGGGCGCCATATCTCAGCTGGAAGTTGAAATTTCGCCGTCAAAAATTTCACTTTTTTAAACAAAATGTTTTTTCGACCAAAGTTAGGTAAAGACCCCCTTAAGTTCTATCATAATGTAACTTTAAAAAAAAATGACTTTAAAATTTTGTTCTTTTCTGAAAGTCAATCGCTGTCAGTCTTATAGATATTTTCACAGCCAATTTAGTACCCTATAGCTCAAGTACTGTATGTATTAAGGGAGAATACTGCTTTGGACGCCCAAAAACAAGGCCTATCTTTGACGAAGTATATCTGAAGAACTAAAAGTTACAAAGACTTGGGGACTTAAAAGTAGCCTCTGCGCGCCATGAAAACATTTTTTGCGTGCACGAGAACGCGAAAACGGTAACTCGTGGAACAAAATCGATAAGGATTCATAATCTACATTAAATTTACACTGTAATATGGTATCCGAATTTTGAATTTCGGATTTTGAAAAGAATGGCGGCTATTTGAACTTTGGGGTACGAATTTGACGCAAAAATCGAGCATAAAAGTGGTTCCCAAGCAAAATTTAGACGCAAATTCAAAAATGCCGTACACTATTACGGTGCGGTTTTCAATTGCCCGTAAATCACGCAAAAAAATGACGGCAATCCGATGAAAATTGTGGGAGATACCGTGCAAGCAAATTTGAAAAATACTGTTTCGAGGTAATCGCGTTGAAAGTTTTGACAAGTCAAAACTCATGCATATTTTGCATTAACCTTCAATCTGCGATTCTAGAAAATTGGCTTTTTCACTTTGAATAAAAGTCTGGTTTGGGGTCTAATATACAGAATTATATTATATCTTTTAAGCGTAAAAAAAAATTCGATTTTTTGAAACGGCCAAAGCAGTATTCCCCCTTAAATGTACGTATGTTTGTATTTGCAAGACAAATATTTTGACATTCAACCTCGAAAGACACATTTTATTTATTCATATACCCTTGACACATGCACCCGATAAAAAAACTAGTAAATCATAACAACAAATTATTTTCATTTATATTGCGATCTAGTGATGTGAATTATATGCTTCTGAAAATTTAGTATTACTTGGAAAGTATAAACCCCAAAAGTATTTCCTGGTTACGGTCTTGTGGTAAGAGCACAAGGACAGATTTGTTTTGCTTCATTCGTTGTGGAATTACTTCCAAGTAACATTGATGAATTTAATTCAAGTAATAGAACTATATTTTAGATTATAGTGCTTGTATGCGGCAACTGATTAATTAAATTACTTACGTGAAACAAAAATCCATCAATTTAAAATTTATACTTCTAAGATGAAGACGAAAACATTATCAATTTAAACGTGGTAAGCATAGACATTTAACATATAAAGAATACCAATCGTATAATACGTTCTGAAAATTAACATACTGAAAACGAATTTTCCAGATGCGCAAATATAAGATGTTTAAAATTCATTGTTGCAACTATTGTGTTTCGTTTCATTGTTTCAAACGATGGCATTTATTCAAAATGTATTTTTGGACTGATATTCAATATTTTTAAACATGCTTTTCATACAAAACATTTAATCATGAATAAACATTTAAATTATGCAAGTAAGCTAACAAATGACATCAAACAATACATGCATTGAAGCAAAAGAACGAAACCATCGATGAACGTCAAATATCTTACTGCATATTTTCCTTATTTTAAATTTTTTAATCGTTATTGTTTCTTATTTAGAAACACTGGTATTTGAGATATGATTCACTATCACAAAATGTTACGATCACCAATAAATTAGTTTTTCTTATTGAAAATCAAATTTAAAATACAGTCTGAATTCACTATTTATATAAGTGTTTCTGGGGTTGGTTTCTTCTTCACAACGTACTCAGTTACAACCACGTATGCTATGATGCTGCTGATCAGGACTAGCATATAGAAAATTTGGATACGAAGTATTCGGCGGCGGTTTCTGTAAAAAGCTGAGACACAGTCATTACACATACTCATGATTGATCTGCGAAAAGAGCAAGTGGTGCGTCTAGACAAAACCAATGCAACATGTGCAATGCTGTGTGCTGTGTTTTGACGATCAAATTCAAATAGAAGGAATTAACCGAACATGCGCCGTATGAGACGAGGACTAGCCTAGTGGTGCCAAACGCGCCCATGCCACCAGGGATGACATATTGATATGATAGTGACGGTATGCTACAACTAGACACTAGTGACACATTGTGTAATAACCCACTGAACCCATCCAACATTAAACACGACTATGTTACCAATTACAAGTGGCTTATTTTTATTATAATAATTTAATAGCAAAATTGAGCTTAAATACATTAAATTATTTGTTATTTTCTTCATAACACTATTTATAAAGTAAATAACAAATAATTTAATGTATTTAATTTATGTTTCGTTGTATTTAAGCTCAATTTTGTTTCATAGCCTACTGAAAAATAACTATGAAAATAAAATTTATTTAACTTTCAATCGCATTTTTCTCAATGTTTTACTTATGTAAGGGTATAACACGAATACATAATGAAATTCAGAAAAAAAAACTCTATCGAATGGGTCTAAAAAATATATAGCATCTCATTTGAAAAAACATAACTTTGTGTTGTTGCTTAAGAACCACTGGTTTAAAAAAAAATTTTCGAAATTTTTTTCAAAAGATATGAAGCATAAATCTATAATTCTTTTAAAGCAATCAGAAGGAAAAATAAGCCCGGTGTTAGGATCAGCCACATAAATGTTTTCGTACATTTTGTATAATATTAGTAGCTGTTGTTTATTATTTAGTAAGATGTTTCCTTTCAAATAATGTTCACATGTGGTGCAATTAAATTCTTCTAGACATTTTTTTACTACATAACCCGCGAAATAAGTAACTAAACAATCTTCTAATGTAATTATCAATTCTGATATTGTTTCTGATATGGAAGTATTACTTATAGATGACGCTATGCTTGCCTCAGAGTCTGAAGAATTTAGCACTGTCGGGCGAGGTTCCGTATTTTCTTTTGGGGCTGGTTTTATTAAATTAATTACCACATCATAATCAGGGTCACAATTTGAGTATTTAGGAGGTCTCATTAATGAGTTTATGGAATTATTGCGAAATAACGTTCTAAATGTCCTGGCAGTAGGATTTCTGTTATATCCCCCCTTCTGTAAAATAAATGGAAAATAAATTTTCAATGACATCTTGATTTGCTTGGTTTGTAAGAAGAAAGTCTATTTGGAGAGATGATTTTTCTTCTTCAAATAGTAATAAGATACCCTCAATTGTTAAACAAGTAATCCAAGAAAGCAAGGTGGCTTACGAAGTTTCTTCGTTTTGTGATTAATTTTTACTAAATCTTCCAACATTATTTTAGCTTCTTCCAAGGTAGTCTTTACACGAACATTTTTCACAGACAGAGCACACAAAAATGGATTAGGAGAAATTAAATTTCGACTGTTTAGACAGTCAAAAAGATTGTTCATAAAAGCAATGAATGCATTGATAAAAGATATGAACTTGGCTGTATTTTCTTCAGAAGTGCTTTTAATTTCTTTTGTTTTTATACATGTTTTTATGGCAGCAGCCATGGAATTACTCAAAACTTGGACTGCTAATTTTACACTCATTTTTTGGAATGAATATGCGCATCCGTGATCTTTGTTAATGCTTTACTTTTTTGGTTTTTCTTATCTATTTCGTAAACTTTTTTAATATCTTCAAAAGATATATAATTTTCAGGCAACATAAATTCGCCTGTTAATAAATTGTTTCTAAAGTTCTTAAATAAATGTGGTGTATCATAAATTGCAATGATTTTGCAATTACCCATTTCAAAATATGGCTTGCTGCTTGTCACTTGCAAATTTTTCATCGCGCTTTGGCTGCCAAAAATACTTAAACTGTAATATCTTATCATTATCAATAAATAATATCATAGTTTTTTTTGAATATGCTATTTATACTTGTAAATTTCAAATATAAAATTCAGTCGATCAAGTTTTAATGAAATATAACAGCACTACTATTTTGATTATTAAGACGAAACAAACCAAAGCGAATAGAATCCCGTTATTAGTATTTTAAAGTGTTTTAATAAATGAACTTGAATTGAAAATAGGGACTTCAACATATCGTATTTTCTATTTAAAAAAATTAAACAACATATCTGAATTTAGAATCCGCTGACATAAACATTGTGGTTCCTTAACTGGAAATCTGAACATTTTCAAATTTGAAAACTCTTTCTGTTTTTTTTTTAAATTCACAAACTCACAAATATTACCCGGCATGGTGAATGGAGTCAAGTAAATTTGTTTGATATCAAATTCAAAGGAATAGAAAGTATAAATGATTAACAATACAAAATAAAATAAAAAATCGGTAACAATATATAGGAGTCACTTTTAGAAAAGATAACGAAATGCACAAAAATGTAGAGAACAATCACTATTGAAACAGCTCCCGACTTCACGGGTAGCAACGTAAGACAAATTTAAAAATATCTATATGCAACTAGGGTTTCGCGAAATTCTTGTTCTTGTCTTGTTTTGTTTCTTGCTAAATGGCAAGACTCATCTTGGTGAAACCCTAGTGTGTGTGTGTGTGTGTGTGTGTGTGTGTGTGTGTGTGTGTGTGTGTGTGTGTGTGTGTGTGTGTGTGTGTGTGTGTGTGTGTGTGTGTGTGTGTGTGTGTGTGTGTGTGTGTGTGTGTGTGTGTGTGTGTGTGTGTGTGTGTGTGTGTGTGTGTGTGTGTGTGTGTGTGTGTGTGTGTGTGTGTGTGTGTGTGTGTGTGTGTGTGTGTGTGTGTGTGTGTGTGTGTGTGTGTGTGTGTGTGTGTGTGTGTGTGTGTGTGTGTGTGTGTGTGTGTGTGTGTGTGTGTGTGTGTGTGTGTGTGTGTGTGTGTGTGTGTGTGTGTGTGTGTGTGTGTGTGTGTGTGTGTGTGTGTGTGTGTGTGTGTGTGTGTGTGTGTGTGTGTGTGTGTGTGTGTGTGTATGTGTATGTGTGTGTGTGTGTGTGTGTGTGTGTGTGTGTGTGTGTGTATGTGTGTGTGTGTGTGTGTGTGTATGTTCTCTACAGCCTAACCGGTTGAAGCTAAAATTTTGAAGCTTTAAACTTAAGATTTGCATATGCCTGGGGTGTGCACCTCCTATTTTTGAAAAAAATATTCAAAGCGGAAGTGCCTGTTTACTCTAGTCATTTTTTTGTAGTTTCTGCTATTACTCAAAAATGGTTACAGTTACAGAAATATTGTACAAACAAAAACTAAAAGGTATTTATATTTAGCACAACTTTTGGTCGAATTTTTTTCCAAAAAAGGTACTGGTTTCAAAATAAATTTCTACTTATTTAAATATTTTTACATAAATCGTATCATCAGCGCCTTTCAATAGTTTAACAAAATAGCCTTTCATAATTTGAAGTTTGACATTTAATATTTATTCAAAGAAATATATTTAGTGTAAAAGCAATCTAAAGGTTAGAACAAATGTTATAAATTAGATAAATAATGAAACTACGATGTGATTTAACCCATCTGCGTATAACAAAGTTCGGTGCATGACACTACAGATGTTTTAATTTTAGTGGAACTGAATTTGAGTGTATTTGGCATTTTGTTGCAAATAATTTCTTATACGCTTGTGTGCTTCTTTGAAAATGTTGCACAATATATTTCACTTTAAAGCAAATAGTGCCAATTTCTTTAAGTCCATTTTGAACATTAAGATATAATGTATGTGCGAAACAGGGGACATGAATCCACCCCGATAATTTTATGGCATTAACTATGTTTGCAGCATTATCAGTGGTGACAGCGTAATATTTGTTAACGATGTTCCAATTTTTCACAATGTGCATTAAATCGTCACTTAACTTCCGCGAAGTGTGACTTTTCTCGCAATGAAAACTCTCTAAAAGGCAAGAATAAAAATATCAATCTCGTGTAATGAAATGTGCAGTAACACCTACGTAACTTTCATAGTTAAAAAACTTCCAAGCAACTGTGGTCAATGATACATATTCGGCTTTAGTTAACAATTCATACAATTTATCAACATTTTGATTATACTTTTGTGGTAAAAAACTATTTGTAAATGTTGGTCGACTAGGAAGTACATACGACGGTTCAAGCTGGCTAAGTAATTCTCTAAACCCTTTATCTTGGACAATAGAGGAAGGCTGTAGATCTTTGACTATCATATTCAATATTAAATTATTAATTTTTTGTTGTCGAGGCAAAGACATGGGGCGCGAAACATAACTGTCTAAAGTAGTCGTCCGCTTTTTTTAAATATTCGTAGCTGAGATTTCTGTTAATGATGTTGATGTTGATGCAACCGAGAGATTTTCAGAAAATAATTAGATGCAGCCAAGAGGTTTTCATCATCTGTAAACATTACAGTAAAAATGAATTAAACTCTAAATTTAACCAACACCCACAATAACAGAATATGTATAAAGTACTTTAGTGAGATTAAGCAAAAAATGATAAAATAAATTACTTTTTGATGTTGAAGGTTGTCTCACTCTCACTGAAGTCCGTGATGTGTTTTGAAGAAAAATAATGAGATGTTTCGACTGGACATGTTTCCTTAAATTGTATGTTGTTCCTCCTTTGTAGGAATATACATTTTTGCACAGATTACATTTTGTTTTAAAGTTGGAGATTGCGCTAAAATGGAGCCAAACGTGGCTCCTTTTTTGCGAGTCTTGCGTAGTTTCAGACATGATATTCCTAAAGAATTTTTTAAAATATTATACAGTAGATGTAGATAAGTGATTTAACACCCTCATTCATCCATCAGCAATGAGCGTATTAAAAATTAAATTAATCTTCTGATTGTGATCTGAACGTTTCTTTAATAAAAGTAAAAGTATTTGAAAACATTTTAACATACCTTTCTCATGTAACTAATGCAGACACTATCAACAATAATCGTAAAAACATACAAAATTAACTTAACCACTAACATTCACAAGTGTTTGTATCTATTTCCTATTCTGCTGTTATGTTTATATGTTAGTGGGAAGCCCCGACTCCTAAAACATTGAATGGATTCAATTGATAAAATAGTTTTCTATTCTAAATTAAAGATTTTTCATGAACTAGTTTCATCTATACAACACTAGATGGAAAGAAGCGAATATTGATTTAATATGGCGTGCTGCGCCGCCACAAAATATAACGTAAAAACTGATTAGTTAGAGTAACTGTTTGTAAAAGTAACGAATACTTTTTCATGGCGGTTCTAGTTACTTCGGATCTTGACGAGTAACGAATAGTTACATCCACGAAAAAGTGTAAATAGACTTCGGGAAAAAGCGATAAGGTTACACTATGTCTGTGATAATCTGAAACATAAAATAAAGCAGGGTTTTAATCTATATTAAAACGCCTTCGGTTAAGCATATCCGATTTTAAAAGAAGCAATTTATGTAAAAATGTCAGACCTGCAAATAAACATCTGCAGTGTCATGCGCCGAACTTTCTCATACGCATTTGGGCTAAACCACATCGTAGTTTCATTGTTTTTCTAATAAATAATATTTGTTCTAACCTAAAGGTTTACACTTAATATATGTCTTATAGTAAATATTAAGTGTCAAACTTCAAATTATTTAAGTCTATTTTGTTAAGCAATTGAAAGGCAAAGATGATTTGATTTATGTATAAATAAATATATTAAGAAAAAATTTAAATAGCCATTATTTTGATACCAGTACTCTTCTTTGAAGAAAGGTTCAAACAAAAGTTGTGCAAAATATAAATACCGTTAATTTTTATTCATACAATTTCTCTATAACTATAAACTTTTTTGAATAATTTCAGAAACTGCCATAAATGGATAGAGTAAACAGGCACTTCCGCTATGATAATTTTTATAAAAATTAAAAGGAGCACACCCCAGTAATAAGCAAATCTTTAGTTTAAAGTTTCATCATTTTAGCTTCAACCGTTTAGGCTGTAGAGAGCATAAACACACAAACACAGACGGACACATTCCAAAAGTAATCAGAATAGATTCAGCGAAGGTTAAAACGTATATTTCTGTTAAAATCTCGAGATCGAAATTTTTAATGATTTCAATACTTACTTATACTGCGTATAAGAAAGTAACAATACAATAAATTTCTTGAATTGAAAGTTGGACATTTGCGTCTAAAACAGAACGATAATTTTGTGTACCAAATTCAGGGCCAGCTACATATCACGAAGAAAAAAATATGGTATCTTATAATTTGGACACCGAAATATATTTTCGAGCACTTTTTATTTAAACATCTGCAGTGTCATGCACCGAAATTTCTTATACGCTTTTGGGTTAAATCACATTATGCGCACTTTACACTCCTGGGGCTTGAGAGGTAAGCTTCCCATATTTCTTGAAAGCTTTCTTTCCTTAAGAAAATTTCAAGTCGTGTGGGAAATGACCTCTCCAACATTTTCATTCATGAAAACAGAGTACCGCAAGGGTCTATTCTGAGTGTCACGTTGTTTGCCGTGGCCATCAACGGTGTTGCTCAGTGTATCCCCTCACCTGTGCAGGGATCCTTGTACGTGGACGACTTGGCGATTTTCTGCAGTTCTCGCAATATGGCTTCCATAGAGCGTCAGCTGCAGTTAACAATCAATCGTCTCCATACCTGGGCTACTGAGCAAGTCACCTTCACTTAGATCCTGTTCTCTCTCTCAACGGTACTGATCTTCCATTTGTGGAAACAGTCCGTTTTCTTGGTCTTCTATTTTGACATCTTGTGGCTTTTAAGGCAAAATGTCGGCTTTCTCTAAATCTATTGCGAGTTCATTCTTTCAAATCGTGGGGTGCAGATAGAATTTCTATGCTGCGCCTGTATCGGGCTTTGATACGTTCCAAGATGGACTACGGCTGTATCGCTTCCGCGTCTGCCAGGCCATCCGTTATCAAAACCATTGATGCGATACACCATACTGGTATTCGTCTTGCTACTGGTGCTTTTCGTACCAGCCCAATACCAAGTGTATTGCGCGAAGCTGGCGAGCCTTCTCTATAAGATCGTCGCAGGCTTTTGACCATGAACTACACGGTAGCCATGAAGTCGAAACCATATCACCTGGTTTTTGACACTGTCTTTGGTCAACAGTTTGCGGAGATTTATGACAGAAGGGCTCGTTCGGTGGGTTTCTTTTCTGTCAGATCTTTTACACTTAATATATTTCTTAGAAAAAAATATAAAATGTCAAACTTAAAATTATTTATGTTAATTTTGTTATTATCAACAAATGAAAGGCGCAGTTGATAATTTTCCTTTTAGCCGTTTGGGCTGTAGAGCGCTCACACACACACACACACACACACACACACACACACATACACACACACACACACTAACACACACACACACACACATACACGCACACACACACACAAATATATATATATATATATATATATATATATATATATATATATATATATATATATATATATAGGGTAAGGTTGCTCAAGTCGTACCCCATAAGGGAAAAAGCATTTAAAACCTAGGATTTATCAAATAAATAAAAATAAAAAGTGTTGTTCACTACCTGCACTAATATTGTAGTTATTTATTATAAAGAAAATAAAAAATCTATATTCTTTCACGTAAAATATACTAAATCTTTAAAAAGTTAAATCGGTACGACTAAAGAAACCGGTTTCCTAAGTCGTACCACCTATAGTCGAAGTCGTACCTAAAAATATAAAATGTCAAACTTAAAATTATTTATGTTAATTTTGTTATTATCAACAAATGAAAGGCGCAGTTGATAATTTTCCTTTTAGCCGTTTGGGCTGTAGAGCGCTCACACACACACACACACACACACACACACACACACACACACACACATACACACACACACACACACAAATATATATATATATATATATATATATATATATATATATATATATATATATATATATATATATATATATTTATATATATATAGGGTAAGGTTGCTCAAGTCGTACCCCATAAGGGAAAAAGCATTTAAAACCTAGGATTTATCAAATAAATAAAAATAAAAAGTGTTGTTCACTACCTGCACTAATATTGTAGTTATTTATTATAAAGAAAATAAAAAATCTATATTCTTTCACGTAAAATAAACTAAATCTTTAAAAAGTTAAATCGGTACGACTAAAGAAACCGGTTTCCTAAGTCGTACCACCTATAGCCGATGTCGTACCTAAGGATTTAATTAAGCAACAAATGAATGAAAATTTATTTTTTATTAATTAGTTTATTAAATACATAATCAAACATCACATATATTTTTTTTGTTCTTTTAGCGCATAAATCGTGAGCACATCATTTTCATTTCAAGCAATTTATCAAACATCACATATATATATCTACTCCACAAATAAAACAATACCAATTACTTTTCTTCTTTTTAATTTTTAATACAATTCCTTTTTATTAATTACTGCATTTCTTTTATTTGTCGCATTTTTTACATTTTCATTACAGTACGATATAGGAATCTCATATGGGTACGACTTAAGCCACGGCACAAGTTAACATTAAAAATAAACATAATCAAATATTGAATAAAATCAATACAATTTCGTTTCGTCCAAACGATTATATATATTCTTCTGAATTTATATTTAATAAGAAACATAATTTTATCAATAATTAACTTGCAATATTAACTTCCAAACATATGAAGAAAATTATAAAAATATTGAAATAAACTAACTTGATGAGAGGATTTATAACAAACCACTTTTATAGCAGAAAATGACACTTAAAACATTTACTCAGATATATATATTTTTTTGGTTGTATGCGCGGATGTCTGCGCAGTTCGTTCAGAACTCGAGTGGTACGATTTAAGCACTGGTACGACTTGAGCAACCTTACCCTATATATATATATATATATATATATATATATATATATATATATATATATATATATATATATATATATATATATATATATGTATATGTATATATATATATATATATATATATATATATATATATATATATATATATATATATATATATATATACATATATATATAAATAAAAATATAAAACCTGTCAAACCGAAATGGGGGTAATTTGTTAAAATATATAAAAATATAAATTAGTGAGGATACCTTAAACTTAAGAAAGAAGTGTGTATGGCGTAAGATTCTAAAGATTTGAAATTATGTAAAATTGTGAAGAAACGGAAAGGGTTATGTGCCACCCCATTCGTTGGGATTAGGCGGGATGATATGCAAGTATATTTGTAATTAATAACAACACGATAGTTATTTCCCACAAGCAATGTTAATCGTGTAGCGTCAACAGCTTGTTTGGAAAGTGAACCCTGACCTAGTCAAGCGTTGAAACGTGAAAGTGACATTCATGTCTGTAGCTACAAAATTTATATGGATAGCGAACGGCGGCCTACCTCAACAATATGGTCGGTATGACATCAAACTTTCCTCGAGTATTGATTAAAATTATAATAACTGTACCTTGGTGGAGCGGTAGCGCCATCTATCAAGCATGTTGTGTACTGTTGATAAAAACTGTTAATCGTCCTTGACGAACATTAAAATTAATATTAATTTAAAAGAGCAATATGATACATGAGCAAACAAAATGTTATTTTGAAAATATATGTAATACTTTGATTAAAAAATTTTAAGCGCATACCAGAGGGTTCCAACCTATTATTTTGTATAGCTCTTGTTACTTTTATTACAGTCGTCGTTAGAAAAGGGAAAGATTTTATGCACTTGCCATGTAATATACATATATTGTAACGCAAAAAACAATCAATCTCTAATTTCAGCGTACGTTAACACCTTCACATGATCATTATATGTGTTCTTTCGTAAAGAATTATGTTGCTTACCAGCCTTATTCAATTCTTAGGGGAGTAATTTCTATGATAATGTTTTGGGTATCGCTGTAGAATTTCTTTAATATGGTTCATCGTGTATATTGTGAACACATGCCGAATTTAAAATGGGACAAAGTGGACAGAAACCTCAGCAAAAATTAAGCCTTCTCCAGTCTAATCAAAATTTAAAAAGATAAAAATATATCTGCAACGTCTTACATTGAACTTTCTTATGCTAATCTGATCGTATATTGAATGTTTCGTGTATTGTTGCTGATTGTTTCATTTGTATACAGGGTGTAACAGCGAAACGAGCTACCTCGAATAACTTCTATGTTATTAAAGATACAATAAAATAGTATAAGACAATCTTATGCAGGACCAAGGGGGACATCCAACTATAAAAGAAAATATTTTTTTAAACCAGTGGTTCTCAAGCAACAACACAAAGTTCTGTTTTTTCAAATGAGATGCTATATATTTTTAAGCCCATTCGATAGAGTATTTTTTTTTGAATTCCATTATGTATTCGTTTTATACTCTTACATAAGTAAAATATTGAGAAAAATGCGATTGAAAGTTAAATAAATTTTATTTTTATAGTTATTTTTCACTAGGCTATGAAACAAAATTGAGCTTAAATACAACGAAACATAAATTAAATACATTAAATTATTTGTTATTTACTTTATAAATAGTGTTATAAAGTAAATAACAAATAATTTCATGTATTTAAGCTCAATTTTGTTTCATAGCCTACTGAAAAATAACTATAAAAATAAAATTTATTTAACTTTCAATCGCATTTTTCTCAATATTTTACTTATGTAAGAGTATAAAACGAATACATAATGGAATTCAGAAAAAAATACTCTATCGAATGGGCTTAAAAAAAATATAGCATCTTATTTGAAAAAACATAACTTTGTGTTGTTGCTTGAGAACCACTGGCTTAAAAAAATATTTTCTTTTATAGTTGGATGTCCCCCTTGGTCCTGCATAAGATTGTCTTATACGATTTTATTGTATCTTTAATAACATAGAAGTTATTCGAGGTAGCTCGTTTCGCTGTTACACCCTGTATATATATATATATATATATATATATATATATATATATATATATATATATATATATAAATATATATATATATATATATATATATATATATATATATATATATATATATACGGTGGTCCATTTTAAGTTGCGTTTGTAAATTTCTCGAAAACTACACATCGGATGAAAAAGGTAAAAAGCATATATCAAATTTTTTTAAAGGGGACATCTACTGATACCAAAATCGACCCCTCAACTTTACCCCTGGGGGTTGAGGTGGGGGGTAACATTTAAATCTTAAATAGGAACCTCCATTTTTTATAACATATTCTGATTATATGTTTAAAATTTGACAGGTTTGGTTCGAAACTTTTTTTCCGAATCACGGTAGATGGCGCTGTAATCGCAAAAAATCGATTTGTCGTACTTTCCGAGAAATTACACTGGAAAATGGAAAATAAATAGTCCGTGTTAATTAATTTGACAAAAGGTGCTACATTTAAAGCCCTTTCGCTCTCGGTGATTGGGGAGGAAAAATTTTCTTTCATAAGAGAGCGTTCATTGCTGATTCAGTTTCTTTCATGAGTCCCCCTTCCCCTCTCACCAACAGGGTGCCCATTTTAGGTGAGGTTTCTCGCCTCTCACCAGCGTGGTGCTTGTTTGTTTAAGGTGGGTCTCCTCGCCTCTCACAGATATTCATTTACCTAATCAGCCACGGAGCAACTGCTCAAAATTATTTTCATTTATTTGAAGACATAAATTGACTCTTACGAAAATAATCCACTGTTTTAAGCAATATTTCTTGAGGTATTTGTGCACAAGCATTTCGAATACGATGAATCATATCCTCTCTTGTGGTTGGCTGTTGTTCAAAAACAACATTTTTCAGATATCCCCACAAGTAAAAATCCGAAGAAGTTAAATCTGGTGAATGTGGGGGCCACAAAACCGGACCACCACGTCCAATCCACCGACCAGGATATTGTATATTCATAAAATCTCTTACAACACGAGCATAATGTGGGCCTGCCCCATCCATCTGAAACCACATCCTTTGTTGAGTTGCTTCATCCAACAATAAATAAAACAAATCATCTCTAAGTAGCCGTAAAAATCTTTCTCCAGTAACATTTTCGTCAAAGAAGTAGGGACCAATAAGATTGCCGTTCACAGTTCCACACCAAACCATTATCGACCATCGATGTTGATTTTCAACGGTTCTGCACCAGTGCGGATTTACTTCAGACCAATAATGGCAATTGTGTCTTTTCAATTCTCCATTGTTCTTAAAGGTAGCTTCATCACTAAAGAGAACGTATCTGAAGAAATCATTGACCTGCCTTATCATTTCCAGAGCCCATCGGCAAAATTGTACACGTGCCACCATATCATCTTGTGATAATGCTTGCGTCAATGTGATATGGTATGCATGATATTTTGAAACCTGCAAGGTTCTTAAGATCGTTGATCGAGGTATTCCTGTTTCTCTTTCCAATTGACGACTGCTTATGTGAGGATTTTGATTGACAGAACCTAGAATATTAAGTGGTCTCACGTCATTTGCATCCAAAATGTGATGTCTGCGTTGGCGAATCAAGTGTCCACCTCTGGCTCTTAATAAGACATTACGAAAAGTATTCGCAGAAGGAAGTTTCCTGTCTGGGAAACGTTCAGAATACAGCCGTGCCACAGCTGCTTTGTTGTTTTGACTTTCTCCTAAAATAAGTATCGTATCAACAATTTCTATCGGACTGTAATCCGGCATTTTCAATTAAAAATAGCTGTCTCTTTAAATATAAAGTGAACCCACTAGTTCGAGTACTGAAAGTTAAGTAACGGCTGGGCCAAGGAACAGCAGGAAAGGTCACTTAGGGATATTTGTGGGCCAGGGGGTGTCAGTAATATAACTGAAAATAGACTCCGACAACTTGGGCTTATGAAATATTGTGTACGGGTTGGGTTTGGAAGTTTAAGAAGACGTATAGAAAGAGATAGACATAGTAGACAGAGATAGATATATGAGAGAGAGATAGGTATATGCATTAGAAAGAGATAGATGTACAGATAAAAAATGAAGACAATTTTATCCACTGCATTCCGATATACTTCAAGGTATAAATAATTTTACTGATTCGACCGGTAATTTATTGCCGGTCGGTAAAATTATTTCTACCCTGAAATATATTGGAACGCTGTGGAAAAAAATCGTCTTCTCAATTTCGCCCTATAAATCTACTGCAATCTAATTAACAATGTTAATCATAGAATAAAAAAAACTATATTTGGAAATAAAATCAATATATTTCCATAAGATCTTTAAAATAAATATATTCATGCTTAGACTGAGCTGTTAATTAAACTAAACTATTCACAAACATAATATTGGTCTAGAAAATGTTTAATTCATTCACATAATGTATGGAATCAATAACAGTTACTTGAAGGTAAGGTTTAAAGCAGTGCCATAAAATCAAAATTGCCCCTATTTTGCTGTAACAAAATTAATTTTTACTTTCTTATACGCAGTATAAGTATAGTAATTATGAAAGATTTACATCTCGATATTTTAACAGAAATATACCTGCTGACCTTCCCTGAATCGATTCAGATTATTTTTGAAATGACGTGTGTGAGTGTGCGTGTAGTAGTTATGGTTTTACGTCTGGCAATAAACATCCCGTTACCAAAAAGCATATAATATACTTCTTGCTGTTACCAGCATTAGCACAGATTTTTGGACGCTTGGTAGCAGAAACAAACTCCATTCCTTTCGTTTTCTGCTACTTTGCGGTGAATTTGTCGTATCTGAATTAAATGTAAACTATAAAATGTTATTTATAATTGAAAATTAATTTGTAGACTTACGATTCGATTTTCTGGTTTGACGATGATTACCCTTGCTCGATACCTCTGAAAAAAATATTTTATTAGCTCGAGTTAAACCAAGCAAAAATATTTTATACCTTCCGGTCGCACTGAAACACATTAATCGTGCTCCCTCAACGAAGATGTAAAAGAAGATGCAATTGTTACATCGGGCATGGGGATATCTAAATAAATTACTTTATTAATAAAAACATTTATCAAATTAAAATGGTTTTCCTACCTTCTTGCACAGCGTACCGCTCATCCAAGTACAAAGTTGGATAAGCACCATGTAATACGGTAGTTCTGCCTTTACCATTTATATAAATCCACCAAGGGCTAAAATGTTTAAGGCAGACCCGATACGAATGATAAATTTGCTTTTCTGGCATTTTAAATAATTTCGGATTGTTTACCAGCCCAATCCAGTTTTTAAACATCGTGTTATAAGCTTTCGGAAACCACGTAAAACAGTACCTACTCGATTTGCAACTTGGCACAGCGCAACTCACGTTGAACGACATAATCTAATATATTTTAAATCAAGTAAAATACATAAAATTCAAGTAAAACGTAAGACTTACGGATTTTGTTACAATGTAACGCACTATTCAAACGCCATTAAAAAAAAAAACCAAAATGTTGCAATAATAACTAAAAAAGTTGCCGCGCTTTTTAAATGTTATTTGTAATAACATATAATATTTCGTTCGTTAAGAAAAATTATTATAAAATAAATACGCTTCTTTCTAAATTTCTTATTAAAAAATAAATACGCTTATTATAAATGAAAATTATACAGTGTATAAGTAAAAATAAATACAAATTACTTAATTAGCATTAAAATTTATTTTAAATTTAACATCCAAATATAGAACTAAGTATTTTAATTTATATAGCTCTTATAAAAAAATATGTTATTTAAATACAGAAAAATTTTAATTCCAATATTTGCCGAAACAATCACTCAGTCCATATTGTAGGAAACATTAGTACGGTTAGTACCTCAAAAGCGACGGTCACGCTCACGGCGGCCATTCTGGTGGAGTATATAATTCGAACTAATTCGAAGCCCTCCCCCCAACAAAATGGCCGCCTGTGAACCACCGTTGGGCCCAGCCCAACGGTGGTTCACAGGCGGCCATTTTGTTGGGGGGAGGGCTTCGAATTAGTTCGAGTTTTATACTCCACCAGAATGGCCGCCGTGAGCGTGACCGTCGTGTTTCAGGTACTAACCGTACTAACGTTTCCTACAATATGGACTGAGTGATTGTTTCGGCAAATATTGGAATTAAAATTTGTCTGTATTTAAATAACATATTTTTTATAAGAGCTATATAAATTAATAAATACTTAGTTCTATATTTGTATGTTACATTTAAAATAAATGTTAATGCTAATTAAGTAATTTGTATTTATTTTTATTTATACACTGTACAATTTTATCTTATAATAAACGTATTTTTTTTTATAAGAAATAAAGAGAGAAGCGTCTTTATTTTATAATAATTTATCTTAACGAACAAAATATTATTTGTTATCACAAATAACATTTAAAAATATTTTAAAAAGCGCGGCAACTTTTTTGTTATTATTTTGCAACATTAAGTTTTTTTTAATGGCGTTTGAATGCTTTTGAGTAGTTCGTTACATTGTAACAAAATCCGTAAGTTTTGCGTTTTACTTGTATTTTATGTATTTTACTTGAATTTTATGTATTTTACTTGATTTAAAATATAATAGTTTATGTCGTCCAACACTACTTGCGCTATGCCAAGTTGCAAATCGACGGAATACAGTTTTACGCGGTTTCCGAAAAATTTTAGCACGATGTTTAAAACATGGATTGGGCTGGTAAACAATTCCATATTATGAATTATGCCAAAAATGCGAATTTATAATTCATATCGGGTCTGCCTCAAGCATTTTAGTCCTTCGTGGATATATATATAAATGCTAGAGTCAGAAATACCGTATTACATGGTGCTTATCTAACTTTGTACTTGGATGAGCGGCACGCTGTGCAAGAAGGTAAGAAAACCATTTTAATTTGATTAATATTTTTATTAATAAATTAATTTATTTAGATGTCCCCATGCCCGATGTAACAAGTGCATCTGCTTTAACATCTTCGTTGAGGGAGCACGATTATTGTGTTTCCGTGCAATCGGAAGGTATAAAATATTTTTGCTTGGTTTAACTTAAGCTAATAAAATATTGTTTTCAGATGTATAAGCAGATCTGCCTGGTACGTCGAGTACATCTTCTTGGACAGTACATCCAAGTGCAAGTGTTGAATTTGGTCACTGCTATACTAGTTCGATTTCTGTGTCCGATGGTTAGTTAGTTATACTGCGTATAAGAAAGTAAAAATTAATTTTGTTATAACAAAATAGAGGCAATTCTGATTTTATGGCACTGCTTAAAACCTCGCCTTCAAGTAATTTTATTGATTCCATACATTATGTAAATGAATTAAACATTTTCTAGGCCAATAATATGTTTGTGAATAGTTTAGTTTAATTAACAGCTCAGTCTAAGCTTGAACATATTTATTTTAAATTATATTGATTTAATTTCCAAATATTGTTTTTTTTTATTCTATGATTAACATTGTTAATTAGATTGCATTAGATTTATAGGGCGAAATTGAGCAAGACGATTTTTTTCCACAGCGTTCCAATATATTTCAGGGTAGAAATAATTTTACCGACTGGCAATAAATTACCGGTCGAATCAGTAAAATTATTTCTACCTTGAAGTATATCGGAATGCTGTGGATAAAATTGTCTTTTCATTTTTTACCTATACATCTATCTCTTTCTAATGCATATACCTATCTCTCTCATATATCTATCTCTATCTGCTATGTCTATCTCTTTCTATACGTCTTCTTAAACTTCCAAACCCAACCCGTACACAATATTTCATAAGCCCAAGTTGTCGGAGTCTATTTTCAGTTATATTACTGACACCCCCTGGCCCACAAATATCCCTAAGTGACCTTTCCTGCTGTTCCTTGGCTGGGCCCACTGCACTGCCTTTTATAGTAAACCGTACCGCCCCGTATGGCCACGGCAGCGCTGCTATCGAATGTATTCGAGAGTTTAAAAGGAACTTCCCCGTCAAATTTCAATACTGTCCCTCGACCAAATCCAGAGAGAGGCAGTGCGGGGGTATGTTTATTGTCATTCGATAACTTTTGTCTAAATTATAAATTTCCTGAGTTTTTTATTTATTTATTAAGTTTTCGTTGGTGAGAGGCGAGAGGACTCACGAAAGAAACTGAATCTGCAATGAAAGTTTTCTTTTGAAAGATAAGTTTTCGCCCCCACCCTCCTGGAAGAAGGGGCTTTAGATGTAGCACCATTGGATGCCCTTTGGCAAATTAATCAACACGGACTTTTTATTTTCCATTTGCCAGTGTAATTTCTCGGAAAGTACGACTAATCGAATTTTTGCGAATACAGCGCCATCTATCATGATTCGAAAAAAGTTTTCAACAATACCTGTCAAATTTTCAACATGTAAACTGAATATGTTATAAAAAATGGGGGTTATTATTTAAGATTTCAATGTTACCCCCACCCCACCCCCCAGGGGTGAGGCTGAGGAGTTGATTTTGGTGTCAGTAGATGTCCCCTTTAAAAATATTTGATATGTGTATTTTACTTTTTTCTTCCGATGTGTAGTTTTCGAGATATTTACAAACGCAACTTAAAATGGACCACCGTATATATATATATATATATATATATATATATATATATATATATATATATATATATATATATATATATATAAATATATATATATATATATATATATATATATATATATATATATATATATATATATATATAAATTACGTTATTGTAGTTGATTGTTTTAAAAAAATATAAACGAAATAAAATATTTGATATATTTATTTTATCTAACGACACGTGTTCTACATTTGAATACAAGAAAGAGAATGCTGAATGTTGCTTAGTACTTGATATTTATACATCTGAGATGATACGTGACTATTCATCATATCATCAGTTTACTGGTGATATATAAAATGATATCTTGTGTTTTCTAAGAAATATAGCTCTTTGTTTCATAAATCATAATTACTCCCCTTGAAGATATTATTTTAAATTTACAAATTTACCATTTCTATATCTGTTATATCATTCTTCCTTTGCAGTTTCTTATTGTTATAACATTTTAATATTTTATACGAACTAATTACTAATATGATTACAATAACTATGCTTATTAATATACTTTGAGCGTGATTGTAATGATTATTCATGTGTTCATGTGTCGCTTGTTTAAAGTGATATTTGGAATAATATATTTTTGAAAATGTTGAATTATACTTTTATTGAGAGGGAATATTTTTCCTTCGGGATTTATAAATTTATTAATTTGTAAATTATATTCTTTAGCCATAATTTCATTATTGAATTTTTTCATTATCTATAATACAGTTGTTGTTTATTACTTTATGTATTATTCCAAATTTTAATTCTTTATTTATGTTTGTACAGTCCAAATGAACATTTTTTATTTTATTATAAATATAAATTATGTTTGAATGAGGTATTTGTTCAAACCATTTTGTGGTTTTGAATTCATTATAATCACAATTCTTATTGTTACTATCTTCTATTATATTAGTGTAACAGTTATCTATTATTTTATAATTAGTTTTACAATAGTTAACATTGTTAATTTCGTTACATTTATGTAACATATAATTTTTATTGCCTTTTACAATATGTATTATTTTTCCGTTATTTAACATATATAATTTTTCTTTAAACATAAATGGTATTGGAATTATTTGTTTAGTAATATATTGTTCGTCATCATACATTGGTACAATCATCAAAAATACAATTTTATTATTATCATTAATTTTGCAATTTGTGGTTATAAGTGATGCATATTCCCAGAAATTATTGAATTTAATATTTATGATTTCACGAATTTTATTGGTTACTATTTGAAGATTATCCGTAGAAATTTGAGAGGAATGTAATTGATGTATATTGCAAAACGTTAAAGATGTTTCTATATTGTTCAGCACATACATTAATTGTTGAACTTGAATTTTATAATCATTAACTTTACTTACTAACCATAAGATTTTATTCTCATCGAAACCACGTGAAAGGGTTTGTAGGATATGTTTTAAACTAGTTGTAATATAAACTTGATTTTTATTAATTAGATCTAACTGTTTATTATAGTGTTCATTCATTTCTTTAATAATTTGTAAATTTTGTTCTTGGTTCTGCATTAATTTATCTTGATTTTTATTAATTTCTTCAATTATTTGATCATATCTTTCTTTATCTTGATTATCTAAATTTCCGGTTATACTTTTTATTATGCTACCTAGACCGTTAATTAAACCACCTTTATATCGTTTAGGGAATAATATATTTAGTCTGTTTTGTAGATTATCATTCATTTGAAATAAATCTAGAAAAGTTATTTTTAACTCATTTTGATAATATTTGGTGGTATTTCGCACATATATTTTTATTTTAGTTATTTGATTATCGAGTTCCCTACTAGTATTTATAATGTTGTTTACATCTATTGTGTAATATAAAAACCTTTCTGATGTTGTAACCTTACTATTTTTTAATTGTATGACGTTAATCCCGGGGTTTTCAGATACATCTTCTATTTGTGTGGCCCAAATGATGGCAATTCTGTAATCAGAGTTTAATTTTATCTATTTTATATTTTCTAACGTTTTCATTACTATTCTTATTATGGGGTATAATATATTTAAGTTTAGGATTTATTTCCTTTATCTTTATTTCTTTGTAAAGGGGTTTTTTAAATTTAGTTATTAGTCTAGGGTTCTGTTTTAAATACATGTTTTCCTTTTTTATTTCTTTTGCTTGTTCAGGGACATATCTTTTTTGCTTTTCTTGCTTTATTCTATCGGTTACGGTTTCTTTTATTTTTTCTAAATTTGTTTTATAATCGTTGACCTTTTGTTCGTGAGTTTCAAGATGCGAATCACGTATTTGTATATTAACATTATTTTTATTTGATTCTATGTCATTCTGTAATGTAAATTTTTGTTTGTCACCAAATGTTATTATATTGCTTTTGAAATTTATTGAGACACCGCATTTGTTTAAAAGTTCTACGCCAAATAATAAATTACAATTATCATGAAACTCGTACAAATAAAAATCAAAAGTTTTATTTTGTATCTTTATCTTTACAATTTCCGTGTATTTAATTTTATTCGCTGCAGTTTTAAATGTTATCACTTTTGGTGTTGTTTTATAATTTTTTTGTTTAACTAATTTCGGAGAAATCAAGTTTATATCAGAACCAGAGTCTATTAAAATATGAACGTCATTATATTTTATAATAGGTATTGTGTTTAAAATGGTAGTCATCACTCGTTTTGTTCTTGAAATTGGTCTATTTCTAAAAAAAGATTCGGATGTGTTTTCGCGTTCATTCTCAACATATTCAACAGATTCTTCTATACTATCAGTGTTCTCACTTTCATCTATTTCTTGGTTGTAGTTTTGTCTTATGGTTTGTGTGGACATAGGTTGATTAAATGTTTGTTTAGAAGTTCCAGACATTGGAACAGGTTTAAATTTTCGTGTTTCTGTGTTATTAATTATATTTTGTCTTGCAAATTTATTTGGGCCTTGATACTGTGTTTTTTGATTGAAGTTTATAGCCTTACTAGGGAAATTTTGACCAGGGAATCTCATTGGTGGGATTTTATTTTCAAAAGAATTATTTTGTTTTAATAGTGGTGAATTATGAGAATTTTGCGCAAAATTGAATTCATTGTTAAGCAATTGTTCACAAAGTTCTAAAGTATCTGGGTTTTTATTCACAAATGCACCTCTTATCGTTAGGGGTAATAATGATATAAAATGTTTAACAATCACTTTTTGAAAGCCTGTTATTAAAGCATTTTTTTGGTCGCTGTTAAATTGAGTTAATTGTATTTTTGATTTACACTTAGAGAACAGGTGTGCCATATTCTGTTATGTTTCACCTATCTTATTATTATAAATGTTTCTTATATTTACTATTTGTAAGAATAAGGTATCATAAGTTAATTTATCTTCAAAATTTGTTTCCAGGAAATGTTTTAAATCTTCCCATGTTTCAAATGTATTGTCTGCTAATATAAGTTTAGCTTTATCTGTGATTTTTGCTTTTATTAAAGAAAAAGCGTATACTTTTTGTATGTCGCTTATATGCAATGTTGCTAATAAACGTTGGAAGTTTTGAACTTCCTTTAAGAACATAGGCAATAACCTTACATCTCCATTATAAATGGGGATTATTTTTGATATCTGTTCAATATCATTATAAGTAACCATTATGTTTAAATTTAGATTATCTAACAAATCTGTTATTTCTAAATCGTTCTGTGAATCGCTATTAATTTCTTCTACAGAACTTAATGAATTTACAGTGGTCAAAGATTCACAATCTGAATCGCTGAACATAAATATGAAAGACTTACATAGATACAAAAAGTATAGATGTTGCTGTCTTCATTTGGGATGCCTGATTTCGTTGACAGGTAGACGGATTCTTCTTGTTGTTGACGGCAGTGGAACGAAGTCGATTTCTTGTTGCAAAGATGAAGGACCTGTTTCTGCTGTAGCTGGTTGTTTACCACGAAGAAGTGGAGTATTTTGTTGAAATCCTCCAAGTTTCGATTTAACGATGGGTCGTGACAGACCTCTGATGGGCTCCAGGATACGAGAGCCGTGGTGTTCGATTGCACAATTAAGGAATAAAAATTCCAAAAGGTTGCGTTAATTTTAGCACCTTTTTGGCAATCCTACCGACTGCGCCAATTACATTATTGTAGTTTATTGTTTTAAAAAAATATAAACGAAATAAAATATTTGATATATTTATTTTATCTAACGACACGTGTTCTACATTTGAATACAAGAAAGAGAATGCTGAATGTTGCTTAGTACTTGATATTTATACATCTGAGATGATACGTGACTATTCATCATATCATCAGTTTACTGGTGATATATAAAATAATATCTTGTGTTTTCTAAGAAATATAGCTCTTTGTTTCATAAATCATAATTTATATATATATATATATATATATATATATATATATATATATATATATATATATATACATACATACATACATACATACATACACAGACGGACAATATTCCAAAAATATTCGGAATCGTTTCAAGGAAGTTCAAAACGTATATTTCCGTTAAAAAATCGAGATTGAAATTTTTCATGTTTACAATACTTATACTGCGCATAAGAAAGTAAAAATAATTTGTTTAGGACAGATAAACTGAAACTTAAATTAAAAACATTTTATATGAAGAGCATGCAGCCAGAATTTCTGGATCCTTGTTATAATAGCAATTAAAAATTTTATTGACTATTGTCTACCAAGTAGTATAATACTAATATAAGTCTCCACCTATGAATAACATAGTACACTACTCCTTTAAATGAACGTGTGTGTAATTTTTTTACATGTAAGAGTAAGTACATATGTCGTCTATTGTATAATAATAAAATATGTTACTGGTTTGTAATGGAACGTACATTGTCATTGATTGTTCACACTTATTATAGTGTGTTTGGTTTCAATGATGTGCGTTTCACACTGGAAATAAACTTTATAAATTTCAATTTTAACGAACAAATGTTCACAAAAACTTTTGCTAATCTTAATTTAACTTCAAAATAACGTCAAAATTGTAAAATATAAGAATGTACCCGGACTAATTTTAACAAAACCTTGCGGTAAGCTACAATACTATACAACTTTTAATTATATTGTTTTAAAATGATGAAAATTTGTTAATTATGTTAATTTTGCTTGTTTTATTATAAATCTCGCAACTTAACTATGTAAAGTACATATATTTAAATAGAATTTCTGTATATCTTGTGCGATTACAAAAAAATAAAACATCTTACAGCTCTGATGAAGATCAGGATATGACCGAAACGTTAGCGGAAACTTGGTAATCTGATTATCTGCATTTATCCAACTTCCGATGAACCATCCTATTACATTATTACATTGGCTACGACCAACTACATTTAACTAAATTTAGTTCGTACCACTGTAAGTATTGAAAAATAAGTAGTAGATGTTGTGATTTCAATTGATATTTAGAGTGGTATCCAACGCCTTTAAATAACTTCGTACTAGAAATACTATACATTGAACATAGTACCATAATGACGCGAGAACATTGGAATACACGATGAACCATACAAAATTATCTGCAATGTCTACACTGAACTTTCTTGTAAGAATTTTATTTATGTGATAATAATACAATTTTTTATTATAGTAGTAATTTAAAACATTTTACTAACCTTCGAAAGACTTTTACACTCAATATATTGATTACAATAATTTTCAAAGTTCAAATTATTTGAGTCTACTTTGTTTTTCTGCTAAAAAATTAATAGGTGCCGATTATACAATTTATTTAAAATTAAATAAGTAGAAACAAATTTTGAAAATAATTTTCAAACAAAATTTGAACGAAATATTACGATCTATAATTTTGATCTTAACAAATTTTGCCGTTACTGCAACCATTTTTTCGTTATTGCTGAAACCGAAAAAAATTCCACAAGCATTTCAGGTTTGAATATTAATTTCAAAATTAAAAGTTTTTTTGGAGGGCATTCTAAGATTAAAGTTCATAATTTCAACAATAACCGTTTAGGCTGTAGAGAGCTCACAAACAGCAACTCATACACTCATATACATACATAGGCACATACCCTCAGTCACACATAGATACCGCATAGATCGCACCCCTTTTCACCACTGTAAACGCTTGGAGTGGGGTTGTAGGTGGAATATTACCTCAAATTCAGAAGAGTTCCTATAAGAAAGAAGGTTTTGCAGTCATAATGGCTGGAAAACCTCATTAAAGCAATGCAGTGGAATGTTTTGGCCACGTCGGCGTTAATGTGTTGTATGATAGATAACAAATAAAATGTGTTTGCACCATAAATAAATTATAATCAGTTGTATCAGCTTTGGTTACTAATCCTTAAATCGATAAAAAATATATTTATGATTAAATATTTAAATATGAACTTTGTTGCTTTTCTTTGCAGCTAAGTTATATATTAGTTCACATTCCGTATTTAAAATAGAGAGATATTTTTAACATTTCGGAGTTTTGCATGACCTTTTTTCTATCAAATGATGGTGATATAAGTCATTGAAAACTGTTAGAATAACTTTCATTATGATTCTGATTCAAACTAAAGGATTACCCTTGGATCAAAAATAGTTCCTATCCGTTTAAGGGCTTAATCCCACCTGCAAACTTACAAAACATCGATTTTTTCAATTTCTTAACTTGTTAGTATTTGTATTCAAAATTACCACGTCAAAATTTCAAGTAGATCCGATACAAATTGACAAAGTTAAGCGGCTTTGAAAATATACTTCATTGTATATATATTACGACACTTTAGAAGAGATTATCTTAGAAATATATTTTCAAAGTCTGTGACTGAAATTTCTCAACATGTATACACCCGATTTGTCTAATTTTTATTTCTCATACTCAGAACCGTTTTCTTGTTTCCTTGATCATTGGTTTTCGATTTAAATCTAAAATTCGATTTTTCACAGTCGATCAAAGACCGATTTTTATAGTGACAAACTGATACCGAAGATTTGCAAAGCCGCCATTTCGTCAGAAAAAATATTTTTTTTTAATCCCCATGATTATGGCTGGATTTTCTTATTATTAATGCAATCCCATTGGAAGATTTGATTTAAGATGATTGCACTTGGACCTTTTAAAAACGTCATCTCCTTGGAGTGGCCGTCGGGACCTCCAGGACGAATTTTATATCAAAAATGGATCCCTACAGTTAAATGTACAATTAATAAGTAGATGATAACGGATTTAAAATATGTTGCTTACATTTCGTGAAAAATAATCTAATGTTACGTATTTTTTGCCTTGCAGGTAGCCACAATCCCTTAATATATATTCGGTAACATTATGAGTCATAAATAAAAAAATTGACTTTATAAAAACTAACTTTCTTCTACGAAGTAATATGTAAGTGTTGTAATCATGCCGGTTGACTTCTTACTTAATCGAGTTTGACTATACATGGCATGACGTCTGTCTCTGTTTTTGTGTGGGAGCTCTACAGCTTATGTGGTTAGAGCTAAAGTGAACGTCCAGATCGATTTTAAACAACAGTACACAACATGTTTGATAGATAGCACTACCACACCACCAAGGTACAGGTATTATAATTTTAATCAATACTCGAGGAACGTGTGATGTCACACCGACCATTTTGTTGATGTAGGTCACCATTGCCTTTACAAGAAAATAACTTTTAGAATTATGTTTTTTTTTCTCTAATACTTTCTTATACGCAGTATAAGTAAGTATTGTAACTATGGAAAATTTCGATATCGCGATTATAACTGAGATATATCTATTGACCTCTCCTGGATCGAGTCTGACTATTTTTAGAATGATGTTTCTTAGTGTGTCTGGGTTTTAATGTCTGTGTGTTGTTGTGTGTTTGTGTGCCTATGTGCCTTTGTGTCTGTGTGTCAGTGTGTCTGTGTCTATGTGTCTGTGTGTCTATGTCTGTGGTTCTGTATGTCAATGTGTCAGTGGGTCTGTGTTTTTTGTTTGGCTGTGTGACTGTGAGTGACCCTGTGTGTCTGTGTGTGACTGTGTGTGTCTGTATGTGCCTGTGTTTGGTCGTGTTTCCGTTTGTCTATGTGTCTGTATCTGTGTGCTTGTGTATTTTTGTAAATGTTTGCCTATGGAATGTGTGCTGTGTAGCTATGTGTCTCTCTATCCCTGTGGCTGTGTGTACGTGTGTCTGTGGTTTGGAAATTTACAATTAATAATTATTGTAAGCAATATATTTAGTGAAAAATAGTTTCAAATGTTAGTAAAATAATTAAAATATGTATTCTTTGTATCTACAAACAATTAGCATAAGAAGGTTAAATGTAAGACGTTGCAGATATACTTTTATCTTTTTAAATTTCGATAGGACTGGAGATGGCTTATTTTTGCTGAGGTTTCTGTCCACTTTGCATGTGTTCACAATATACACGATGAACCATATTAAAGAAATTCTACAGCGATACCCAAAACATTATCATAGAAATTACTCCACTAAGAATTGAATAAGGCTGGTAAGCAACATAATTCTTTACGAAAGAACACATATAATGATCATGTGAAGGTGTTAACGTACGCTGAAATTAGCAATTGATTGTTTTTTGCGTTACAATATATGTATATTACATGGCAAGTGCATAAAATCTTTCCCTTTTCTAACGACGACTGTGATAAAAGTAACAAGAGCTATACAAAATAATAGGTTGGAACCCTCTGGTATGCGCTTACAATTTTTTTGAATCAATGTATTACATATATTTTCAAAATAACATTTTGTTTGCTCATGTATCAAATTGCTCTTTAAAATTAATATGAATTTAAATGTTCGTCAAGGACGATTTACAGTTTTTATCAACAGTACACAACATGCTTGATAGATGGCACTACCGCACCACCAAGGTACAGGTATTATAATTTAAATCAATACTCGAGGAAAGTATATATATATATATATATATATATATATATATATATATATATATATATATATATGTTATATATATATATATATATATATATATATATATATATATATATATATATATATATATATATATATATATATATGTTATATATATATATATATATATATATATATATATATATATATATACATATATATATATATATATATATATATAAGTTAACTCATCCGTCCTCATAGAAACCGATGACCACAGCGTTTCCCATAACGCGCTACTCTTCATATTTCTTTAATTCTATATATGTGTAATGTTACAACTTTTATCTTTTAGTTTTTCATGTCAGTTAGTTGCATTTTAGACATTGAAGTATCCACTTGTATTTTTGTATTTTCTGATTGTAAAATAAATTTTTTTAGTAATCGTGAAACACGTTTACTTAACTGGCGCAGTCGGTAGGATTCCCAGACGGTTTAACGAATACAATAAATTTCGGAAATATCTCGTTTCGTTTTTACGATTTACTGGGAATCACAACGAAGTGTCGCGAGACTCAATAAACCGCGAGTGCACATCGTGCAAGAAGAATCTCCCGAAGGCCCTGCTGTATTCAGAGCTTCAAAAGTCGACACGAGTCCAAGAAGACGTCGCAGACGAAACTCATGGACAAATTGATATTTATCCTGTAAGTACTTATGTCCTTCAGTGATATCACTCAATCAGAATCAGAATTAGACACCGATACAGATTCAGTCGTTTCCTGCAACTCACCTATTTCTATCCCAACTGGAAACGATTCCAATTTTTATAATTTGATAGAAGAAATCAATAACTTAAGTCTAAACGAAAAAATGACAACCCCAATACTGAAAAAGGAATTTTTAGATATGATCTCCGACTTTTTCGGAGATTCAAAACTATTACCGCGATTCATAGATATTTGTGAAAAGTTACTAAATAAGTTTTATAACACGAAAGACGACAGCGACTTTCAGAATGAATATCTGATGTCCACCATACTGTCAAAAATTAAAGGCGAAGCCGCCGTTAATATATCCAGTTCCACCATTAGCTCCTGGGCAGACATTAAACTTGCTCTTATTAATACTTATTCAGATAAAAGAGATTGTTACACCCTTGGAATTGAATTAACAGAACTAAAACAAGGTAGCGAGTCCCCTTTTGATTATTACAATAAAGTACAAGACTTATTAAAACTGCAAATTTCTTACGTTCACTTAAATAAACCAACCGAAGCTTTAGTATTAGGTAAATATTTCAGACAGGTTGCTTTACGAATATTACTGCGTGGTTTAAAGGACCCACTAGGCACACTCATGCGCACAAAGAATCCTTCTGATATGAACGAAGCATTAAACATGCTGACTAACGACTTCCAAATTGAGAGTTATTCACGTACACAAAAACCAAAACAATTGAACTATAATAACACGCAAACTAGACATTTCCAACCACAACCAAGACAACCCCAATTTCCCCAATTAACGTATCGACATTCTACGTATCCTAATAATCAAATAAATAAACCTTATTTCCAAAATCAGTTTCCTAAGCAAAATGTTTTTAAACCCAATCCTAATGCAAGATTTCCAAAACCTACCCCTATGAGTACAATTACCCGACAGACATTTACGCCTAGACCAGGCCCCTCAGGCTACAACAATCAACCTCGAACTCAACAATACCCACAACGGCAATACCCCCAAATACAAACAAGACCTAACTTCCTAAGCGAAGAATTACATAATACAGAAATTAGCGAATTTACCAACGAACCATACTATGATGATGACACTAACGCGATCATTTACGAACCCGAATCTGAACAAGAAAATTACGAGTATGAGGAAGCCGACTCAAACAATTTTTTAGGGCTTCCTGCCTCGGAAAAGAATTCGAATTAATGAATTTAACCCATAGTCAAAGCGAACTACCATTTATTCGACATATTGCTAGGACTCGACAACTTAAAATTAGTAGAAGCAATCATTGACTTGACACACGACAAGATAATAACACCGACACGTGAGATAAAAATCAACTATTATCAATTAACACCACGACCTCACTATGCAAAGATTAAACCGAATTCCGAAAAAATTATAAAGTTTTATGATAACAGCATCGAAAATGACGAAGTATTGGTTTCAGAAACTCATATCGATAATCTCATAGTACCAGAAGGTATCGCGAAAATTCATGATCATTTCTTTTACTATCCAATCTTGAATCCAAACAATTCGGAAATCTTTATAAACACCACAAATAATATTTCAATAGAGCCATTAGAACATTTCGAAATTAATAACATTAATTTTAGTAATCAAAATCCTAAAACTTGCTTTAATATGTCACAAATCAGAACCGAACATATGAATTCGGAAGAAAAGTTTGCCATTAGAAAATTAATTAAAGAATACGCTGATATTTTTCATACCAAAAACAAACCCTTATCATTCACCAACGAAGTCAAACACTACATACGAACCACAGACGAGACACCTATTTACACAAAGACATACAGATACCCGGAAATACATAGACTAGAAGTACGAGAACAAATTGACAAAATGCTGAAACAAAATATTATCAGGCCCTCACATTCACCGTGGTCCTCTCCCGTGTGGATAGTCCCCAAAAAATTAGACGCGTCCGGACAGAAAAAATGGCGAATGGTTATCGATTACCGTAAGCTCAACGAAAAAACCATCGACGACAAATACCCCATTCCCAACATAAACGCACTTTTAGACAAGCTAGGAAAATGTCAATACCTTTCAACTTTAGATCTTGCATCTGGTTTCCATCAGATAGAAACACATAAAAACGACATCCAAAAAACCGCCTTTTCAACCGAAAATGGACATTATGAATTCCTAAGAATGCCATTTGGTTTAAAAAACGCCCCCGCCACCTTTCAACGTGTAATGGACAATGTGTTAAGAAATTTACTAAATAACATCTGTCGCGTCTATTTAGATGACGTAATTATTTTTAGCACAAGTTTACAAGAACATCTTGAAAGTTTGCGAGCAGTATTTGATAGACTTAAAAGAGCTAATTTAAAAATTCAGATGGACAAATCAGAGTTCTTACGTAAAGAGGTAGCGTATTTAGGTCATGTAGTAACAACTGAAGGAGTCAAGCCTAATCCAGATAAAATTTCGGCAATAAAAAATTATCCGATCCCTAGAGCCACAAAGCAGATAAAAGGTTTCCTTGGCCTATTAGGTTACTACAGGAAATTCATTCAAAATTTTGCTAACATCACCAAACCCCTAACTAAATGTCTAAAGAAAGGAGCAGAAATTAAAATTAAAGATCCCGAGTACGTTACATGTTTCGATACATGTAAAACCCTCCTAATTAACGAACCAATCCTCCAATATCCTGATTTCACGAGACCATTCAACCTTACGACCGATGCGAGTAATTGCGCAATTGGTGCTGTGTTATCACATAGACCAATTGGCTCAGACTTACCCATTGCCTATGCAAGTAGAACACTTAATGACTCCGAACAGAACTATTCCACTATCGAAAAAGATCTACTTGCCATAGTTTGGGCAACTAAATATTTTAGGCCTTACTTATTTGGCAGAAAATTTAAGATCATAACCGACCATAAACCATTACAGTGGCTATTCTCCCTTAAGGAGCCAAACTCTAAATTAGTTCGCTGGCGATTGAAGTTGGAAGAATTCGATTACGAAATCACTTACAAAAAGGGTAAACTGAACACCAACGCAGATTCTTTAAGTCGTATTCCACCACCTATCGAAAATTCCACCCACAACCTACCACAACTAACCGAATACCAAAATTATCTCGAAAACAAAGACACTGCCAATATTAACTACAAAAATTTTGATATAAACAAGAACCTCTTCAATGCACCAATTAAAGAAAGTATGGCACATTGTGTCAGTAAAGATCTAAAAATGTCAGCCGGTATAGCACGAGAATTTAAAGAAAAATTTCAAAATTTACATCTTTTACACAACCAAAATCCTACATTATATAATTTACTATATTTAAGAGAAACACATAGATTCATTATTTATTTAATCACAAAAGAGAAATATTTCGACAAACCCACGCAAGAAGGCATGTTTTATACCTTACTGAATTTAAAAGCATTCTGTTTAAAAAATCAGATAAAAAATTTAAACATTCCCAAATTAGGATGCGGAAAAGACTTATTAGAATGGAAGGATGTAGAATCAATGTTAAAATTTATTTTCCAAAATACGAATATAATTATTACTGTTTATAAAATGCCCGTTAATGACACACCATACATGGAAATTAATGCGAACGAAACAAACGAAACTGGCGAAACAAATTGCGATGATTTCTTCAATTGTATGGAAGATTTCAATAAACAATTTGAAAACAACAATCAAAACGACAGCGATTCTTTGATCGTTGAATCCGACACGACACGAAACAATGACGAAGAACAAAATGACACAGATGCAACAGTTCATTCAAATCCCGAACATCCAATCATTGGTATCCCTATCATAGAAAGCCCCGTCAATATTGGAAAAAACCAATTAATAATTTCAGAAGTGTTACACTCACCCTGCAAACCTAAATTTTCTAAGGTACACACAGATAAAATGAGACTCCATGTACAAATTTCAAAAAATAATTTCGAAAAAGATATAATTGATTTTATCAAAGAATTCGTGGTACCCAAAATAAAATATCACTTATATTTTGAACAGCCTATCTATGAAAAATTTAGCGTGACCTTGCAAAAACATTTTAAAAACTCTGAGATAAACCTTGTTAAATGCAACAGTAAATTAATTGATTTAGAAATCAAATCCGACATATCTGAAACTATAAAAAATTACCACGAGGGAAAAACGAACCACAGAGGAATTCAAGAAACCCATAACCAAATTAAGAAAATTTATTATTGGCCTAACCAAATAAAAGATATTAGCGACTACATAAACCAATGCGAAATCTGCTTGAAATCCAAAAACGAACGTAACCCTATAAAAACCAAATATAATGTCACTCCAACACCCAACAAACCCTTTGACACAATCCATATAGATAGTTTAAGTTTAGAAAACTGTAAATTCCTCACAATTATTGACGCATTTTCCAAATACGCCCAAGCCTACCGAATCGAGTCAACAAATGCAATTGAAATATGTAATAAATTAATTAGATTTTTCTCACATCATGGAATCCCTAAATTAGTTATATCAGATAACGGTGTAGAATTTAAAAATAACCTTTTGAGAGAATGATTTATTTTACACAAAATCGAAATGCACTTTACCAGTTCACAACACCCAAATTCTAACGGCCTTGTAGAACGGTTTCATTCCACATTGATTGAACACATTCGACTTTTTAATCTACAAGAAAACTTTAAAACAGAGACTATCAAAAATAAAGTAAACTTTGCGGTATTAGCATACAACAACACGAATCACAGCTCTACTGGCCTTAAACCAATCGATGTTATAAACGGACACTTTGAAACAAATTCACCCCTAGACGTAGAATTAGAGAAAAAATTACACAAGACTACGTTCAGAATCATCGGGAAAAGGCTAAATTAGTTTATGAAAATATTAACGCAAAATTACAAAACAGCAAAACAAATTTGATTGATAAATTAAACGAAACTCGAGAAAATCTACCAGAAATACCTGAAACTGTATACGTACATAATAAACAAAAAGTAAATAAAACCAGACAAGCAAAATTCAAAAAAGAAAAAATTACAACGGTCAATAAAAACTTGAAAACCGCTAAAATTCACACAGACCCCAAAGACAATAAAAAACAACGGAAGATTCACCTGTCAAACATTAAACGACCTAGAAAAATGAATAAAGACACTTATCAAAATTCCGTTCTTCCAGGTCCCTCTACCTCACATGGGTCTACGGACTAAAAATCAAAAATATTACACTGAACACCGGACTTTTAACGCTTGACCTAGGACCAGCAAAATTGCAAAAATCAACTCATACTCTTTTACACCTTTACGACCTACAACCTATCATCGATCAATACAATAATTTAAAAATTCAACACAATAACCTCAAACAAACCATATACGCAACTAATGCTAGTTGAGCAGAGTCCACCAATCACGATAAAATAATTAACTATCTTCAAGAATCTATAGACGACAAGTTTAGTCACTTAATTATTAATTATGAAAAACCCAGACATAAGAGAGGACTAATAGATGGACTGGGATCCATAGTAAAAACAATCACTGGAAATTTAGACGCGGAAGACGAGAAAAGATATAATTCGATTTTAAAACATTTAGAAAAGAACCAACAGAAACTAAGTAACCAAATAAAAAATCAATACTCTGTCAATCAACAAATGATAGAGCAATTTAATAAAACCGTCAAAACAATAAATCTTAACGAACAAGAATTAAAACTAAAAATTGAACAGCTGCTGCACATAGTTATTGGTGAAACTGAGCTTTTGAATAAACTGACCATTCAAGATATTTACAACCAATTAAATACCGTGTTTAGTATGATTTTTGGTCTGTTACAGGACATAGAAAATTCATTAACTTTTTGCAAATTGCACATAATGCACCCTAGTATTATAAAAATCAATAACTTGTATTCGGAATTAAACAAAATTCACAGCTACTTTAATAACGAATTTCCACTGGAACCAACTTTCAAAAATATGTTAGAATTCGAAAATTTAATTGCAGTAAATTGCAAATTGGATTCAAACAAAATCTTCTACTTTCTAGAAATCCCCATTAACTATGAAATAGATATTCAATTATACCACCTCATTCCCATTCCAACTAAATATAAGACTGAATTTGTAACCATTGTACCTAACAAAAATTACTTTCTCAAATCACCTGATGGCCATATTAAATCACTGAACGGCGCGTGTATTAAGGGAACTAAGTATCAATGTCCAAACGAGGCCCAGGAACTTAAGGACGAAACTTGCGAAAAAAATATCATATTAAACAACGATAATAAATACTGCCAATATACAAAAATTAAATTAAAGAAGAACCACGTAGAAATCATAGAATAAATAAATCAGTACCTAGCTGTCCTACCAAATTCCGAAACAATCCACGTATTATGTCAACAAAGCGACGAAATTAGAACCCTAGAAGGGATATTCCTCATAAAAGAAGATCAATGTCAACTAAAATTCAGAAATAAAATTTAAAGACGGCACCTTCGGCAAACCAATCATTTTAGATGATTTCCAAATCAGGTTAAACATAAGCCAATCTCCAACAATGAGCATCGATATCAATAATATTAGCGATTACCAAAATCGACAATATCGAGGAATACCACAGCGACACAACAAATATAACGATCCCAGTTTTATATATCGTTGTAATAATTATTAGCGTAGCTGCTTTCGCAGTATTCATCCAAAGAAGAATTTCAAAAAGATCGCCCACGCCCAAGAACCAAGACGTGGAACTTCAGTCGAGGACTTCACCCCTTAACCATCAACAACCACAGCTGCATCTCCCAGATGATGCTCGAACCTAAGGAGGGAGGAGTTAACTCATCCGTCCTCATAGAAACCGATGACCACAGCGTTTCCCATAACGCGCTACTCTTCATATTTCTTTAATTCTATATATGTGTAAAGTTACAACTTTTATCTTTTAGTTTTTCATGTCAGTTAGTTGCATTTTAGACATTGAAGTATCCACTTGTATTTTTGTATTTTCTGATTGTAAAATAAATTTTTTTAGTAATCGTGAAACACGTTTCCTTAACTTATATATATATATATATATATATATATATATATATATATATATATATATATATATATATATATATATATATATATATATATATATATATATATGTTATATATTTATATATTTTCCATAGTAACAATACTTACTTATACTGCGTATAAGAAAGTATTAAAGAAAATAAAACATTATTCTAAACGTTATTTTCTTGTAAAGTCAATGGTGATCTACATCAACAAAATGGTCGGTGTGACATCACACGTTCCTCGAGTATTGATTAAAATTATAATACCTGTACCTTGTTGGTGCGGTAGTGCCATCTAGCAAACATGTTGTCTACTGTTGTTTAAAATCGATCTGGACGTTCACTTTAGCTCTAACCACATAAGCTGTAGAGCTCCCACACAAAAACAGAGACAGACGTCATGCCATGTATAGTCAAACTCGATTAAGTAAGAAGTCAACCGGCATGATTACAACACTTACATATTACTTCGTAGAAGAAAGTTAGTTTTTATAAAGTCAATTTTTTTATTTATGACTCATAATGTTACCGAATATATATTAAGGGATTGTGGCTACCTGCAAGGCAAAAAATACGTAACATTAGATTATTTTTCACGAAATGTAAGCAACATATTTTAAATCCGTTATCATCTACTTATTAATTGTACATTTAACTGTAGGGATCCATTTTTGATATAAAATTCGTCCTGGAGGTCCCGACGGCCACTCCAAGGAGATGACGTTTTTAAAAAGTCCAAGTGCAATCATCTTAAATCAAATCTTCCAATGGCATTGCATTAATAATAAGAAAATCCAGCCATAATCATGGGGATTAAAAAAAAATATTTTTTCTGACGAAATGGCGGCTTTGCAAATCTTCGGTATCAGTTTGTCACTATAAAAATCGGTCTTTGATCGACTGTGAAAAATCGAATTTTAGATTTAAATCGAAAACCAATGATCAAGGAAACAAGAAAACGGTTCTGAGTATGAGAAATAAAAATTAGACAAATCGGGTGTATACATGTTGAGAAATTTCAGTCACAGACTTTGAAAATATATTTCTAAGATAATCTCTTCTAAAGTGTCGTAATATATATACAATGAAGTATATTTTCAAAGCCGCTTAACTTTGTCAATTTGTATCGGATCTACTTGAAATTTTGACGTGGTAATTTTGAATACAAATACTAACAAGTTAAGACATTGAAAAAATCGATGTTTTGTAAGTTTGCAGGTGGGATTAAGCCCTTAAAAGGATAGGAACTATTTTTGATCCAGGGTAATCCTTTAGTTTGAATCATAATCATAATGAAAGTTATTCTAACAGTTTTCAATGACTTATATCACCATCATTTGATAGGAAAAAGGTCATGCAAAACTCCGAAATGTTAAAAATATCTCTCTATTTTAAATACGGAATGTGAACTAATATATAACTTAGCTGCAAAGAAAAGCAATAAAGTTCATATTTAAATATTTAATCATAAATATATTTTTTATCGATTTAAGGATTAGTAACCAAAGCTGATACAACTGATTATAATTTATTTATGGTGCAAACACATTTTATTTGTTATCTATCATACAACACATTAACGCCGACGTGGCCAAAACATTCCACTGCATTGCTTTAATGAGGTTTTCCAGCCATTATGACTGCAAAACCTTCTTTCTTATAGGAACTCTTCTGAATTTTCTGAATTTGAGGTAATATTCCACCTACAACCCCACTCCAAGCGTTTACAGTGGTGAAAAGGGGTGCGATCTATGCGGTATCTATGTGTGACTGAGGGTATGTGCCTATGTGTGTATATGACTGTATGAGTTGCTGTTTGTGAGCTCTCTACAGCCTAAACGGTTATTGTTGAAATTATGAACTTTAATCTTAGAAAGCCCTCCAAAAAAACTTTTAATTTTGAAATTAATATTCAAACCTGAAATGCTTGTGGAATTTTTTTCGGTTTCGGCAATAACGAAGAAATGATTGCAGTAACGGCAAAATTTGTTAAGATCAAAATTATAGATCGTAATATTTCGTTCAACTTTTGTTTGAAAATTATTTTCAAAATTTGTTTCTACTTATTTAAATTTAAATAAATCGTATAATCGGCACCTATTAATTGTTTAGCAGAAAAACAAAGTAGACTCAAATAATTTGAACTTTGAAAATTATTGTAATCAATATATTGAGTGTAAAAGTCTTTCGAAGGTTAGTAAAATGTTTTAAATTACTACTATAATAAAAAATTGTATTATTATCACATAAAGAAAATTCTTACAAGAAAGTTCAGTGTAGACATTGCAGATAATTTTGTATGGTTCATCGTGTATTCCAAAGTTCTCGCCTCGTTATGGTACTATGTTCAATTTATAGTATTTCTAGTACGAAGTTATTTAAAGGCGTTGGTTACCACTCTAAATTTCAAATGAAATCACAACATCTACTACTTATTTTTCAATACTTACAGTGGTACAAACTACATATAATTTACGGTACACGTTAACAATACAATTACGTATTGACCTGCATCGACGTTTTATGGATAAATTATATTGAACATAATTGAGAAGCGTATTATGTTTTGCTTATTCCAACACCTATCATAATTGTCTAGATAGGCAACCGAAGTACATATATACTTCGCTTGATTGTGCTACACGATTCATGTAGAAAGAGAGGGATGGAAAATACACTTGAGATATGGTATACATTTAGGCTAATACTTATCATCAAAAATCCAATTGACATATTACAAGACTAAATTCATAAAATATAATAATGGGCATTTTATTTTAGTTAGCAGCATTTAAAATTATAAAAGGTATATGACATGGTAAATAAATAAATGTAAGTACAATAAATATTAATAAACTTATATTCAGATTTCCAAAGTAGCTAATTAATTGTTAGTGTCAGTGTTAATATTGTTCAATAAATACAATAAGCATCTCGTTGTGGCAAATTGCTATTATAACAAGGATCCAGAAGTTCTGGCTGTATGCTCTTCATATATAATTTTTTTAATTTAAGTTTCAGTTTATCTGTCCTAAGCAAATTATTTTTACTTTCTTATGCGCAGTATAAGTAAGTATTGTAATCATGAAAAATTTCAATCTCGATTTTTTAACGGAAATATACGTTTTGACCTTCCCTGCAACGATTCCGATTATTTTTGGAATGTTGTCCGTCTGTGTACGTATGTATATATATATATATATATATATATATATATATATATATATATATATATGTATATATATATATATATATATATATATATATATATATATATATATATATATATATTTATATATATATATATATATATATATATATATATATATATATATATATATATATATATAAGGTTAGTAAAATAACTAAAATATGTATTCTTTGTATCTACAAACAATTAGCATAAGAAAGTTCAATGTAAGACGTTGCAGATATATTTTTATCTTTTTAAATTTTGATAAGACTGGAGATGGCTTATTTTTGCTGAGGTTCCTTTCCACTATGTCCGATTTTAAATTCGGCATGTGTTCACAATATACACGATGAACCATATTAAAGATATTCTACAGCCATACCCAAAACATTATCAAAGAAATAACTCTCCTAAGAATTGAATAAGGCTAGTAAGCAACATAATTCTTTACGAAAGAACACATATAAAGTTCATGTGAACGTGTTAACGTACGCTGAAATTAGTAATTGATTGTATTTTGCGTTACAATATATGTATATTACATGGCAAGTGCATAAAATATTTCCCTTTTCTAACGACGACTGTAATAAAAGTAACAAGAGCTATACAAAATAATAGGTTGGAACTCTCAGGTATGCACTTAAAATATTTTTGAATTAATGTATAACATATATTTTCAAAATAACATTTTGTTTGCTCATGTATCATATTGCTCTTTAAAATTAATATTAATTTTAATGTTCGTCAAGGACGATTTATAGTTTTTATCAACAGTACACAACATGCTTGATAGATGGCGCTACCGCTCCACCAAGGTACAGGATTATAATTTAAATCAATACTCGAGGAAAGTACATATATATATATATATATATATATATATATATATATATATATATGTTATATATATATATAAATATATAATATATATATATATATATATATATATATATATATATATATATATATATATGTATATATATATATATATATATATATATGTTATATATATATATATATGTTATATATATATATATATATATATATATATATATATATATATATATATATATATATATATATATATATGTTATATATATATATATGTTATATATATATATATATATATATATATATATATATATATATATATATAATATATATATATATATATATATATATATATATATATATATATATATATATATATATATATATAAGAATATCAAAACTAACGAAAACACACCAGTTCAATTAGGTATGTTTCTCGCTAAGGATGGGGAAGTTTTATAAAATATAGCCTCTAGTATTATATAATGGACTCTGTATAATCCAACAATAGTTAAATATAATTAAAGGCATTTCTGATGATTATGCTAAAACCTATTCTTGTAAACAGGTGTCAAATAAATATCACAAAGTTTATAAAAGCTAATGTTAAGGAAATATCAGATTTCATTTATCTTGTAGATACATGTAAGATTAATAAAAGAGTTTTTACGGACTCAGTGAAACAAAATCATTTTTTTTTCAAAGACGTTAACTTTAAACATTTATTTGGCGCAGTCGGTAGGATTGCAAAAACAATCGACACCATACGAATTGTTATCGTTTCAACGATTTAATTTTGCAATCGAACAAGTTAATCACCACCAAGTGAATTAACAAAATAATAAATTGAAGTCATTTAACTGATCACCACCATATGAATCAGTTAATTGCAACCAACGTCTACAACTAAGAAACCAGCTTTAGAACAACAACCCCGAGTCCAGCACGAGAATCGTAACGAAGGTTCCGGACCAGAAGAAGCAGTTCAAAAAGCCAAATAGAGTACGAGCCCTAGTAAGCAGCCGCCGAACGAGCACCTCAACTTCAACATCCTAAAACCAGTGCAGTTCTACCCGTTCTCTAGGATGAAACTGTAAGTACTCGTTGTTTCAATATTCCAAAATCAAAGCATATTCAATGATTTACGACCCCGTTAACCTTGACGGCAAACAAGAAATTTAGGCTAGGAAAATTAATTTCTGAAGTAAATATCATAAAAATACTTAAAACAGTAAATAAACTGATTGTAGAATTTTAAATTCTAAAGCACATTATTAAATTAAAATGGCACTCCCTATAACTTCAGTGTTAGTAGAAAGTGTACCTAAATACCATGGCGACAAGGAAAGCCTTCGCCAATTCCTATCGTCCGCAGAGACTTTGATAGAACTTTGCAGCGATACTGCAAATCCTGCAAAAATTAAATTATTACTAAATATACTAATTGCAAATTTCGAAGGAGACGCGAAAAAACAGATCAATGGGAGAATTATCCCCACGTGGGCAGAAATTAAAAGTATTCTGCAAGAATCGTATAATGACGAAAGTAGAGACTTCTATACACTTTGTATAGATATCGGTAGATTCAATCAATCTCAAAATGAAACACCATTAGAATATTTACGGAGAATAAAAGATCATATGGGACGCACCCTCGCAGTTGTACAGTCAACATTAGGCGTACTCGTAATCCCCGTGTTCACCACTCATGTCTAAGAACTATGGCTACGCGTTTTCCTCACGACCTTACATGAACCCTTGGGCGACATGTTGAGGACTAGACAACCAAAATCATTAGACGAAGCCGGTCGCTTATTAACAAACGATTATAGTGTACAGGCAAAAATAAGCAAGGCACCTAGACCATTTAAATCGGACATAAATAAACCGTTACCAAACCCACAAACTAACAGAATCCCACTCAGACCATTCCATAACAACAACCAGAATCAATATCTCAACCAACCATACAGACCACATACACAACAATACAAACAACTAGTACAACAATACAAACCCGCACAATTCAAACAACCCAATCAACAATACAGACAACCCATACAACAATACAGACAACCCACACAACAATATAAACCAACACCAATGAGCGTGTGCACCAGGCAAACTTTTACACCACGTAACACTAATTATACACAAAGACCACAATTCAACCAACAACCCTCACCCAGACCTGAAACACAAAATAACTTGCCCTATAACAGAACACCTAATTTCATATCAGAGGAATTATTCAATACACAAATTAACGAATATGATACACAAAATAGCACAGAATACGCAATCGAATTAGAAAATCAGCAAGAACAAATCTATAACTCTGACAAACAATTTATAGTAAATAATGAAACCGAATCTGATGATACGCAATATTATGAAGACGGAAATTTTCAAAAAACAGCCTCGGAAATCCAATCGCAGAATTAATGAACAATCATTTTTATACAAGCGAATTATTACACTTCATTTTACCAGACAACGACTTAAAAGTAATGATAGATACCGGTAGTACCCGATCATTTATAACCAATCGTGCAGCCCAAACATTTTACCCTAATAATTATAACTCAGAACCTTTTGAAATATCCACAGCAACCGGAACAGAGAAAGGATTGTTTAAAATCATTATACCAAGTCCAAAAATATTTAAAATTGAAAGTAATTTAGAATACTACATTTTTGATTTCCATAAGCAATTTGATATTTTAATCGGATTAGATCAACTAAAACAAATAAAATCAATTTTAGATCTAACTAGAGAATTACTCATTCTTCCACATAAAGAAATTAAATTGCATAAACTTAAAAATACAACAAAATCAAAGCCAACAAAAATGTTAGCACCTAAAACTAGAGAATTTATAAATTTTAAATGTGAGAACATGCGAAACGGAGATGGTCTTGTCAAAGAAATGAACGTAATCGGATTACACATACCATAAGGTATTGCTAAAATTAAAAATCATGAATACTTATTCCCAGTCTACAATACAACCGTCGCGGAGATAATAATAACAGAAAATATGACTATGAACACACAGCCATTACAATTTTTCAAATAAAACAATGTAGAACCCCACGAAGTTCCAATAACAGATCAATTACGTATTGAACACCTAAACTCAGAAGAAAAATATCAACTAGAAAAATTAATTAATCAATATTCACATTTATTTCACCAAGAAACAATTCAACTAACATTTACAAATGAAATAAAACACAAATTAAACTTAAAAGATGAAACACCATGTTACACTAAAACATATCGATACCCACACATACACAAACTAGAAGTAGAAACTCAAATCAACAAAATGCTATACCAAAACATCATCAGACCCTCGCATTCACCTTGGTCCTCTCCAATCTGGATCGTACCCAAAAAACAAGACGCGAGCGGCAAACAAAAAAGGCGAATCGTAATAGACTACAGAAAACTTAACGAACAAACAATAGACGACAAATACCCAATACCAAACATAACCGACCTATTAGACAAATTAGGTAAATGCCAGTACTTTTCCACCCTTGATTTGGCTTCCGGATTTCACCAAATCGAAATCGAACCCAAAGACGTAGAAAAGACCGCATTTAACACAGACAACGGACATTACGAGTTTACTCGCATGCCCTTTGGTCTTAAGAACGCACCTGCAACCTTCCAACGCGTAATGGACAACGTCCGACGTGGTCTAATCGGAAATATTTGTATCGTTTATTTAGATGACATACTAATATTCGGGACTTCCCTTCAGGAACAAATTCAAAATTTAAAAACAATATTTGACAGATTACAAAACGCTAACCTAAAGATACAATTAGACAAATCGGAATTTTTAAAAAAAGAAACAAACTATGTAGGACATGTTATAACTAGAAACGAATAAAACCAGACCCAAACAAAATTGAAGCAATCAAAAAATTTCCAATACCTAAAACAACTAAACAACTAAAAGGCTTCTTGGGACTTATAGGTTATTATCGCAAGTTTATAAAAGATTTCGCAAAATTAACCAAACCACTGACTTACAATTTAAAGAAAGACAAAACAATTAACATACAGGAAAAAACATACGTTGAAACATTTGAACTATGCAAAAATCTACTAATAAATGAAACCATCTTACAATACCCTAATTTCGAAAAACCATTTATACTGACAACATACGCAAGCAATTTTGCAATCGGAGCAATATTATCACAAGGCAATATCGGCAGCGATCTACAAGTAGCATACGCTAGCAGAACACTAAACAAGCATGAAACTAATTACTCAACAATAGAAAAAGAACTACTCGCGATAATTTGGGCGACAAAATACTTTAGACCCTACTTGTACGGACGTAAATTTAAAATATTCACCGACCATAAACCTTTACAATGGCTCTATTAAATAAAAGAACCTAATGCAAAATTCATTCGTTGGCAAATTAAACTAAAAGAATTTGATTTCGAAATTGTTTACAAAAAAGGTAAATTAAATCAAAACGCAGATGCTCTTTCCCGCATAGAATTAAATATTAACTCAGACTTCGAAGTCCTAGAAGAATTTTTAAAAGAACACGAACAACAAAACCCTAACGAAAATGAATCACAACTAGTACACGTAAACTCAGAATCAGATCAAATTACAATACACTCAAATACAGAAACAAATGACATAGCAGGTATAATACACACAGATACCCCATTGAACATAGGAAAACAACAAATAATAATAACAAAAGTCTTACACAATCCAGCACCATTAAAAATCGAATATTTGTTTAACAAATCTAAAATTAGATACAATTTGCAATTATCAAGTAACGACTATAAAAGAGAATTCATTCAGTTTATTAAGAATTACGTTAAACCTGATCAAAACTACTACATTCATTTTGAACACGACATGTTTCAAGAACTAAATAAAATAATACAAGAAACTTTCAAATCAACTAAATTAAAATTAAGAAAAACCAACTATATTTTAAAAGATATCGAAACCGAAACACAACCACAAAAAATAATACAAGAATTTCACGATCAAAATCATCGCGGAGTAAACGAAGTGCATCATCATATAAAAAATATTTATTTCTGGCCGAACCAAGAAAAAACAATTAGTAATTTTATAAATCAATGCGAAATATGTTTACAGTCAAAATACGAAAGAAACCATATAGACACAGGCATAGCAGAAACACTTACACCTAGTAAACCCTTAGAAATACTACACTGTGACACTCTTACTTTAGAACATACAAAATTTCTAACAATCATTGATGCATTTTCAAAATACGCTCAAGCATATGAGATAAAAAACACTAGCTCAATTGAAATAGCAAACAATTTAACAAACTACTTTTCACACCATGGCACACCAAACTTGATCATTTCAGACAATGGTAGAGAATTTAAAAACCAAATAATACAAGAATTACTACAATTACATAAAGTCAAAATACACTTCATTGCACCCCAACACCCTAATTCAAACGGACAAATAGAAAGATTTCACTCCACATTAATCAAACAAATACGATGTATTAATCTACAAAAAACTTTTAACAAAACAACTATAGTGGACAAAGTAAGATATGCAATAATAAAGTATAAACACAGCGTACACAGCACCACAATATACACACCCTTCGAAATGCTGAACGGTCATATTAACAATAAATCAATTTTTGCTATCATACGCAAAATAAATAAAAATATAGAAACGGTAAAACAAAAATATTCACATCAAGGCAAAGACAATAATATAGAAATACCAGAAATCGGCTATGAAAGAAATAGGCAATTAATAAATAAAACAAAAACACCAAAGTTTATAAAAAGAAACTTTACTAAACAAAAATCAAACAAAATAATTCTCACAGACAAAAACAAAAAGACACACTTATCAAATATTAAGAGACCAAGAAAATTTTATTCCCCTGATGTTTCAGATCAATCCCGTTCATCGGAATCCTCATCATCCTGACACAAGGACAGAACATAATTAACATTACACAAAACAATGGCAACCTCATAACTTCTCTTGGTAACGCATATTTACAAGAAACTATATTAACATTAACTTATAACAACGATGTCGAAAATTTAAAACTAAGTACAAACAAAGTATACGAACAATATATTAATTTAATTCAGAAATTTAGTTACAACCTAGCATACAATGTACGACTAGAAACTAACATTATTAACGAACTATGGAAAACAATCAATGCTCAATTTGATAACTTAGCTAGCCACAAACCAGAGCAAAATAGCAACAACAGAAAGAAACGAGGTTTAGTAAACGGGCTAGGAAAAATAATAAAATTCATTTCCGGTAACTTAGATTCAGACGACGAAGAACGATACGATAAAATCCTAAAACACTTACAATCTAATCAAGATAAAGTTGAAAAAAATCAATATGAAGACTACGATCTAGTAATAGAATTAGTTAAGAAATTTAATGACACCGTAGATCAAATGAACAAAAATCAAGAACATCTTGTGTATAGTATTAAAGAAAATAAAAATCTCCTTAATTATGAAAACATAAAAACGGCTTTAATAGAAATATACTTAACATTGAAAATATCACATGAACACTTGAATGATCTCGAAACCTCCATCAGTTTTTGCAAAATAAAAACATACTTCCCTAAAATGATGCCAACCCATATCCTGAAACGATACTTAAAAGACATGAATCAAGAAGAATTAAATTTAATCAGCCTAGAAAAATTAATCAAAATCAAATGTGCTTTGGATGAAAATTATTGAATCATTTATTTTATTGAAATTCCCAAGTTTTATAACAAAAAATACGAATTAAAAAGATTGACCCCAGTACCAACAAAATTAAATAACAAATATTATATAACCCTCGTAAACGAATATGTCTTGATTGGAAACAATGAGGTAAAAACCGTCAACACCCCTTGTGCAAAAATAAACAAACTATACTATTGCAATCAACAAACAATGCTTCCCAGTAAATGTGCTATTAGTTTATTAGATAATAAAAATGAACAGTGCGCATATTACGAAGTAGAGCTACAAAACAACGTCGAATATCTAAGTGATGGTGATAGTTACATATTAATGTTTAAAAATAAAAATATTATAAAATTAGAATGTAAGGATGGTACACTTATAAATAATCTCCAGGGAATTTATTTAGTTAAGAATAATAATAATTCTAAATTAGCTATTAATAACGTAATTAACAACCAAAAATTAAGAGAACATGGAGTGATTACTATTTCTAAAAACCCAGTAACCAACATTACGTATTACAATAATACAAAATTAAATATAAAAAATTTGGAAAAAATTAAAAACCCTAACTTGCATTTCGAAAAAATAGATCATGAAGTAGAATTAGATATTCACGCTAATCACGGTTAAACAATCATAACAACAGTGGTTGTAATAATTTTAATCATTAAAAATAAAATCAAAAATAAATTGGTAACTAAGAATATCAAAACTAACGAAAACACACCAGTTCAATTAGGTATGTTTCCCGCTAAGGATGGGGAAGTTTTATAAAATATAGCCTCTAGTATTATATAACGGACTCTGTATAATCCAACAATAGTTAAATATAATTAAAGGCATTTCTGATGATTATGCTAAAACCTATTCTTGTCAACAGGTGTCAAATAAATATCACAAAGTTTATAAAAGCTAATGTTAAGGAAATATCAGATGATATTTATCTTGTAGACACATGTAAGATTAATAAAAGAGTTTTGACGGACTCAGTGAAACAAAATCAGTTTTTTTTCAAAGACGTTAACTTCAAACATTTATTTATATTTAAATATATATATATATATATATATATATATATATATATATATATATATATATATATATATATTTATATATATATATATATATATATATATATAAATATATATATTTATATATATATATATATATATATATATATATATATATATATATTTAAATTACGGTTCGACTACTATGGTTACTTATAAAATAAAAATTAAGGGCGTACATAACTTTTTCGGGTTAGAATTTTACGTTATTTTTTTGCTTATTCGAAAAGCAGATATTGTCAGAAATGTTCGGTCATAACTAGAATTAAAAATTCGAGTAACTAACGAAGTTATGACGACGCTAAGTAGTTCAATCGGTCAATTTTAGGGTTTCACGCAATTCTTGTTCTTGTCTTGTTCTTGTTTTGTTTCTTGCATTAAAGCAAGACAAGACGGGACAAGACTACTCAGTGACAAAACATGACAAGACAAGAGGTAAGTTAAGCAAGAAAAAGATTTCTTGCTAGGTATTTGCAAGACATCTTGCTATATAATTTTTACACAACATTTTTCTAATTAAAATTGATCGATTTAGTGGTTGGCACTTGGTGAAACATATTGAATGAAACTAGACAAACACTTGGTAGTTTCACAATTTTATTACTTAATATGACACGTGTTTCGACTTTGCAGTCATCACCAGGAGTGAACATATATATTTACAAAACAATTACAAGTTAATAATTTTTTACCTGAACACAACATTCAGTAGGGGGGAGATGTTTACATCTGTCTGTTCATTCAAAATTGGTTTCTGAGTATTGGCGGCCTTTCTTATCTCTAAATTCTCTAATAAATTAAGTCTTAATCCTTTAGCTTCAACATGTAAGATTTTGTATTCATTCTTAAAACTGTGATTAAGGTCAATACAATGTTGGGAGATGCCCGTGGTATATTTTTGGTCTGTTATGGATTTTGCATGTTCTTTGAATCTAGTTTTAAAATTTCGACCTCTTTGGCCTATATAGGGTAAGGTTTCTCAAGTCGTACCAGTGCTTAAAACGTACCACTCGAGTTCTGAACGAACTGCGCAGACAACCGCGCATACAATCAAAAAGAAATCTATATCTGAGTCAACCAAATGTTTTAAGTGTCATTTTCTGCTATTTAAGTGATTTGTTTTAAATCCTCTCATCAAGTTAGGTTATTTCAATTTTTTTATAATTTTCTGCATATGTTTGGAAGTTAATATTGCAAGTTAATTAATGATAAAATTATGTTACTTATTAAATATAAATTCAGAAGAATATATATAACCGTTTGGTCGAAACGAGATTGTATTGATTTTATTCAATATTTGTTTATGCTTATTTTTAATGTTAACTTGTGCCGTGTCTTAAGTCGTACCCATATGAGATTCCTATATCGTACTGTAATGAAAATGTAAAAAATGCGACAAATAAAAGAAATGCAGTAATTAATAAAAAGGAATGGTATTAAACATTAAAAGGATGAAAAGTTATTGGTTTTATTTTATTTGTGGAGTAGATCGAGAGGAAACACGATAAATTGCTTGAAATGAAAATGATGTGCTCACGATTTATGCGCTAGAGTTGATAAAAGAACAAAAAAAATACATGTGATGTTTGATTATGTATCTAATAAACTAATTAATAAAAAATAAATTTTCATTCTTTTGTTGCTTAATTTAATCCTTAGGTACGACTTAGGCTATAGGTGATACGACTTAGGAAACCGGTTTCTTTAGTCGTACCGATGTAACTTTTTAAAGATTTAGTTTATTTTACGTGAAAGAATATAGATTTTTTATAATCTTTATAATAAATAACTACAATATTAGTGCAGGTAGTGAACAACACATTTTATTTTTATTTATTTGATAAATCCTAGGTTTTATACGCTTTTTCTCTTAAGGGGTACGACTTGAGCAACCTTACCCTAATCATGACATTTTATCTCATAAACGCCTGACGCATTTAATATGTCTGATTTTGGCTTTGTGTTGGTTAATAGTTTTCCTATAGTTAGTTTATTTGTGGTGATTGTTTTTATATTTCATTTTTTCAGTTGGGATGAGATGGTTTTTGTATTATTTGGTATATAATTTAAGTATGACCATATAGTAGGTTGGGAACATTTGTTTGACTGGTTATAAATTAAAGAGGCTAGCATTGTTTTATTTTTGCCTCTTAACATATTGTCTATGAAAATTGTGTTATATCCGTTATTTAAAGCGATCTTTTATAGTTAAGATTTCTTTTTTAAAATTAGATTGATTTAGAAGAATGGTAACTGCTCTATGTATGAGGCTTTGGAAGGATGACATTTAGTTCGATTGAGCCTGATTCGAGCAAGAAGGTATTATTGTGTCATTGAAAGTTGGTTTTCTAAAAATATCAAAATCTAAACACTTAATATTGTTGGTAATTGTAATATCCAAGAATTTTAAAGTTCTGTTGTTTTCTTTTTCTAATGTAAATTTAATATTGTTATTTATATTATTCATGTGGTTTAAAAAAGTATCTAATTGTCTATGAGTGCCGGTCCATATACAAAAAATGTCATCTACATATCTGGCCCAAAAACTTATATTGTTGGCATGTAAATTAGAATTATTAGAATTATGTGATAATACAGCAGCATGGCATCGAGATTGGTATGATCTGCCTTTGGAAAAATTAATGCGTTTGCCACCAATAAACTTAGCGATTATGGAATTAAATTGTTCTACTTTATTATTATCAACATCATATAATAGACTTCTAGCTTGATTTGAAACTGCTTTTACAATTAATTGTAATCGATTGAAAAATTCTAAATTCTTTTTTATATCTTCATATAAATTTAATTCCTCTTTCTTGTTGCAAAAATAAGCTGCGCAGTTTTTATGGTCACCGAAAATGTGGTTTATAATATTATCAATATCAGATTTTAGTAATGATAATCTTTCTGTTCGTGTTCCTACTTCAGATTTTCTCTGTTGAATTGCACCAACTACTGCTCTTCTCATTCTTAAAATTTTATCAGAAATAAGACGCCGAAGTGTCAAAGGGAATCTTGTATCAGCAGATAGAATTTTTAATTTATTACAAAAATTGTGCAATAAATGGTTCCTACACTCTATTTTTTCAATGGTAGTGTCCTTATATGGTTTTGCTTCTAAAATTTTTTTATACATACTACTGTCACCGTCAGCAATCATTTTTGTGTACTTAATACCATATAGGGGTAAACTTTGTTTAAAACCTTCTACTATTATAGCAGCTTCCATTCCGGTAGAAGGTCCATTATAATTTTTATAGCATACATGTTCCGGTACAGTTTCATATTCATTCGTATTTTTAGCGCATGTTACACAGTATTTATTTTTTACACCGATGTATAAAACTTCACCAAATATCTGTCCAACAATAGCGGCTGCACCAGATAAGGCATTATAATTAGTTTTATAACTTCTTTTTAACCAAGTGCCATCAGCTATTACTGTGATACAAGGAATTCCATTACTATCTACGTTGTGGGAGTTAATAGCAAATTCTGCCTCTTTCTTCGCAGCTTCTTGCATTTTCAAAAATGCAGTTTTCTCCCAAACATCACTAATAATATTATGATTTTTTTTATATGTATCTTCAGAAAAAGTTGGAATATCTATGCAACTCAAAAATTCTTCTAAATTATAATAGCCACAACCAATGCTCACAATACCTTCCACAGCTAAGGTATTCAGTTTAGAGTTAGGCTCATTTGTAGTTATCAGAAAATTTTCATTACACATGTTACATTTGAATAATATTGAAGATTCAAGTCCGTGCCTAATTTCTTTAATAATTTTCAAATTTGTTATTGTGCATCCAAATTTTGCACAGTGAGTACTAATAGTAATAAAAGAATTTAGTAAATGTTGAATATTAACTATTCTTCTTCCTATTAATTTATCTGTTTCTTTCATGGTTTCATGATCAATCTAAAAATGTAAAAATATTACTTTAATTTATTAAAGTAGGGATAAATATATCGATAATGATGCTGAACAAAAACAAATCGAAATAAGAAAATGAATATTTATTGGTATATTGAAGAAGCATACTAGCTCGTAATAAATTTTACCAAAACTACTTATCTTTGTTTCATAGCCATAACAAATAAATATCTCCAAATAAACAAACATTCAATAATGCGCAGATGGATATAGCGATAAGATCGCATTGTCCAGTACGATTGCTGTTTATTAGAACACATGTATTTTTTGTATAACGTTAAATTAGTGCTTACCTGAGGAGGCACGAAATGTGCATAATTACAATTGGCCATATTCAAATCTGCTTCACTATTACTTACATCTACTGTATTTTGCAACGGTGTTAGCTTCCTACAATATAATTATTATGAATAAATCTGAAATAATTATTCTACTTCAAAATTACGCATTAATTGATGTATCCCCAGAATTATTATTATCAATTGTATTTTGCTGAGATTCTAAATCTACATCTAATTCGTTTTGTAGTTCTTCGCATACTCTGTAACATACATTTTTATTCATAATTTTGAATTTGCTTCTAACCATTATACTTATGTACATTGATGCACTCTCGTCAATAACTACATTTGAATTCATTTTTAATTGTTTTCTGCATCGTCTGCTTAAAATTGTAAATTTAATTTCTGTTATTAGCAATATCTTTAGTTTACTTACTTGGCTGTAAGACGTTTACTTTTTCTTTTCATTGAAAGAAATAATCCTGTTTTTGTTCTTTTACATTTATTATTTTGTTGATCCATATTCACAAAACACAAATTTAAATACCACAATAAAAATACGAGTGCTGCACATCTACACATAGACTAGCGTTGCCTCGTATCGTTGCTTCGCTGAGTGTACTTGTGACTTTTATTTTTTTACCGATAGAGGCGCCAGTGCACGTTCATAAAAATATGATAAAAGAAGTATACAATTTTACGAAATAAACCATTAAAAACAATATCTGGACAAGAAAAAAACAACAGACTCACAAAGAAACCATGTATCTATTCGCCATGCTATCTCGTATTTTTCTTACATATCATTTGTTAGGTATTATTGAAGCTCCAAGTTGGGCATATTTTGTAGTATTTATCGACTGATAATTATTGCATAGTATGCACAAATTGTATTTTATTTAGCATGATGACTAGATTAGACTTTATTTTAACCATTAGTTATTGCATTGTACTAAATATCATAACTATATTACAAAGAAACGAAAAATTCAAACTGCATTTTCAGTACTTGACGCGGTAGCCATTGATTCCTCTTAATAGTCTTTGTTCAAAGTGGTCCATGAAAATTTCTGCGAACAACGGTGAAATGAGAGGTCCCATTGGTAATCCGTCTGCCTGTTTGTAGACTTGATCCTTAAATTGAAAGTTGTTTTGGTTTAAGCATACATCTATGGCTGTGAGTAATTTTTGTGCTTTTTGATTAGAGATTTGGCTATTTAATAACTGTTCAAGTATGATATCTTTTAGTTCTGCTATTGGAATTGAAGTGAACAAACTTTTTACATCAAAAGAAATTAATTTGGAACTTGAATTAATTTGTATGGATTTTAATTTGTGTATCAGATCTATTGAATTTTTTACTGCATATTTTGACTTAAAATTAATTGATTGTGGTAGCACGGTGTAGAGTTTTTTGCAAATTTTGTATGCCGGGGCATTAATGTATGAGACTACCGGTTTCATTGGGCAGTCTGTTTTGTGTAATTTGGGTAACATGTATATGCGAGGTATTTTGGGATTCATACATTTTAAATGGTAGATATCACTATCACTAAACAAAGTTTTGCAAATCTTTAACAGATTAACATCACTTTGGAACTTAGAAGTTGGGTCTTTTTTCATTATGACACATGCGCTATCACTTAACAATTTAACTCTCTTGTTTACATAGTCCGATTTTTTAAGTATTGTGACAGTGTTACCTTTGTCTGCCTTACAAAGTATGAGATCTTCCAAAGTATGTTTATATTTAATGTTGTAGGCTATTTTCAATTCTACGTAGTTACTTTTCTGTTTTTTATTATTGGATTTAAATTTCTTGAGTTTCTTAGCAATAGAATTTTTTTGTAAATTAGTCTCCGTTATATCCTCTAGGCGTTTTAGTGCTATTTCAGAGTTAACTGCTAGAGGTTCAAAATCTTTTTGATGTACTTTTGAATGCGGTGAGTATTTCAGGCCAAAGTGCAGTATATTCCACCTCCAAGTACATCAGTTAAAATCTTAAATGGTTTTAGATATTTTGTTATCCTTTCAATTAAATCCCAGTCTTCTATATCAACTTTAAATTTCTTGATGTCAGTGTTAGTGTCACATATAATATTTAATGGAAATTTATATGCAAGAGCCCACTCTAGCATTTCCAGAGTTGAATACCATCTGGTTTTTACATCAAGAATTAGGCTAGATGGCTTTATATTTACTGTTGAACAAGTTTTAAACTAAATTTGTTTTTGCTCAGATTTCTTAATATTTTTCAGCAAACATCTTATTTTATTGACTGGCGATATTAAGTCTATGTCCATTTCTATTTCAAAATTATCATTTTCATCGTCTTCGTCTACTTCTTTATTAGATTAAATTTTTAGAACTTTCATGAAATCTTGAGCAGCCAGGTTTAAGATATGAGCGAAACATTGAAAATGGTTATTAGCACTGTTAAAAGTTTTGCTGCCAAGCATTTCTTTTAAATTTTTCGCAAATGTAAAATTTGAAGATGTGTTGTCTGTTGTCACGCCTTGTATTTTATTTTGCAAATTATAATCTTTTAAAACATCAACAAACAATGTGGCAATTTCTTTACCGTTATGTTGTCCATTTGAAGGAATGAAATCCAAAACTAGGGATTGCAATTTCCATTTTTATTTGCGTATGTAAACAAATTTATGACACTATCGTCTTCAAAAAAATTAAATGGTAAAAACTTTATTACAACAAAGTGTAACAATAATATTTCGAAAACATCAGGATCAAAATTGATAAAACTTTGCGTTCTTTCCTAAAACAGAAAGTTAATATATGCAATTCGAATTAAAGTTTAGTGAACTTATTAATTTTTAATCAAATACATGGAAAACCTGCAAATGTCGCAGCAGTACACAAATAATACTTCTGAGAATTATAATGAAATACTCGTAAATACTAATAAATAATTAAAATCATAACGATACAAGTTTACACAGGCTTATGCTAGTATAGACTGACAATGTTTTATGTAAGCCAGAACAATTCAGCGATTAATCCAAATTGAAAGTTAAGTAACTTACCGTACGCACATTTTCTTCCTTAAACATATCAATAATTGCAATCTTTGCATTCAATTGTGACTGGCTAGCCGTGCCTTCTTTAGCATAACATAATGAGGTTGAATATAATTTGTTAAAAATTGATTTAGGTTTTCTTTCAAGATGTCGTTTTAAACCGCTTGTATTTCTGTTTTTCATTTTAAATACACAATTTTTTCCATTGCTTTTGCATATTTTACAAGTCCCTATTTTACTATTTTTTTCCTCAGTATCAATAATTTTGAAATAATTACTGACTTTATCTTTATCTTGATTACATAGTTTTAGTTGTTTTGTAAGTGTCGTTTTATATGGTAGTAATTCCGGTGAGATATCACTACCAGATGTCAATAAGTGCTTTCTTTTTCTTCTAATTTCCCTTTTTGAACAATATTTGTCTTTGCTGCTACTGCTTTCAGAAGCAGAACTATTAACTTTATATTCGCTGCCGCTATCCTCAAAGGGTTCCGAATATTTGATTTCACTGTCACTTTGGAGCAGGGACTTATTTTTAATCATTTTTGATAATACCTTTGATTGTTGTTGTGCACAGTATATAAAATTTAGAATACCACTATCTACTATTAAAAACTACTATGCACTGCTAAAAGTGTCAAGTCGCCAGCCGTTATTACAATATGAAACTGTCGACGCGACGAAAAATATATCTCCCTAATTCCAAACAATACGGGGATTCCCCAAATAAGCAAGAAGCAAGAAATTGCAAGACAAGACAAGACAAGACAAGACAAGAAATTCGTTAGCAAGAAATCAGCAAGACAAGACTTTTTTTTATTTCTTGTTCATAGTACAAGACAAGACAAGAAATTACGCTAAATGGCAAGACTCTTGTCTTGGTGAAACCCTATAATGCAACTCGTATTTATAACAAATTGCTGACGAAGTAATGCATTATCACAAACAAAATTATGCATTAAAATTAAATCATCAGATAATTTTTATCATTATCACAACATGCATGAAAAATAAGCATATTAGGCACAAGTGCCTATTTGTATATTTTCAAATAAATTCCTCTGGAGTTCTATTTATTTTTTTTGACCCAGTAAAATAAATATTGCCACGTGCGAATGAACCGCCCTGACTCAGTATTTGGTAGCAGCCCATATCAATCATCGCCCATATCAAATAATATAACAATAATACGTACATACATACATATATATTTAATGCTTATTCCTATCAAATAAGGTGGCAAACACATTACCTTCATTCGCATTCTTACGCTATGATTATTTAGTGCCATATACTTATATTGAAAATCGTTAAAAATTTGAAAAAATTGAATAAATTATGTTTATTTAATTTAATATGTATCTCGATGAAAATGAATGTAAATGGTTTCCTGCTATCCCTTAAATGGGATTGCGCATGACGTTATGTATGTATGTATGTAATACTTCCTCAAGTTTTTTATATCTCAACCGAAAAAATGATGTTAAGACAAAGACGAAATAAATTGAGATAGACAATAATTTACTTTTCGATTAATAAATATTAAATTTTCTCATTAATGTAAAGAAACTGAAAATCTGTTAAATGACATTTGATCGCCCATTAAATATGCAATTGAAGATACAAAATAAACTATTACAGGGCGCAGTCCTGGCCTTTAAATATTCATGTTACGAGCCTGTGGATCTCCGAGTAATATTCAAAAATTCAAACACTTTTGTGGATAATATAGATAACTAACTATTGATTGATACGACGTCTAGCGCTTGGCGACAAACTAGAAGTGACAAGTGTTGGCCTCTGATGGATGGCGACTTTCGAAGCGCTGTTAAAAATTATACAGGATTGGTCAATCTGTTATATTGTGTAATCATTGATTTTAGTTAGTCGTGTCCAGGCCCGTCCGGCTGTACCACAATTCTATTGTTGACGAGATTTGCTCGCTGACTAGAAAATTGTAGATGGCTCTGACAACCAATAGTGATCGAAAAGCCAAAACATAACCTAATTAGACCTATTCTTTTGGTTCTTCAGCTTCATTACGTCATATTTAAAATGCCCAAGAGCACAAATTAAAAATGATGTCTAAAATTATTTTTATTTTTCTAAAAGTACGTTAAGAGCGTAATTGTGTGCTCTTAAATGCAGATCAAAAAGAAAATTACATAAAAAAAAATTTGCAAAACATAGCATAAACTAAATATATATAAGAAATAATTTTATGTGTATTGCTTTTTACCCCTATGATTTCCCACTACAAATACCACAAAAATTTATATATTTACTTTAAAGTTAAATTAATTTGATATTACGTTAAACAGTTATTGCGTCATTCAATTTAAAATAAATAAATATTATCCTTCAAAATTTTTGGAAATACAAATAACAAAACTATAATGCATCTATATTTAGATATTGTCGCGTTAAAAATATCCTTACCGGTTGGGCCATGAACATTGTGACGAGCACTACTGATTGTCAGTGCCATCTACACCTTTCCAGTCACTATTAGAAGTGTCAAAAGCTTGAGTCGGACAAACCTGGTCGTGTCATAGCGGTTTTCAGTACGGGGGTAGCTCTACAATATTAAGCGCTGCTTTACGTTATGCGTCAATATATACTTGTCTGTGGATCAGCGACAGACATAACGTGGTGAGTAGAACAACTACTGGAGGAGGTGAAGTATATAGACTTAACCTCTGCTACTAGAGGTGAGAAGAATAGAATGTAATATATAAAATAACCTAATTTTTGTTTTAAGCGGTACCTTTTCTGAAAATACATTTCAAGTAAAAGTAATAAAAATATCTTTCATTTTCATTCTTACTAATTTAGCTGTAAGTACTCCCGTTATTGACTTAAAGCAGAATATATAAAAAACACTTTTTTTTTGTAACCAGTACCTAATTTTGAAAAATATTTTCAAATTAAAAATATGCAAAATAATAATATCCTTCAGTTTTATTTTTAAAATCTTGCCGTAAAAATTACCGTTTTTGAGTTATAGGAGAAAATGCAAAAAATTACTAGATGAAACATGCCGTTCCTGTTGGAATATTCGTTTCAAAAATAGAAAGTTTTCCTGCCAGGCAAATACATATCTTAAGTTTGAAGTTTTATAACTGTATTTTGTACCCTTTAGGCTGTAGATCGCACACATACACACAGACTCACACACACACACATACACACACACAAACACACACACAAACACACACATCTACACACACAGACAGACAGACGTCATCCCAAAAATAGTCAGACTCAATTCAGGGAAGGTCAAAAGATATATTTCCGTTAAAATCTCGAGATCAAAAATTTTTACAATGACCAAACTTACTTATACTGCGTATAATATATAAAACAGAGCATTGCGAAGGCGGTGTCCAGTGACTACTGCGTATAAGAAAGTAAAATTTTTGTTGAGTGTCAAAATATTTTAAATTTTGACTTTTTTGAAATTTTAAAATTTTTTCAAATATTAAGTCTATTTTCCTTTTTATGTTGAACAATTAATAGATATACTTATATATGTAGGATATTTATAATATGAACAAATTTCAATACCTTTATTTTGTAACCTATACTTTTTCTGAAAATATTTTCAAATTAATATGATGCGAAATATTAATATCTATTACTTTCCATGTAAATCATCTTGCTGTATGTAGTACCATTTTTGAGTTATAACAGTAAAATCAAAAAATAAGAAAAGAAAACATTGAAAGTTTTTAAATTTTCAAAAAAAAAAATTTTATATCTAAGGATCTAACTAAAAGGCGTATAATAAAGATCTTCGGCGGGCTAACCACGTATCACTCATTTAAAATTTTTTCAATTATTTTATGATTTTTCTTTCTCATACACAGTATAAGCAAGTATTGTAAACATGAAAAATTTCGATCTAGGCATTTTAACGGAAATATACGGTTTTACCTTCTCTGAATCGACTCCGACTATTTTTGGAATTACGTCCGGCTGTGCGCGCGCGTGTGTGTTTGTATGTGTGTGTGTGTATGTGTGTGTATGCGTGTATATGTGTGTGTGTGTGTGCGTGCGTGTGTGTGAGTGTGTGTGTGTGTGTGTATGCTCTCTACAGTCTAAACGGTTGAAGCTAAAATTATGAAACTTAAGATTTACATGTACCTGAGGTGTGCTCCTTCTATTTTTGAAAAATTTATTCAAACCGGAACTGTCTTTTTACTTCAGTTAGTTTTTGCGGTTTCTGTAATTACTAAGAATGGTTACAGCTACAGAAAAATTGCTTTGACAAAACTTAAACGTTACTATATTTCGCATAACTTTTGTTTGAAATAATTTTTAAATGAGAGTACTGGTTTCAAAATTAATGCTATTGAAAATTCTGCTTTTTATATATTTTTTTACATAAATCGTATTTTGATAAATAATTGACAGGCGACACACGATTATTGGTTAAATTTAAGTATTATGTTATAAAATTTTAAAATAATACAAAATTGCGGTCGGGGCGGCTGGTTGATAACGCGCGCTTGGCAGGGATCACAAATTTGATGTGATTTGATCTTGGTTTTTTTCAAATTTTTATAACATAATACTTAAATTTTACACATAATGAATATGTATACCAAAAGTCGTGCCGCTTTTCTTATTCCTCTTCATCAAGTATGGATTTAAAAAATATATATCATTTTACGCTTTTAACAGTAGGGAAATCCCTTAGGGGGTTAAGCTACCCTTTTTTTTTTGGGAGAGGAAATCTTCAACAAGAGACCCACATTGTCGAATGTGGGTACTGCGAGGCTCTTACTCGCTAAAACCTCTTCCCTTCACACACCAACACCCCGGGACCGCGTGAGCATTACTGCCGAGTGTCGGCTGTTACGGGCGCATCCCCCCATCATTACGTCCCATGACTTGCTCCGCAAACTTCACTGCAGCCTCCCACATCTCTTTTTCCTCCAGCATGTAGCCCACTATCGTGTCAGGGCTCATGGCAGCCGCTAGCACTTTCTCGACCTCTCTTCTTTCATCCGTCCATCTTCCACACTGGAAGAAGGTGTGTTCGGCGCTGTCTTCTTCTTCCTCGCAGTATGGGCAATTGCTACTTTACCGCTGGCCGATCTTCTGCAGATACTTGCCAAATCTGCCATGACCTGTTAGGAGCTGTGTGAGGCTGTAGCTAACCTCACCATGTCTCCTCTCGAACCATGGCCGGAGCCTTGGCACCAGGGTTCGAATCCACTCTCCTTTGCCTTGTCCTGGCAACCTACACAGCCCGTCTCCAAGCTGGGACAGCGTAAAGCATGATGGACGTTGTTACGCTGCCCATTATCCTCCTTCTGCTGGGCCTGGGGCCTTCGCAGCTTGGCATCATACTGCTTAGGGCAGCCGTGACCTCTGCGGCTTTGGCCGCTACTCCGCGGTCGTGTGGGGTAAACGATAGGTTTTTATCTATGATCACTCGTAGGTATCTGACCTGGGGTCTCGGTCTGGTCGCAGTCCCACGGATTCGGAATTTGATGGGCGGCAGTTTTCTCTTGCCAGCCAGTATGACCGCCTCCGTCTTTTCGGGGGCAATTTAAAGCCCGGCCCGTGAGATCTAATCACATACCTGCAGGATTGCCGCATCTGCTACTCTCTATAGTTCCGATGCGGTCTTCTGCACCACTTACAACCCCAGGTCATCTGCAAAACTTACCAGCTTTACCCCTTGTGAGAGCGCGAGCCACAAAGCCCCGTCGTACAGGACGTTCCAGAGATCGGGTCCAAGTACCGACCCCTGGGGCACCCCGCAGGTTACAGCTATCCGCTGTTGGCCTTCTTCTGCCTCGGCCAGTATGTACCTGTCGCTCAGGTAGCTGGTTATCATCCTCGCCAGGTATGGCTCTGATTTCTCCTCACGACAATCCTCCACTGCGCCGAATTGAAGGTGTTTAACACGTCCAACGTAATGAGCGCACAGATCGTCCTTGACCTGAGCGTCCCTCTTTTGTCTTCGTCCGCTGTCCGCACGACCTCCTGTATTGCCGTGAGGGTACTCCTACGCTCTCGAAAGCCATACTGGTTGTTAGACAGCCCACCTGAGCGATCTATCTCTTCCCTCAGTCTTCCCCTGATGAGGTGTTCTAGGAGCTTCCGTAGGTAGCCCAGGAGGCACAGCGATCTGTACGATTTTGGGTCCTCCAAGGGCTTATTTCCCTCCTGCAACAGCACAAGTCGGGCTGTTTTTCAGCCCTTGGGGAACGCGCCGTTGCTCAATGCCATGTTCATTGCCTCCAAGACTGCCCCTTCAAAGTGTTCGACCATCCTCTTCAAGGCTTCTGTAGGGATGCCATCTGGACCCGAGGCTTTGCCCACCTTTAGTCTCCTTCCTGCCCCTTGCAGTTCTGCTGCTGTGAATCTGGGCATTTGAACCTACCGTACAGTGGTCGGGATCCAGTTTGCCACGCGTTTCTGTGGGAAGAGGGTATCTACCACCTGCCTTAATCGGTCCTTCGTCATCATAACTGGTGGTCGCCTTCCTTTCAGCCGCCTTATGGCTATTTTATACCCTTCTCCCCACACATCCTCGTCGATTTCTTCGCAAAGGCTTCACCAGCATTTTTTCTGCGATCTGACTATTGCTAGGCATAGCAATTTTTTGGCTGTTCGCTTTGCCACCCTTTCCTCTTCCGCTGGTACTCTAGCTCTCTTCCGCAGATACCGTCTCCTGGCAAGAACCGAGGCTTTGCGTAGCTCCGCTATCTCGTCGTTCCACTAGTAGACGGCTCTTCTTCCCCCTTTCTGCTGCCGCGACATTGCAGCATCGCAAGCATTTGCGAGGATATCCTGGATCCCTTCTTGTGATGTTTTCTCTTTATCTCGCAGCTGCCCCTCTAGACTCTCCACGAGTTTATGGGTGTCCAGCTGCTTCTGGTTCCAGCCCACCCGACTGGTCAGTACATCTTCTTGTCGTAGGACGTCCATCATCAGTGTGTAGAAGATGTACTGGTGCAGACTCAGTGTCTCTTCCTCATCCTCCACCCTCCATCGTATGACATGAGGGGTCATGCAAGCAGCCGCCCACGTCAGATCGATGATTAAATTCGATACTCCTCTTCTCAACGTTGGGACGTTGCCCCTATTTATGATGGAGAGATTGAGTGAGGCTGCCCAGTCGGTGAGCCTGTGCCCTCTTCCATCGGTGGTTGGTGACCCCCAATCCGGCGTCTTGGAGCTGAAGTCACCCGAGACTATGATCTTTCCGCGATGGTTCCGGATGCTCCCATCCAAGTCCGCCAAGAAACTCTCGAACTCCTGTATGGTGTACCAGCGCATATCTACCCAAATGAAACCATCCCCCCTTCCCGTACCTCTCACAGCGATTTTGTTGTTTAGAACCTTGATCGCTGCATCTCCTCTGGCATCTAGATGCTAGTCTGTGCTCCTTGCTGCATTTGGCTCCGCGACAAGGAGTAGATCGGCGCTGTTATTCCGCGCTGTTACATACAGCAGATCGTGCGCCGTTCTACTCCTTCCCACATTAATTTGGATAACTCGTTGGTCCATTGCTATCGTTTAGTTCGTCCTCTGGCCTCGTCCAGCGCAGCCTTGTGCTTAGGGAAGGCCGATGTGCCGCTCTTGTGGCCCTTTTCTTTGCATGCCTTGCAATGGGCTTCTGCCTGGCATTCGCCCATTTTGTGACCCTACTGTCCACAGTTTTGGCACAACTCTCCTTGGCCCTCCATCTTGCAGTCTGAGGCCAGATGGATGTAGCCGTGGCATCTATAGCATTGGACTACCTTTGCCCAGGCCCTGACCCGGCACCGCACCCAGCCTATCTCGATGGTGCCTTCTTCCTGTATTTTTCTTGCCACCTCTACAATAGCTGTTTGCGTTGCTGCATAGGATGGCCTAACCGATCTTACAATCGCTTCTTGCGAGGTGGTTACTTTAAGGGCAGCCCCTATGCTTTCTGCAGTGACATCCGCTGCTATGTCCCTTATTACTATTATTTCTTTCTGCCCCAGCACTCTAACAGACGAGGCCGTCCCCATTTTTGAGACCACAAGTTTAGCAAATTTTTTTTTTGCTTAATCTATTCTTTGGTATCTTGAAAGTAATATGCAAAAGTTCTATGCTCTGCCAAACTCTAAAAGAACCTGAATTTCGAATATAGCGCGGGTCTTCGCGCTGTTTAATGCGAGCGCAATAACGCTACAGCTTTACTACTTAAAACTACAAACGCGCTTTTCTCGAAACAGCATTTTTTAAGTTCGCCGGACCGATAACTCGGACAAATCTTTACCGATTGACTTGAAAATTTAATTGTATATTCTAAACTGCTTTCTTAATAGAAATACCTAAGATTTTTTTTTATCTTGCATGGTTAAATTTTTTAGCAATTTTTGGGCGAATTTTTACCGATTTTCGACAGTTTTTTTTAAAAGCACGCCATTTTTGCAAAATTTAACAAAGTAAATAAAAATTAACGTACTTCTTTATCTATTTATATATGAAATCGAAATTTGTTTAGTTCTTGATTTTAATTTAGAAATTACAAGAGATATTGGTCCGGCCGCAAAGGACTGAAAAATAGAGGCGTCACCGGGAAAATGCTGGGAAGCCACTATTTTGTTCCTCAGAGCTCGTCAAAAAATTAAAAAGCATTTTTTAGTGTGCATACAATAAAATGCTTAGTTTCCCAATTTTGATTTACTGCATAGTTTTGTTGGAAAGATTCACAAGACTTGTCATTTTTATCGCCCTAGAGTAGCCTAACTACTTAAGTGTATTGTTAAATCTTTCAGCAAGGTTTTTATGTCAGTGCATGTTTATTATTGGTTAATTTATGCAGACAATGCAGTGCCTTTGGCCCCAAATTGTTTAACATCTATCATATCGATGTTGACACAGCCATATACGAACACTCATTTAGCGCGCAAGTGGCTATCAAACAACTACAAATACATACAGATATACTGTAAAGCTTCTAGAAAATGTGGACATTTAATATCAATGGCACAAAAATCGATTCCATTCTCTTTTCTCGCAAATTCACGCAAAACACAGTAATTATACCACCAGAGTTACACCAAGAAAAAGTAAACCCAACTCAAAAAGTAAAATATCTAGGCAGAAACATTATGCACGGCCATCTTTATTGATATCAGCGGCGGTGTTCCCAAAGATTATATGACAATTAGTCCACAGATCTGCCAGAAGAGTAAATGACAGTGATGCTTACTAGCTTTCAGCTACTGCCATACGAAGAGGGTTGCAACTTTGGCTGTGGATACATTCAGCGAGCGAACCATTACCTTGAAGTTGGAAAACGTTCTGGCTTTGACGAAACTTGTATTTCTTATTGGAAATACTTGCAAGGTGGGCACGAAATCTACTAATCAAGAGAAAATGTGAATGTATCTCGAATGAAAGTGGGCGAAATAGGCTACGTGTATAGTAAGTAGAGCATCTACGAAAATGGGCGATGTGATTCTCGAAACATGAAGCAGATTTAGAATTGGCACTGTTAAGCAAAATGAAGATTAAAATAACTAGAGACAAATACACCTACTATATACCATATTGGTGACAAGATCCAACAGTTCATGACGAAAAGCGTCATCAGCAAATCTAACTCTGAATTTGCGAGTATAAATTATCCTCGTATTTAAATAGAGTGGCGACGTAAAGATATGTGTGGATTACCGGGCGCTATATCGAAACACTGTTAAAGATAGGTATTTTCCACTACATATCCGTGATTAACTGGACTAAATGTTGGGCAGTTTCTTCACCAATGTATCCAAATTCAATTAACAAAACGGCGTTGTGAATCCGGATGGATTGACAGTGCATATACGTCAGAGTTCTTTTCAGTTTGGCGAATAAACTTGTGGTATTTCAGATTTTTGTAAACTAAGTGTTGCGTGGTTTACAACACGATATTGTTTTGACGTATATGGACGACACTATCGGTAACCGTTTGAGAGACCTGACTTTAATCATACAAGCGTGAAACTTTATTTGGCGGAATGTTGTTTCTTTCAAACTGACTTAAACTATTTGGTCATTAGGTTTCTTCCGGTAGCGTACGGTCATGGACAAGAGAGTTCAAGGAGATAATGGTATTTTTTACTCCAACAAATGTATATGGCGTAAAAAAATTCGTAGGTTTCTTGAGCTGCTTACGAAGATTCGTAAAGAATTCTTTCGAGTTGTCTAGACCTCTTACACAACTGGTAAAGAAGAATGAAAAAACGAACAAAAAATTGAAAGGACGATTGGCGAATCGTTCTATTTTAGCAATCTATCATAGTGAAACGGCTACAGGGTTGCCCACAGAGGTTTGGAAATTTGGATCTAGATGAACTTTACTAAAACAGCTATCTACGGGAAATTTGCAGCCTGTTCAATATTTTATCAGACCGAAAAGCAGTTGCGAGCAAGTATACTATTGGAAACTGTGGTGGTGGAATAAGTAAGGGCACAAATGCTGTTTAGAATTAATAAAACAAGAATACTGGTTACCGAAGATGAGGTGATTAGTGCAAAATGTGTGGCGTTCCAGTTACTGAGTGCGTTTGGAAAAAGGGACTATGGGCGGGTGAAAGGATTCAATTTAAAAGGTGAGGGAACATTTTCATATGATTTAAATTGATCCTTAGCACGAAGATGACGAGATACTTGTTCTTTATGGTTAATGATTTTCTTAGTGCACCATGGTCGAAACAATTAGGACAATAGGCGCGGTGGCGACGATTTTCAAATTGAAAAGAACGTTTGACGTATTTGGACATCTAAGGCAAATAAGTTCTGCCAGAGGCTTAGCTTGGCTTTTCCAGTCGTGCGTTTGCCAGCTTCCTGATTCAAACAGGAGTCTACCGCATACGAAATGCTGTGGTGGCACCTCGGATGAATGATCAGGTGGAGAAATAAATTCAATTTATTATCAATGTATTGAATGCAAGCTTTGGTACTGAGCCAATATAGGACGAGAAATTGCCAGCGATAATTTTGGTCATGAACCGTACAGCGAATGAGAGCACGATTGTTTTTCTGGCACAACTAATGTTTCCCTGTTTGACGGGCGTGATATTTCGGCGGTGGCACTAACAGCAAATAAGTGGATTTTCGGTGTACCCCAGGTTAAAACACAATAGAAAATAACTTTTAAAACGGTAGGTCGCAGTGGAGATCCTGATCAAAGTGAACTTGGCCATAAATGCGCGCTATGTTAAAAGGCGAAAGTTTGCAAACACATATAAGACTGGAGATCTAGTGCTGCGGCGCCATACTGGAGTTGTTTTTGGCATAAACGGCTTAAAACGTAAGCTTAATAACAAATATGAAGTTCTTTACCAAATTTTTAAAATCCTTGATGGGGACCGTTATAAGAAAACTAAAGTGAAAGGTGTGTGAAGTTGCAAGAACTTCACAGCAATTATCTCAGTTGACTCCCTCAGGTGATTCTGCAGTATTATACCCAGTGTTGATGAAAGCGCTGATGATAGTTGCGAAGAGCTTGCGGACCGACAGGATTTAATTGATCCATTAAAAAACAAAGCCTCTGGTAAAAGGCGAACTACCGATGGTAGACCACGGGGTTTTAAAATATTACGGCTTTTACATTGAAAATCGAGTGGCTTATGACTGCGCGATTTGTTTGTAGTAAATCGGCCAAGAAGTTAGGGAATTTATTTTGTTTCAAGATAGTAGAATGAAACGAGTTTTTTTAGTACCATCGGACGTCCAGGGCGAGGAAGGGGCTTAATCGTGATTCATAGCAAACGAAGCGAGAGTGACATTCGTTAAGAGTATTAGTTTTCTTATTCCCTTTCATCAAGTATCGATAATAAAACAAGATAATTTTATGGTTTTAACACTAGGAAACCCCCATAAGGGGGGAACAACACTACGACGACCCAAATTTTACGAGATTTTTGACATATTACTTAATTATACAAATATTATACAAATATAAGTAATAGTGTGAAGAAAAATACATACTTTAATCGTTTCTAATAAATATTTTTAATTATAAAGTTTTTATGTTACAACAGTGTTACAGAGGTCGTTGTGTCTCGTTCCACGTAGAACGCACCTCGGTATTTATCATCATAACTCTTGTAACGAGCGAAAAACCGTACGATCGAGAAGCTCGGCTAGCTCTCAGACCGGAGTCGGGAGCGGAGATTAAAATTATGAACTGGAGTAGCTAGGTAAATTAAAGAAAAAACTCTGAACAAACAAATTATTATAATTCTATTTTTCGCATCTTACTGGGCATTTAACGCTAATACACTCTATGGAATTAATACAATGAAAATTTAACTAATGTAAAATAATAGGTATTGATAGATAATATAGAGGCTAATTTAGTGAGGGCGTCGCTATACTCAGCAAAATGCGCAGCGTTGAGTCTCGCGGCAGCGTCGGCTACTGGTTCCAGGATAGCTTTTTGTATGGGCGACATCCCCGTATTCCCGGACGTCCTGAAGGCGGCAGAGAGATGAATTGGCTGCGCTCGGCCAGAGTACTTGTTGGTTTCTAGTTTTCGCTTTCAGCAATTGCTGGTTTTTGCGACAATATCTCTCGGTACGGTCCCGTAACTTCAATTGCGTTACTCGTATGTTAACGTAGGTGCCAAATGCCTTAAAACATGTAAAGGTGTTATGTACGTGATATTAGCGAGACGGGAATTATAGCCACGGTATTAACGAAAATTTAAAAGATAAAAGACAGGAGATAATTTCTGAATACTGGACTTTTACATGAAATTGCAGTTAAGGTCGTTAAGGCCAATTAATAAAATTGAAATGAGTTACTGAACTACGGTAAATGGTAAATTGCAACTTGAGGAACCAGTGTCTAACTCTAGTCCGATTCTTATTATCCGGACAAGTCAAGATAGGGAGTTGAACACGTTACACAGAATTACGGGATGGTAAACTACTTAATATGTTGGGCACGTGTGCTAAAAAAATTCCAGCCCCGGAACCACGGGGTAAGTCGGATTCCGGTCCAACGCCTCAAATCGTCAGTAATATTTTATAAAATACGAAATACTTACCTTTCGTAGATTGTTTTTATCGGCGATCCAGCTACAGAATTGAATTTATAACACAAGAATTAAAAAACTATGGTGAACGATACGATAATATACAAGACAACCACCTTGCTAGCTGGTCAACCGACAAGAGAGCGATATTTCACTTTTTTTCACAAAACCACACGTTTATTCCGAAAATGCTGGATTAATTAGTCCGGCTCAATGTACGCACCTTGCGCGCGCTTATACACCGAGCGCGAAGCGATGAAAATATTAGCAGTTAGCGTTGAAAACGTTAGATGGTTTGACAGTCCACTAGAGATGTAAAGTTTAGTTACTTTTTAGTACGTGTAACTACTCGTTACTTTTAGGTAGAGTACTCGTTACTTTGTATTCGTTACATGTACTCATTTGGTTTTCAATCACATGGCGGTACTCGCTACTCTGACTATTCTGATAGTACCGATTACAGATGAACTGAGTAACGATTCATTTTATTGACTATATCTTTTACATTTGTAGACATTTTTCTTTCGTTTCACTAAGCTACTATGATGTTTTCGAAGTGATTTTAATTAATTTTTATTAAAATAAAAACAAATCATTAAAAAATTTAAATTTATTTTTACTTAGTTTTAACATGTTTGATAAGAAATGGTAACATATATATAAAAATATAATAATATGTCTGTTTCAGCATCTTCATCAAAAATTTTAAATTATTATTATAAAATATATAAATAAAAATAACATTAACTTATAACGTCAATATCTAATAGTGAAGCGTTTACATAAAATTAAAAACAAAATAATTAGGTACTAAAAATATCGAAACAAATAAACACAAAATTTAAAATAAGTCTTGATTACAATGCAAAAATTATAAATTTTTTCTACATTTTTGCCTTTTAATCGATTGCGCGTATCTAAAAGCAACGGGCCAGCTTTGAAAAAAGCCTTTCAGATGGCACATAGGTAGCTAAAACAGATAAATATATTTTTTTTTGCTAATTTGTTTAATCAGTTTCGTCCAAGCTAGCAAGCTGAACAGACGTGTTCGTCTACTCTGAGCGGAGCATATCTAATCACTTCGTGCGGTAATATTTAACCATAATAAAATTAACAGAATACATAATCTTAAAAAAACATACATTAAAACAACACTAAATTAAACAATAAAAGCGATAAAACAATGCCGGAGACAAGTGGTGGATTTGCAGACGGAAACCCCGTACCTGCAATCACAGTAAGAGCGACAACAACAACCACAACAACAACAATATATACTCATCCAACAACATGTATAACAACTAAATACCTGACAACCTCTATTACTTCACCTATGCAAACAAGCCCTACATATCAACCAAACATACTTGGTACACATACACCAGCATCCATACTACCCATTTCTACAACATATAATAACCATCCTCAAAGCTATGATGATGCATGCTGTACATGGCAAGTTATCAATAAGAAGAGAACGCAAAAAAGAAAAAGTGAAGATGCTAGAACTCAGACTCAACAGACCAGCAAAAGGTCCAACACAAATCCTAACACCGACAACAATACTAGATTACTACAATCAAACAGATTTTTACCACTAGAAAATGAAACACCTGTACCAGGAAACTCCCAGGAAATCACGGACAGAACATCTCCAGAACACAAGCCACCCCCCACGTTCATACCAGATCTCTTAAATTACCCTACTATGGTGCTAGCCATTGAAACCGTTCTTCAAAACACGGAATTTACCTGTAGAACACTATCAAATAATACAGTCAAAGTAAACCTCAGAGGCATACCGCAAACTCATCCACCTCCTAAAGCAAAATTATATTGCATACTGTTTCGTACGATGTTGCGGCTTTTTCTCTTTTATTGTTTATTTCAATAAAGAAGCGTTGGACATATTAAATTATAGAACTTTATTATCAATAAACCTTTACAACACAAAAACAAAAATTATTGTTTTTATATTCTATCGTGTGCGGCATGATTTTTTAGCTTAATTTAAAATAATAAAAAATTAATTTGAATTGTGACTAGATTTTAATCAATACCGCCCGCCTTGAAAAGTTTAATTTTCAATTCATTTAAGATATGATATTTTTGACATACATTTGAAACGAATTTGAAACAATATCTGAACAGTTTTTATGGAGGCCTATAACGTTCTAGTCCAATACGTAAAGAAATATATTACTCTGGTATTGGAATTTTGACGCATGTATTTGCGTATATTACCGCAATATGTCTCATTTGAAACGAAATTGTATCAATATGTAACGGTGCATCAATTTTGCCCCGCTACTGAAGTCAATATTGTTTTATTTTTTGTTTAAAAGACTAGAGTAGTTTTTATTTAAATGTATTTTTTATAATTAAAGTTTATTTGACGTTACCAGAATAAAACACATATACAGAGTCATACCCGATTATTCTTCCTCACCCGCGATGCGCGCGACACCAGCAGCCATGCATCAACGCAGTAACCACAGCGCTGCACCCCCACTCCACGCAGCGGAGTGGGAGCGCTCAGCTGCGGGCTTACCGGGGCTATATAAGCAGCAGCATGCACGTTCAACGGGAGATCACATCCAGCTCTGTCCGAGTAGAGATCTCACTACCTGCCTACCTACTGACCTACCTGACCAGAGATTGTTTGAGGCCCACAGTCCGGAACTTTCTCGCTACTTACCTGATCACCGGGTGCACTCGGTTCCGTATACCGATTCACTAGACGGGCGTTCTCGTTTCACCAGACCTACCTGCCGTGATTGGGTGTACCCAATCATCACCGGGTGTACTCGGTCTCAGTACCAGCTCCTGATACGGGTGTTCTCGTCTCCTTGCATCCATCAATCTAGCGAGGCGACCTAGTACCAGATCCCAGACCAGCAACGCGCTCACCGCACCGCGAGCGTGCACGATACGGGTTTAGATTGCGATGCATGGTTGTTTTTCTATCATACTTTTCATTTAGTTAGGTTGTTTTTCTATCATACTTTTCATTTAGTTAGGGTGTTTAGTTAAGGCATTTTAGTTAAGTTTTAGTTTCTAAGATTTTACATGGACATATATATTTTGTATTAGTTTTAAGAGGGTTAAATAAACATTTATATTTTTATGTGTAGACAAAACACGTCAGTTTTATTATTTCTTTTGCTCCGATTCTCTCTTTGAACCCGGCACCGCTGAGTAATACCCGCGCGAGAGATAACGAAAAATTCCGACCGTTACAAATATCTGAACATATTTTATGAAGGCCTATAACTTTTTAGTACAATACGCTAAGAAATAATTTACCCTGGTATTGGCATTTAAACGCTCGTATCTGCGTATATTACTGCAATATGTCTCATTTGAAACGAATTTGTATCAATAGCTAAACATATTTTATGGAGGCCTATAACTTTCTAGTCCAATACGTAAAGAAATATATTACTCTGGTATTGGCATTTTTACAGTTGTATTTGCGTATATTACTGCAATACGTCTCATTTGAAACGAATATGTATCAATATCTGAACATATTTTTCAGAGGTTCTATAACTTTTTAGTGCAATACGCTAAGAAATATTTTACTCCGGTATTGGCATTTAAACGCTCGTATTTGCGTATATTACTGCAATATGTCTCATTTGTAACGTATTTGTATCAATATCTGAACATATTTTATGGAGGCCTATAACTTTCTAGTCCAATACTTAAAGAAATATATTACTCTGGTATTGGCATAATTACAGCTGTATTTGCGTATATTACTGCAATACGTCTCATTTGAAACGAATTTGTATCAATATCTGAACATATTTTATGAAGGCCTATAACTTTTTAGTGCAATACGCTAAGAAATATTTTACTCTGGTATTAGCATTTAAACGCTCGTATTCGTGTATATTACTGCAATATGTCTCATTTGAAACGAATTTGTATCAATATCTGAACATATTTTATGGAGGCCTATAACTTTCTAGTCCAATACGTAAAGAAATATATTACTCTGGTATTGGCATTTTGACGCAAGTATTTGCGTATATTACTGCATTATGTCTCATTTGAAACGAAATTGTATCAATATCTGAACATATTTTATGGAGGCCTATAACTTTCTAGTCCAATACGTAAAGAAATATATTACTCTGGTATTGGCATTGTTCCAGTTTTATTTGCGTATATTACTGCAATACGTCTCATTTGAAACGAAAATGTATCAATAACTGTACATATTTTTCAGAGGTCTATAACTTTTTAGTGCAATACGCTAAGAAATATTTTAGTCTGGTATTGGCATTTAAACGCCCGTATTTGCGTATATTACTGCAATATGTCTCATTTGAAACGAATTTGTATCAATATCTGAACATATTTTATGGAGGTATATAACTTTTTAGTACAGTACGCTAAGAAATATGTTACTCTGGTTTTGGCATTTAAGCGCTTGTATTTACGTATTTTACTGCAATATGTCTTATATGAAACGAATTTGTATCAATATCTGAATAAATTTTATGGAGGACTATAACTTTTTAGTACAACTCGCTAAGAAATATATTACTCTGGTATTGGCATTTTAACGCTTGTATTTGCGTATATTACTGCAATACGTCTCATTTGAAACGAATATGTATCAATATCTGAACATATTTTATAGAGGTCCATAACTTTTTAGTGCAATACGCTTAGAAATATTATACACTGGTATTGGCATTTAAACGCTAGTATTCGTATATATTACTGCAATATGTCTCATTTGAAACAAATTTGTATCAATTTCCGAACATATTTTATGAAGGCCTATAACTTTTTAGTGCAATACGCTAAGAAATATTTTACTCTGGTATTAAAATTTTAACGCCAGTATTTGCGTATATATCTGCAAAATGTCCCATTTGAAACGAATTTGTATCAATGCTTCAACATATTTTATGGAGGTATATAACTTTTTAGCACAGTACTTTAAGAAATATGTTACCCTGGTTTTGGCATTTTAACGCTTGTATTTGCGTATTTTACTGCAATATGTCTTATATGAAACGAATTTGTATCAATATCTGATTAAATTTTATGGAGGACTATAACTTTTTAGTACAATTCGCTAAGAAATATATTACTCTGGTATTGGCATTTAAACGCTCGTTCTTGCTTATATTACTGCGATATGTCTCATTTGAAACGAATTTGTATCAATATCTGAACATATTTTATGGAGGCCTATAACTTTCTAGTCCAATACCTAAAGAAATATATTACTCTGGTATTGGCATAATTACAGCAGTATTCGCGTATATTACTGCAATACGTCTCAGTTGAAACGAATTTGTATCAATATCTGAACATATTTTATGAAGACCTATAACTTTTTAGTGCAATACGCTAAGAAATATTTTACTCCGGTATTGACATTTTAACGCCAGTATTTGCGTATATATCTGCAATATGTCTCATTTGAATCGAATTTGTATCCATATCTGAACATATTTTATGAAGGCCTATAACTTTTTAGTGCAATACGCTAAGAAATATTTTACTCTTGTATTTGCGTATATTTTGGCAATATGTCTCATTTGAAACGAATTTGTATCAATATCTGAACATATTTTATGGAGGTATATTACTTTTTAGTACAGTAAGCTATGAAATATATTACTCTGGTTTTAGCATTTTAACGCTTGTATTTGCGTATTTTACTGCAATATGTCTCATTTGAAACGAATTTGAATCAATATCTGAACATATTTTATGGAGGCCTATAACTTTCTAGTCCAATACGTAAAGAAATATATTACTCTGGTATTGGCATTTTGACGCAAGTATTTGCGTATATTACTGCATTATGTCTCATTTGAAACGAAATTGTATCAATATCTGAACATATTTTATGGAGGCCTATAACTTTCTAGTCCAATACGTAAAGAAATATATTACTCTGGTATTGGCATTGTTCCAGTTGTATTTGCGTATATTACTGCAATACGTCTCATTTGAAACGAATATGTATCAATATCTGAACATATTTTATGGAGGCCTATAACTTTCTAGTCCAATACGTAAAGAAATATATTACTATGGTATTGGCATTTTTAAAGTTGTATTTGCGTATATTACTGCAATACGTCTCATTTGAAACGAATATGTATCAATATCTGAACATATTTTACAGAGGTTTATATACGCAATACGCTAAGAAATATATTACTCTGGTATTGGCATTTAAACGCTCGTTCTTGCTTATATTACTGCGATATGTCTCATTTGAAACGAATTTGTATCAATATCTGAACATATTTTATGGAGGCCTATAACTTTCTAGTCCAATACGTAAAGAAATATATTACTATGGTATTGGCATTTTTAAAGTTGTATTTGCGTATTTTACTGCAATATTTCTTATATGAAACGAATTTGTATCAATATCTGAATAAATTTTATGGAGGACTATAACTTTTTAGTACAACTCGCTAAGAAATATATTACTCTGGTATTGGCATTTTAACGCTTGTATTTGCGTATATTACTGCAATATGTCTCATTTGAAACGAATATGTATCAATATCTGAACATATTTTATAGAGGTCCATAACTTTTTAGTGCAATACGCTAAGAAATATTTTACTCTGGTATTGGCATTTAAACGCTCGTATTCGTGTATATTACTGCAATATGTCTCAGTTGAAACAAATTTGTATCAATTTCCGAACATATTTTATGAAGGCCTATAACTTTTTTGTGCAATACGTTAAGAAATATTTTACTCTGGTATTAACATCTTAACGCCAGTATTTGCGTATATATCTGCAAAATGTCCCATTTGAAACGAATTTGTATCAATTTTTGAACATATTTTATGGAGGTATATAACTTTTTAGTACAGTACTTTAAGAAATATGTTACTCTGGTTTTGGCATTTTAACGCTTGTATTTGCGTATTTGACTGCAATATGTCTTATATGAAACGAATTTGTATCAATATCTGAACAAATTTTATGGAGGACTATACCTTTTTAGTTCAATTCGCTAAGAAATATATTACTCTGGTATTGGCATTTTAACGCTTGTATTTGCGTATATTACTGCAATATGTCTCATTTGAAACGAATATGTTTTAATATCTGCACATATTTTACAGAGGTCTAAAACTTTTTAGTGCAATACGCTAAGAAATATGTTACTCTGGTATTGGCATTTTATCGCTTGTATTTGTGTATATTACTGCGATATGTTTCATTTGAATCGAATTTGTTTTAATATCTGAACATATTTTATTGAGGACTACAACTTTTTAGTACCATACACTAAAAAATATATTACTCTGGTATAAACATTTGACGCGAGTATTTGCGTATATATCTGCAATATGTCTCATATGAAACGAATTTGTATCAATATCTGAACATATTTTATGGAGGCCTATAACTTTCTAGTCCAATACGTAAAGAAATATATTACAAGCATTAAAATGCCAATACCAGAGTAATATATTTCTTAGCGTTTGGTACTAAAAATTTATAAGCCTCCATCAAATATATTCAGATATTGATACAAATTCGTTTCAAATGAAACACATTGAAGTAATATACGCTAATACAAGCGTTTAAATGCCAATAACAGAGTAAAATATTTCTTAGCGTATTGGACTAGAATGTTATAGGCCTCCATAAAATAAGTTCAGATATTGATACATATTCGTTTCAAATGAGACGTATTGCCGTAATATACGCAAAAACAGCTGTAAAAATGCCAAAACCAGAGTAATATATTTCTTTACGTATTGGACTAGAAAGTTATAGGCCTACAAAAAATATGTTCAGATATTGATACCAATTCGTTTCAAATGAGACATATTGCAGTAATATACGCAAATACGAGCGTTAGAATGCCAATACCAGAGTAATATATTTCTTAGCGAATTGTACTAAAAAGTTATGGTCCTCTGGAAAATTTGTTCAGATATTGATACAAATTCGTTTCATATAAGACATATTGCAGTAAAACACGCAAATACAAGCGTTAAAATGCTAAAACCAGAGTAATATATTTCTTAGCTTACTGTACTAAAAAGTAATATACTTCCATAAAATATGTTCAGATATTGATACAAATTCGTTTCAAATGAGACATATTGCAGATATATACGCAAATACTAGCGTTAAAATGTTAATACAAGAGTAATATATTTCTTAGCGTATTGTACTAAAAATTTATATGCCTCCATAAAATACGTTCAGATATTGATACAAATACGTATCAAATGAGACATATTGCAGTAATATTCGCAAATACAAGCGTAAAAATGCCAATACCAGAGTAATATATCACCTTACGTATTGGACTAGAAAGTTATAGACCTCCATAAAATATGTTCAGATATTGATACAAATTCGTTTCAAATAAGACATATTGCAGTAATATACTCAAATACGAGCGTTTAAATATTTCTTAGCGTATTGCACTAAAAAGTTATAGACCTCTGAAATATATGTTCAGATATTGATACATATTCGTTTCAAATGAGACGTATTGCATTAATATACGCAAATACAACTGTAAAAATGCCAATACCAGAGTAATATATTTCTTTACGTATTGGACTAGAGAGTTATAGGCCTCCATAAAATATGTTCAGATATTGATACAAATTCGTTTCAAATGAGACATATTGCAGTAATTTACACAAATACGAGCGTTTAAATGCCAATACCAGAGTAAAATATTTCTTAGCGTATTGCGTATATAATCCTCTGTAAAAAATGTTCAGATATTGATACATATTCGTTTCAAATGAGACGTATTGCAGTAATATACGCAATGACAAGCGTTAAAATGCCAATACCAGAGTAATATATTTCTTAGCGTATTGCACTAAAATGTTATAGACCTCTATAAAATATGTTCAGATATTGATACATATTCGTTTCAAATGAGACGTATTGCGGTAATATACACAAATACAAGCGTTTAAAATGCCAATACCAGAGTAATAGATTGAGTGATAGTTTGGTGGACACTTGATGAAACATGTTTAATATAAATAAATTAGACACTTGATTTATCTCACATGTATTTGTTATTACGACGTACGTTTCGACCTTACGGTCATCCTCAGGTTATTACAAAATATATTATAAAGTTACTTATATAGCTTATTCTAGAGTGATGTTGATGAGTGGGGATAAACTAACATCTTACATTTCATTAACTATGTTTTTCTGTGAATGGACTGCCTTTCTGATCTCTAAGTTTTCCAACCAAATTTTACACGCCCGAGCAGGGACTAATACTTTCAAGCAAGCAACATGTCTGACTCCGAAGTATCTGACACCGAACCCGAGATCGATCCACCAAAGGATACTGCTACCTCCTGGATCTACAATCTACGTAAAACCGCGCTCATCCAAGAACTTGCCAACCGTGGCTTGAGCACAACCGGCCGAGCGAACGAGCTTAGGCAACGGATGGCACAGCACCTGCGTGCTAAACCACTGCTATTGGCAACCAGCACCGAGAACCGGGCTGGTCCATCAAATGTAGACCCAGCCACCAGCTATGCACCTGGCACACACGGGATGGCACCACCTACTGAGGTAGCTCTTGGCCGACCTCGCAACATCTGCGAGATGGTCCGCAAATGGAACACTTTTTTCGACGGCAAAACCGATGGCGTCACCTTCCTCGAAAGGCTGGCAGAGCTGAAAGACAGCTACGGGGTGGACGCAAACCAACTGATCGCCGCTCTACCCGAATTATTGCGGGGATCAGCACTTCTTTGGTTCCGGAACAACCGGGACCTCTGGACCAATTGGGGAGATTTTCTAATTGACTTCCGGGCCTACTATTTACCCGCGGACTACATACTACGTCTCGAGGAATCAATAGGCAACCGAAAACAGAAAACCCACGAAACCGGGCGCGAATATCTGATCGACATACAGACGCAGATTCGCCGACATGGGGGCATGTCTGAAGAACAGACACTATTCCGCGTATACAACAACCTACTACCCGAATACCGGCAATATATCAAACGGCGTGATTTCAACACAATGCGCGAGTTGATTTTGGAAATCGACAACTTCGAGCTTCTCCAGCGAGACATGAAGAGCAACCGAGCTCCACGAATTTCCACGGTGGAACCCGTTGCCCCAGTCACACCCGCCCTACGTACCACCGAGGGAAGCCCACCAACTTGTTGGAGATGTGGAGAGACAGGACACTTTCGGACCGGATGCCGAAATCCACAAAGAAAGTTCTGTTCCAAATGTGGTCGCCGCGACGTGCTTACCCGGGACTGCTGCGGGATTACCACGGCGGGAAACGCCAACCGGACTGTCCCACATCAGGGAAAGGTCAGTTCCGCAGAGTAATCCCTGATGTCGTTCACACGCATCCCCTACCATCCGTCAAGTGTCAAGAGACAGGAGACAACCGCTTGTACATTGAAGTCCGTATCAAAGACCAGCCCCCCATAGTAGCGCTGTTAGACACCGGGGCCACATACTCCTACATTAACTCAGAAATCGCGGACCAATACCGCGATATAGCCAACCCGCTGGAAAAAACTCCTCTAGCACAGGCACAAATGGCTGATGGTAGCATTGTACCGATTACCGGAGTCGATCACCGTTAGCGTAGCCTAAAGGACCGCACCGTATTTTCTCCGTATCCTCCGTATTCCCCGTTGATATTTCTATCAGACAGATGCCGCAAAACACTTGGTGAGACAAACTAACTACCGTATTTATTTGCATTACTGGGTCTAACTGTTCTCCAGGTATCTCGCCGGCGTGTCCGCCAAGAGATCACCTAGTAGTCTTACTGTAGTACCTGCAGGTGTGTCCACCGAGGGTAAAACTCTGTCTAACTGTTCTCCAGGTATCTCGCCGGCGTGTCCGCCAAGAGATTACCTAGTAGTTTCTATTATAGTACCTGCAGGTGTGTCCACCGAGGGTAAAACTCTGTCCATCTGTTCTCCAGGTATCCTGCCGGCGTGTCCGCCAAGGGATCACTTAGTAGTTTCTTATTATAGTACCTGCAGGTGTGTCTATCGAGGGTAACCACTGTGTAACTGTTCTCCAGGTATCCTGCCGGGGTGTCCGCCAAGGGATTACCTGGTAGTTTCTTATTATAGTACCTGCAGGTGTGTCCACCGAGGGTAACCACTGTGTAACTGTTCTCCAGGTATCCTGCCGGCTTGTCCGCCAAGGGATTACCTAGTAGTTTCTTATTATAGTACCTGCAGGTGTCTCCACCGAGGGTAAACAATATTTAACTGTTCTCCAGGTGTCTTGCCGGCGTTTCCGCCAAGGGATTACCTCGTAGTTTCTTGTTATAATACCACAGGTGTTGCCACCGAAGGTTGAACTTATGTTACCTCCCTCTAGGTGTCTCATCAACGTTTTAGCATCCGCAACACCGTCTCCGATAAGGTGTATTAAGTTGTACCCTGTGTTTTTACCGAAAATAAATATCGTTTAAAAACAGAAGTTAGTCACTGATTACACGGAACCTGGACATAACCTCCACCGAGCTATCCCGGACCCGCACGCACCGTCTCCGCCCCTTCCCTTACTCCTTCCCTAAATACCGTCTCAAAGTTCTCCCCCCTCCTTCTGATTGGCGCCCGAGCAAAAATTACCGCAGCGTGCGGAAAGCCAGTAAACGCGTACGAAACGACGTTACATCCGAAAAAGGATTTAGACTTAATCTCTTGGAAAACAGTAATCTACGCAAATACATGCGTCAAAATGCCAATACCAGACTAATATATATCTTTACGTATTGGACTAGAAAGTTATAGTCCGCTATAAAATATGTTCAGATATTGATACAAATTCGTTTCAAATGAGACATATTGTAGTAATATACGCAAATACGAGCGTTTAAATGCCAATACCAGAGTAATATATTTCTTTACGTATTGGACTAGAAAGTTATAGTCCTCCATAAAATTTGTTCAGATATTGATACCAATTCGTTTCATATAAGACATATTACAGTAAAATACGCAAATACAAGCGTTAAAATGCCAAAACCAGAGTAACATATTTCTTAGCGTACTGTACAAAAAAGGTATATACCTCCATAAAATATGTTCAAATAATGATACAAATTCGTTTCAAATGAGACATATTGCAGATATATACGCAAATACTGGCGTTAAAATGTTAAAACCCGAGTAATATCTTTCTTAGCGTATTGCACCAAAAAGTTATAGGCCTTCATAAAATATGTTCGGATATTGATACAAATTCGTTTCAAATGAGACATTTTGCAGTAATATACGCAAATATATGCGTCAAAATGCCAATATCAGAGTAATATATATATATCTTTACGTATTGGTCTAGAAAGTTATAGTCCGCTATAAAATATGTTCAGATATTGATACAAATTCGTTTCAAATTAGACGTATTGCAGTAATATACGCAAATAAAAGCGTTAAAATGCCAATACCAGAGTAAAATATTTCTTAGCGTATTGCACTAAAAAGTTATAGACCTCTAAAAAATATGTTCAGATATTGATACATATTCGTTTCAAATGAGACGTATTGCAGTAATATACGCAAATAGAAGCGTTAAAATGCCAATACCAGAGTAATATATTTCTTAGCGTACTGTACTAAAAAGTTATATACCTCCATCAAATATGTTCAAATATTGATACAAATTCGTTTTATATGAGACATATTGCAGATATATACGCAAATACTGGCGTTAAAATGTTAATACCAGAGTAAAATATTTCTTGGCGTATTGCACTAAAAAGTTATAGGCCTTCATAAAATATGTTCGGACTTTGATACAAATTCGTTTCAAATAAGACATATATCAGTAATATACGCAAATATATGCGTCAAAATGCCAATACCAGAGTAATATATATCTTTACGTATTGGACTAAAAAGTTATAATCCGCTATAAAATATTTTCAGATATTGATACAAATTCGTTTCAAATAAGACATATTGCAATAATATACGCAAAAACAAACATTAAAATGCCAATACCAGAGTAATATATTTCTTAGCGTTTGGTACTAAAACTTTATAGGCCTCCATAAAATATATTCAGATGTTGATACAAATTCGTTTCAAATGAGACGTATTGCAGTAATATACGCAAATACAAGCGTTAAAATGCCAATACCAGAGTAAAATATTTCTTAGCGTATTGCACTAAGAAGTTATAGACCTCTGTAAAATATGTTCAGATATTGATACATATTCGTTTCAAATGAGACGCATTGCAGTAATATACGCAAATACAGCTGTAAAAATGCCAATACCAGAGTAATATATTTCTTTACGTATTGGACTAGAAAGTTATAGGCTTCCATAAAATATGTTCAGATATTGATACAAATTCGTTTCAAAAGAGACATATTGCAGTAATATACACGATTACGAGCGTTTAAATGCCAATACCAGAGTAAAATATTTCTTAGCGTATTGCACTAAAAAGTTATAGGCCTTCATAAAATATGTTCAGATATTGATATAAATTCGTTTCAAATGAGACGTATTGCAGTAATATACGCAAATACAGCTGTAAGTATGCCAATACCAGAGTAATATATTTCTTTACGTATTGGACTAGAAAGTTATAGGCCTCCATAAAATATGTTCAGATACTGATACATATTCGTTTCATATGAGACGTTTTGCAGTAATATACGCAAATACAGCTGTAAAATTGCCAATACCAGAGTAATATTTTTTTTTTTTTACGTATTGGACTAGAGGGTTATAGGCCTCCATAAAATATGTTTAGATATTGATACAAATTCGTTTCAAATGAGACATATTGCAGTAATATACACAAATACGAGCGTTTAAATGCCAATACCAGAGTAAATTATTTCTTAGCGTATTGCACTAAACAGTTATAGACCTCTATAAAATATGTTCAGATATTGATACATATTCGTTTCAAATGAGACATATTGCAGATATATACGCAAATACTGGCGTTAAAATGTTAATACTAGAGTAAAATATTTCTTAGCGTATTGCACTAAAAAGTTATAGGCCTTCATAAAATATGTTCAGATATGGATACAAATTCGATTCAAATGAGACATATTGCAGATATATACGCAAATACTGGCGTTAAAATGTTAATACCGGAGTAAAATATTTCTTAGCGTATTGCACTAAAAAGTTATAGGTCTTCATAAAATATGTTCAGATATTGATACAAATTCGTTTCAAATGAGACGTATTGCATTAATATACGCGAATACTGCTGTAATTATGCCAATACCAGAGTAATATATTTCTATAGGTATTGGACTAGAAAGTTATAGGCCTCCATAAAATATGTTCAGATATTGATACAAATTCGTTTCAAATGAGACGTTTTGCAGTAATATATGCGAATACTGCTGTAATTATGCCAATACCATAGTAATATATTTCTTTAGGTATTGAACTAGAAAGTTATAGTAACATATAATCAGCGAGACTGGGATAAACAACTACCGGAATTCCGCTTCGCTCTCGCCACCTCCGTATACGAAGTGACCGGATTCACTCCAGCTTTTCTTAACTTCGGCCGCGAGTTGAATATTCGAGGTACCTTGAATGGCCTGGACAACGAGCCACCCCTTACCGTTGATTTCAGGGAATACGCGGATAAGATCGCCCAGTTGCAAGACCTACACATAATGTTAGACGTCAACTTGCAAAGGCTTACGCGAAAAATAGCCGAATTTATAACTTTCGCCGTAGGCACGTAACGTTCTCCGTTGGCGACACGGTGTGGAAACGGACGCCCGTTCTTTCTGACGCTGGGAATTATTTTGCCGCAAAACTAGCTCCCAAATTTGTTATGTGCAAGATAGCTAAACGTCTTTCTGACACCCGGTACGAAATGGTTGACATTAACGTTCAGCGCAACCTGGGGGTCTGGCATGTTTCGATGCTCAAACCCCACGTGTCGCGTTGAGCACCTGGTAAATTTAAACTGTAAAAAAAAAAAAAATTATTAATTTTTTTTTTTTGGGGAGGAAAACGGCATGTGACGAAAGAGTACGAATGCCAGGCCATGAGGCTGGTCTCGCCATCTGTGGACACCCACTGGATTCCTAAGCCAAGGGCGACGGGGTGTTGGTGCCGCACAAACCGACTTAAGCCAGTTATGTTTTGGCCTCCGGTTGGAGCAGTGACTTTTTCTTGAAAAGTGTGATCTCCAGGTCGCGGTTCTTGTTTGAGGGTTCTGATTTCCCTTCGTTTTCCGGCGATATCTTCACCCACGGAGGGCATCGACCGGCCAATCGATCGGACGCAGGCGTACCGACGACCAACGTCCCCGGTCCTAAGTATAGTTCTTGGAATACGTGTTCTTGATGCCTGCACTTGGTTTCCTTATGCCCGCCACCAGGGCTGCTCTGAGGAAATAAAGGTTGTATCGTTCTGTTCTTTCCAATCCTCTAGGGGACGTCCCGTCACTTAGTTTTAGTTTCATTACTTTGGGGTTTCGTATCGTACAATCCCCGTATTTATTTATTATTGCCGGTGCTATTGATCAATTATTTCCCCTTGTTTATTTATTTATTGTTGGTTCTATTTATTATTTATTCCCCTCTCCATTATTTAGTTATTTATTGTTGATATTACTGATTATTTATTCCCCATTATTTATTTATTTATTGTTAAGCTCTCGTACGTATTTATGATTGTTAGTACTATTTATTTACTTGTCGTTATTTATTTGTGCCTCGTTAAGCCTTCGGGTTCCCGGCTTCTAGGTTTCTCTTCACGCGAGCCGTGATTATTAGTCGTTATTTTAGCCTAAAAGCAGGGTTACCATAAATTGCTCAACATAAGGCCGAGCTTGCTTGTATTCCTTCAGCCAAATTAATCTGGATACCTACCCTGATATACTATATATCTATATTATCTCTGTGCTTCGATTTTTCACCCAGATTCACCAAGATCTATCGATCGTAAAATCTATACAGCCACGAACATTGCTAGTAACCGTTTGTCTTTATGCGCAGAGCCATCTACACTTCCTTTGTAGGACCGCTGCTGGAGCATGCAGGAGACCGGAAGTCCCTTGCTTGGCGCTCGATTCAATTCGTAAAGCTCCACAGCGACATCACCAGGACCTACGGGAATGCAAGGGGACACTTACGTGACTATAACTAAATTTTTTGCTTTGTTCTTTAAACATATTTGGCCTGTTAAATTCTTTTGATATTTTTTTATTATTTCTGTCTCAGAAAAACGTTCCTTTATTTTTGTTATTAGTGGTATAATTCACGGGTTAAGTACTATACTGTTATTGTTATTTAATTCAATATAACGGTGAGATACAAACTCGGAGTTTTATTTGTTCCTACGCGGACTTCCTCACACCTACGCCGATTCCGTCTGCCCATCCTTCCTCGGCTTTCGCCTTAACCCGACCACTCCTGAGCTAGTGGGCCAAGCCCCCAGTTTTGACGGTGACAATATATGTATGTATATATATATATATATATATATATATATATATATATATATATATATATATATATATATATATATATATATATATATATATATATATATATATGCCTTATGCTTGGCAGTATCGTACGACTGTCAGCGGTTTACATAATATTACACAATCATTTATAATTACGTGATATAATTATTAACAGAAAATTATTTCTAACACGGCCAATTCAGACATTAGCTTCGCTCTCGAAGCGCATTTTAAGTCTGATGAGATGACCCTTCTTCAAGAGATGCCGAGTTATCTGCTCACCTGTAATAAAAGATAACTGTTTATTAAACTTGACTATTGGCTAACAAGCAGTATAGGCTCAAAGACTAAATATCCTACGCCTAAGTAATCTAAAGCACGTTGCTTTCAACATTTCCAGTTAATGTAAAGCGTTATACATTCAACAGTTTCAGTTAATGTAAAGCGTTTTGCTTTCAACATTTTCAGTTAATGTGAAGCGTTTTGCTTTCAACATTTCCAGTAAATGCAAAGCGTTTTGCTTTCAACATTTTCAATTAATGTAAAGCGTTTTGCTTTCAACATTTTCAGTTAATGTAAAGCGTTTTGCTTTCAACATTTTCCGTTTATGTAAAGCGTTTTGCTTTCAACATTTCCAGTTAATGTAAAGCGTTTATGATTTCAACATTCAAACAAAGAGAGTAAGTTCCCGGTCTTTTAGATTCATACATACCAAGAATCGTTTTCTAATAGGTTCCGAAAATCAGGTATGCTCATTGAAAGTGACCAATCATTAGGCCAATGCTCTTTTGCAGCCTTGGTAACAAGAGTTTTACCAACTCTTCTGAACTCAAAATGGCCATGAGAAGTGATTCCAACAACTTCAAATGGACCCTGGTATTCGTATTTGAGCTTACTCTGGAGCATTTTGTCATACCTAGGCATTAGTACAAAATCTCCAACTTCAAACTGTACACGGTCTCTGCGTTTTTGGTTAGCCTGCAGCTTTTTGTCAGCTTCAATTTGCAATCGTTGCCTTATGCGTTCACGATCTAATTTCAAGTTGCGTATAGGATGTAAATCTTTACTTAAATTTTTAAGCAGATTTTGAATGAGTGGAGTAGCCCCCTCAAATCCAAGTAATGCCTTAAGTTGCGAAGTCTGTGTGGCTTTATGAACTGTTGTATTTAGTACCAATTGTATCTTCCATAACACGCTCGACCATTCTGATTTCAAAGAAGTCTCGATCCGGAGAAGATACATTATGGTCCTCATATATCGTTCCACTAGGCCATTCAAGCGATGAATATCGGGAGTTATATAATGATATGAAATACCAAGTGCGTCAAGATATTCCGGCAAACTCAGGTTTTTTAAGTTTGTTCCAGCATCCATTACAATACATTTCGGAGTTCCAAATAGGGAAATAAACGTTTGTAACGCAAGTTTGGTTTCGTCAGCTTTCACTGTCTTAAGAGGCTGAAGAACACAATATTTGGTGAATCCATCAATTAGTACGAGTACATGTTTGTAACCATCAACCGTATTGAACAAGGGACCCAAGCAATCAGCATGAAGAACATGCAATGGTTCACTGGGCTTTTCGGCATTGGTTATGAAACCTTGCAATGGTTCTGATCTGGTTTTCTTGATGGCACCACTTAAGCAATGTTTTATATAATTTTTGACGAACTGACGAAGCCGAGGGAACCAAAAGTGCTTTTGTATGGAATCGATTGATTTATCTGTACCAACGTGGCATTGTTCATCATGAAAAATTATCATAAATCCCAGTCTACTTTGACGTGGAACAAAAGGTTTTGTAACGGGTCCCATTGGAGTAACTTTCTAATGTAAGACACCATCTCGAACGATGTAGCGACTAGCATCTAAACGTCCTTCTTCGGAATTTTTTATCAATTGTCGAATTCCGGCGTCACCTCGTTGTTCGATGTACAACCAGTTATGATTTGCAGCAATGCGTCTAACGGTTATAGGATTCCGGCTTAGGTAGTCAACATGTGGAATGGAGCTCCCCTTACGATATTGAATTGTAAAATTAAAATCCTGCATATATGACCACCAGCGAGCCACTCGGGGCAATACATCTTTTTTTGTTGCGGTAGATTTTATGGAATTGCAATCAGTTATCAAGATGAACTGGATGCCCAGTAAATAAACGCGAAAGTATTTCAACGCATTCACGACAGCGAGAGTCTCTAATTCGTAGAAGTGATATCTTGTCTCGGGTAGCGCCGTTGGTAGCGCAATATCAAATACTGACAATAATGGTTTAGATGCAAGGCACTCGATTACATAGTTTTTGGCATCCTCCTGCTCCTTGGTCCAAAAAAATGTTTCGTTATTTTTGGCTAACTTGGTTATGGAAGAGGTACGAGTAGCAAAATTAGGAATTAACTTCCTAAACTACCCTGCAAGACCCATAAATTGTCGAACTTGTTTCACCGTTGTAGGAGAGGGAACTTTAAGTAATGCCTCTACTTTACGAATACTAGGGCGGATACCCTCAGCTGAAATCTTTCTGCCCAATTATTCTAACTTGCACTGTAAAAAATGACATTTTCTTAGGTTAAGAGAGAATCCTGCTTCTTGAAGTGCTATAAGTACTTGCGCAAGTTATTGCAACCCTTCTTCAATTGTCTTGGAGGGGATCAAAATATCATCCAAGTACACCAATGCCACAGTGTCCTTCAATCTGCCTAACGCCTTATTAACGGATCGTTGGAATACAGCGGGAGCATTTGCTAGACCGAAGGGCATCCTCAGGTATTCATAATGTCCATCGGGCGTTACAAAGGCAGTGTTATGTATCGAATCGGCGTCTATGGGTATTTGATGGAACCCCGCTGACATATCCTGCGATGTGAAGTATTTTCCTCTTCCCAGGCGGTCAAGCTGATCGTCATAAAGAGGAAGAGGATAACGGTATTTGATAGTATAAGAGTTTAATTCCCTGTAGTCGACACACATTCTATATGTGCCTTCTTTTTTTCGGACCAGAAGACTTGGACTGGCAAATGACGATTCACTTTCGCGGATTATTTTATTTTTTTGTAAATCAGCGACGATATTGCGAACAGCTTCTCGTTCATTCGCCGATCAACGATAAGGATTTCGATTTACGACGAAATCATCTTGTAATCGAATTTGTAGGGTAGCACTGTTGACCGGAGGGACTGCGTTACCGGATGCGAATATGCTGGGAAATTTAGATATGACTGTTAACAGAGCGGGGCGAAATTCATCCGGAACATTAAAGGATTCGTTTGTTATAGCAGGCATGATGCGACGAATATGCGCGGTATGCTTGCGTACGACTCGCGTGCCACGGTAATCCAAGATAGAGGCTAACTCTGGATCATCGTATAAGTTACGACCGATAATGACGTCATAATCAAGAAAGCAATCCGGAACAACAGCGAGATTGGGTTTTGTAACTTCGCCACAAATTTCAACAGTAGCCCGAAATTCCCGCTCTACAGAAACACTTCCTGGTAGAATACCAGAGAGTGTTAAATTACACGAATCGAGCTTATTTTCGAACAACGGAAGAAAGCGCCTCGAGATGAGCGAAATATCCACAACGGTGTCAATGATGCCTAAATAATTTCGTCCATCGATTTTTATTTTATTCGGTTTGGGAAAATTTCCCGTGATGCAGATATTACTGTCTTTCGTTGTTCAATTGCTTTCCGAGTAAAACAATCCGCAGCATTGTGACCAGATTTTGCACAAAAATCGCATACCACTGACTTCAAGGTGCTAGTTGTCATTTTGGGCTGTTTTACAGATGCAATTGTTTCATTTCTCATAACAGTGTAACGTCGTTTGTGGCAGTGTTTTTGAATGTGACCAAAAAAAAGGCGTAGCATTTCGGAGTTTTGTGGCCTAATTGAACGCTAGCACGGTCTTCCCGAAAACGTTTGCGAGGATGAGGCTGATCAACAACAGCTCTGTCTAAAGACAATTGGTCTGATTTGACTTGTTTCGTAATCGAACAAAGAAAAGATATTAGTTCAGGTATTTTTTTAAAATTATGATTACAAGCATTTGTCGTGTTCCTGTAATCCATGAATGATCTATTGGACAAGATCGGATTCCTCCCAATGAGCACGTAGATTTCTCAGCAGTGCAATCTTCTCATATACATACGCATCGTACGTGTTACAGCGATCACTGTTGAATAAAGCGGCGTCAGAGAGTAATTGTCCTAAATTCTTCTTCAGTGGAAAAGCTTCTAGAAAGTCCCGTTTGAAGGAATCCCATGTGCAAACGTCAGGTGTCCATGTCTCGAACCAGATTTTTGAAACAGCAGTTAAAGATCGTCCCAATCTTAGCAACAATTCTTGATCGGTCCATTCGAGATCTAATTTTATTTTCTAAATTAGTGATCCATTTTTTCGCATCTACTTGGTCCGGGCGAAAAGTCGGAAGATCGATTTGATCGGACGTTGACTTGCTTGATTTAATAGCTTTAACAAGCTTAGTGAGAAGAGTCTCCATTTTCAACACAACACCACTAAATTAACACTTAACCTCACTAACGCTAATTAAATACTGGATGTAGGCAGCTAGGCACAAATCCCACTTCTGATGTTAGAAATTATGGAATAAGTGAAGAAATAAAATACAAGACTTTAATAACAAAATGTTATAAAACCCGAAACGGCTGTTCTCTACAAGCGCACGATGAATACTGCCTTATGCTCGGCAGTATCGTACGACTGTCAGCGGTTTACATAATATTACACAATCATTTATAATTACGTGATATAATTATTAACAGAAAATTATTTCTAACACTATAATACAATGAAATACAAATATTCTCTCAAAAAGTTATGGGATTAAGCAGTAAATGATGGAAATTCCAGATAGGTGGGTAAAAGCCAAACTTTGTCGGAGAAGAACTATAATATAAAAATAAAGGCAGATTATGGCAGGTAAGGTAACGAACTTTGGAATACATCTTATTATGGTAATATTTGGTTCAGGTATGGGATTATTTCAGATTCGAATATATCTAACTGTTCATTTAGTATGGGCTTCTTTCTGGTTAAGGTTTTGTTTATTTCTACAGTATCTATAAATGTTAATTTAGCACCCTTCTCTGCTTTGTGTAATATTTTTAAATTATCTATCTTGCATGTAAGGTTTTTCGCAATTAAATGGTTGGCTAAGCTGGAGTCAGTTTTTTTCAATTTTCAAGGGCGCATGTGTTCATTTAATCTTTTGCCAAAACTTTGATCTGTTTGCTCTATATTGTTACACTTTTATTCTTAAACTTAACAGCTTTCCGCTTTTATTAATACAAAAATAAATTAACAAACTCTTGTTTTTACACCTTAGTAGAACTAACACAATAATTCGCATTGAAATCAGTTTTTCAACTCGTTCACTGCGCGTCACACTTCCAAGTCTCGCCCGCTACCGTTTCACTCCTCGATATCTTCCCTCTTCACGCCCCGATCGCCCGTTAATCCGATGGCACCCGAAAAAACTCGTTACATTTGACCATCCTGAAACAAATTAATGCCCTCATTAATAGTCTGATTTATTAAATTACAAATCGCGTAGTCATAAACCACCCTGTGTGCCGCCTTCGGTGAGTCGCCCTTTATCAGAAACTCAGTCAATTAAGTCCTGACGGTCCGCTATCTCATCGCCACTATCATCAACGTTTTCAACAACACCCGATGCAGTACTGCAGTATCGCCGAAGACAGTCAACTGGAACAATTGCTGTGAAGCTCTTGTAACCTCTCACGCCTTTCACTGTAGCTATCTTATAACGGTCCCCTCCAAAAGCTTTAAAAACTTTGTAAGGGCCATCATATTTGTTCTTTAGCTTACGATTTACACTTTTTCACCTGAGATAGTACCGGCATGACGCCACAGCACTAAATCTCCCGCCCTATAAGTGGTTACAACCTTTCGCCGCTTATCATAGCGCACTTTCATCGCCGCACTCACCCTAGTCAAGTTTTTCGCCGTAGCCCGCCGTTTCAGAGTTAATCTCTGTTGCCTTTTGATCTGGGGTTCCGTGCAACTCGAAGAATCCGCTGCTTGTACACCAGCCGATAGGTCCACCATCACACCCACTGAATGGGAAAACATCAGTTGTGCCGGAGAAACCTTGGTGCTTTCGTTCACAGTATGATTCATGCCCCAAAGTATCTCCGGAACTTTCTCATCCCAACCCGACTCGGTATCAATACTTACGTTCAATGCACTGATAAGAGTTCGATTCTGTCTCTCTATCTGACCATTCGCCCGAGGTGCCGCCACCGCATTCAGTATATGCTTAAAATATGCTTAACATATCAAGAAGTTGGCAAATGAACGACTGGTAAATGCCAAGCCTCTGTCTGAAATGATTCGTTTTGGATATCCGAATACACCAAAAGTATTTCTCAGTTTGAGAATCGCTTCCGCCGAACCTAAAGTTCTTGTTGGTTCCGCTATGGTGAATTAGTGAAACCATCACCAAGAGGTATGAATTACCTCGCCGACTCCGTGCAAAAGGTCCTACATGATCAATGTGCCCTTTCTGAATGCACACTGTAAACAAGAAGCTGTATACTATTTCACAAATCTCCCCATCTTCGCAAACCAGTATTCTTGTTTTATTAACTCCAAACACCGTTTGTACCCCGGGTGACCAATCTCGTCATGATACTTACGTAAAAGATTGAATCTCGCCATTGTGGGTACATACAATCTGTCACCTAAAAGAGTCTTCCTATACAACCGCATCGATATGTTGCATCTTTCCGCCCGGACGATACTCCATTTCCATGTCGTATTCTTGTAGCGCCAACCACCATCTCGCCACTCTGGGTACCAGATCGCGTTTCAACATAGTCGCCCGAACAGCGGAACAATCTGTAACCACTTTAAAATGTACTCCAATCAAATACACCCTAAATCGCTTCACGGCTTCCACCACCGCCAAAGTTTCTAGTTCATAGCTGTGGTATACTTGCTCACAACGGCTGGTCGTTCTGCTACAGTATGAAACCGGCCGCAAATCACCCGTAGTTTGCTGTTGCAATAGAATTCCACCCAATCCGAATTTACACGCGTCTGTATGCAACTCTGTGGCCGCCTCGCTTCGATAAATCGCTAAAATAGGACGATTCGTCAGTCGTTCTTTCAGTGTGTCGAACGCTGTTTGCTGTTCGTTACCCCAACGCCACTCCACGTCCTTCTTTGTCAGTTGCGTAAGAGGTCTAGACAACTCGGCAAAATTCTTCACGAACTTTCGGAAGTAGCTTGCCAACCCTACAAATCGTCTTACGTTATATACACTTGTTGGAGTAGGAAATTCCATAACCGCCTTGATTTTCTTAGTTCCTGGTCGTACACCGCCAGAAGAAACCTCATAACCTAAATAGTTTAAGTCCTTCTGTAAAAAACTACATTTTGTTAAATTCAATTTCAGCCCCACCTGTTTGAGTAACGTCAAAACTCGTTCCAGTTTCACAAAACCTTCGTCAATGGTTACTGATGGTATGAGAATGTCGTCCATGTATGCCAAAACAGTATCATGTTGTAAACCACGCAACATTTTGTTTATAATACGCTGAAATACCGCCGGTGCATTCGCTAAGCCGAAAGGAACTCTGACGTACTCGTATTGTCCATAAATCCCGTGTAGTAAAGTAGAAACTGCCCGCCAGCTTGTCCAGTTGATCACTGATAAGTGGCAGTGGATATCTATCTTTCACCGTGATCCGATTTAGTGCTCGATAATCCACACACAATCTAACGTCGCCGCTTTTCTTTTGTACTAGATTGATTGGGCTCGCATATTCGGAGTTAGATTCTCTGATAACGCCACTCGTTATCAGCTGTGGGATCTTGTTACGAAGTACTGCCCGTTCTGAATATGCCAATCGATATGGTCTATAGTAGATGGGTTTGTCTGTGGTAACTTCGATCTTCATTTCACCTAACTGGGTCAATCCTAAATCTGCTTCATGTTTTGAGAAACACATCGACCATTTTCGCAGAAGCTTCACTAACTTACCCGTATATACATCACCAATTTCGCAGATTGTCATTAAAGATAAATCCACGCATTCATTCAAATTAATAGAAATGGTGCTCACCTTGGAAGTATTTTCAAAGGGGGATGCCACCTTCATTCTTGCTAGAACGCGTCCCGCCTTCAGGGTGATGGTTCGCTCGCCCAATATAGCCACCCCTAAAGTTGCAACACCTTTGCTTGGAAGCAGCTCAAAACTCGTCAACATCACTGGCATTCCATTCTCCTGGAAGACTTGCGGACCGAATGCCATCAGGTCGTTGGGATCGCTGCCGTCGATGTCGATGCCCACCAACTTCACTTCAGCTCCTACGAACTGTATGGTTTCTCGGAGCCGAAAAGTAACTTTGGAAGGTACCTCCTCCAACGTTATGTGGCGGATATGAGCCCCCACGCCTTCCTTGGTAAGGACCGCTCGCCCATTACAGATTACCAGTGATACGCCATCTTGTGCTAGGACGGGTTGCCCCAGAATTACATCGGCGCCCGATAACTCGCAGTCTGTCACCAGTACCGTAACAGCCCAATTTTCTCCATCCAGCGTTAGCTAGAAAGAGACTTCCGCTAACGCCTTGGTCATACCACCACCGAATCCTTTCAGCACGGTATTGGTTGCCCTTTCCCTCAGTGCCAGTCGAGACGTACATCTGACACTAACGAGATTGTGCTCACTCCCAGTATCGAGGTATACCCGCACCATGTCACCATTCTTCGTCGTGGCCCGTCTTTTGAAAGAATTGTCAAAATTGGAAATTAGACTAACCTTTCTCTCATGTCGCCCTATCGATGCTGCCTGCTTGGTAGCCTCCTTCAGCCGTAGCGTCTGCGCCCCCGGACAATGGATCGAAAAATGACCACTGCGCCGACAACGACTACATCGATCAATTCTTGGTTTAGGGCAATCACGACTCAGATTGTTCCCTAATTCTTGGCAGTTAAAGCACCGGTTGAATCTTCAGACCTGTACCGTGTTATGCCCACCCGGCTTCTCCGTCGCTGGTGTTCGTTTCTGGAATTTATATCCAGACGGCGCAACATTCGGCTCTCCTAGTCGTTTGCTACCCGTCGGCTTCGTCTTATACTCATCGAGTCCTACCAGATAGCGCGAATACAGATCTTGAGGAGTTTGGCAATTAGATGCGCATACTCCAGCGCGCAACTCTTCGGGAAGTCCCCAGATTATCATAGAAACTACCTTTTCACCGGTAATTTCACTACGCACGCACATTTCGAGCTTCGAGTAATGCGTCATGGACTCTGTCGATTGTTTGTGTCGTGCCATTTGCTCTTCCATAAGCGTCGCATAGTCGTATTTCCGTGGGAATGCCTGTCGGAGAGACTCTTTCCATTCCACCCATGACAAGTCGTAAGCTTGGAGACGGTTGAACCAAGCCCGCGCAGCGCCTCTAAGTTTTGCTTGCATGAAGCACACTCGCTCATACTCGGACCACCCGTGTATTTCTCCTAGCTGATCAATTTTTGTCAGCCATCGCTCGACATTATTGTCCTTGTTGTCTGGATCGAAAGGATCCAGGATGTCACCACCTGCGCGTGCACTCGGTCTGGAGCACCCACCAGTACAGTGGTCAACGGTACGCAATGTTGACGTGCGTACGTCTTCTACCGGTGTAACTTCTTCCGCCGTCTCTGCATTCACCGCTTCCACGCCGACTACATGCTTGCTGAAAGCTAGAGCTGCCTGCTCCTTCACGACCTTCTCAATTATCTTCAGCAACCCGCCTTTTAATAGCTTCTCAACAAGAACACACGCCTTGTCGTCCTAGCTGTTTTCATCTGCTTCACTATCGGATGAATTATCCGCACGCCACTGGCGATTGGATTTCTGCCGACTTTTCATCTTCCACACACACTAGCACAACCTAATTCCGTTGCGTTACACCGCACGTCCCGCGAACACCGCTAGATACGCACTTACACAAGCCGTGCACTCTCACACACAAATCATGCCACCAGCACGTGGTCAGAACTTTATCTCACTTCTGATATGTTACATATTCTTAAACTTAAGAGCTTTCCGCTTTTATTATTACAAAAATAAATTAACAAACTCTTGTTTTTACACCTTAGTAGAACTAACACAATAATTCGCATTGAAATCACTTTTTCAACTCGTTCACTGCGCGTCACACTTCCAAGTCTCGCCCGCTACCGTTTCACTCCTCGATATCTTCCCTCTTCACGCTTAGATCTCCCGTTAATCCGATGGAACCCGAAAAAACTCGTTACAATATAAAATGACCACTGTTACTGTATTTAATTTCATATATACCGGATGAATCTAGTTTGTCTATCGAAATTAACTTAGTGTTAACTTTTAAATTCTTTCAATTATTGTTGTAGTAAAAACTTGGTACAATATTATCTTGACTAAATTTATTGCCTATGTATTTAAATTTCATGTAAATTTTGTTCTGAGTATTAAATGGTTAGGAAAAATAAAACTTCCTTTATTTATTTATTTTTTTATTTTTTATTAAAAATAATAGTATTATCGATGGAGTAGTACGGTCGACGGAATGGTCCACAGAGCTACTTGCGCGACTTCCTAGATATTCTGTAATTAAACACAACCATGAGTTGGTTATACTCAGTGAGAAAGCCGTACAAACAATAATGTCAACAGTATCACAAAAGGATGACAAAGGGATAGTATAATATTTAACTGTGAAATAAACACCCTCACTCAAAGCAATATAGCAAAGATCTGTGAGTACTAGGCTCCGCTCCACGTAGACATGCTGTGTGAATCTGCGAATCTGCCCCATTGGCTCCGTTCTACACAGACAAGCTGTGTGAATCTGCGAATCTGCCCGTTGGCTCCGCTCCACACAAAAATGCTACGTGAATCTGCGAATCTGCCTGTTAGTTCGCTCCAGACAGACTAGCTATGTGAATATGCTAGAGCTTGACACCCTCAACAAGTGATCTGCGTGGTATCAGGAGAAAGAGTTATAGTCGAGTTAAATCTCAGTCTCCACCAGCACACTCGAAGGTGCAAGCGAAAATTGGGCTCCTCCTGATCATGACACTATAGCTGGCAGGCAGGGCACCGCTGGCACCAGACCGGTACGTGGTACTTCGTTGGACGCAACTCGCCTATCCCCCGCACGCAACGGTTACAGGGCTAGCGGCTTATACAAAGGTTTAGGATAGGATTCACAAACAAATCACACACATGGACCAGTGACAAATCATACTGGTGTCTATACTTATTTAGGCAGAAATGTAATGGACAAAGACAGACTTTACACACCGTTCAAATAAGCATAAATAAACACAGAATTCACGAATAGATCTGTTCACTTTAAACGCCGGCATTAAACTGAAAGAGAATAGTAGGTAACAAATTATAGATGGATTACGATAACATAATATTCTGACGCTGCTTACGTTAAATTTGATAAAGAAATAACTAACGAAAAGGATTGAATAAGACGTACACAAAATTACCGCTAACATGAGAAAGACTAATTATCCCATTATATACTTCTTTTTGCAGTGGTTTGTTATTAATTTTGTTAATCATTTCGTATATCAAGTTATGGTCATACCCATTGTTAATAGCAATCGTTTTGATGATATTTAGTTTTCTATTATAATTTTTAAGAGACACAGTTATATTTATGAGTCGATGAATTGAAAGATGACAATTTTATATTAAGTGGGTGATTAGATGAATAAGGTATAATTGAGTCCGTGTGTGTATGTTTCTTTCCTATAAATATTAATGTCAATTGCTTTTTCTAAACGCGTTAAGGTTATATCAAGGAAATCTAAACTGCGATTCTCTTCTTTTTCCATAGTAAATTATATTGCATTATTTTTGGTATTTAATAAATTCAAGAATTGGTCTAACTCTAACGTAGCGATACCAGAATATTACATTTTTAATTCTTCAAAATTATTCATCAGTTGAATGAGGGCTGCGTGGAGAACCCATAGGTAAACCATTGTTCTGTTTATAAAATAGGTTTTGAAATAATTGGAAATCATTCTGATCTAGACAAATATTTAATGTAATTAAAATGTGTCACCAAGTGGCAACAGCATCATCTGTTATCGTTTTATATAATAATCATGTATAGTACTAATTTGCATACATAAATAAATATAAAAAAATATGTTTTACACAAAAAATTAAATTAAAAACATTTTTTTTAGTTTATATTTTCTAGCAACGTTTTGTATTTACACAAAGAATTTACATTTAAAACGTAGCTTATCGAACAAAGTAACTAAACTATTTTCAGGGGACATTACAAAAATTATTCCTCTTAAAAGTACCATAAATATTAGGGACATTTACTTATTAACGCTTAAACTAACTTTGAGTATTTTAGAGCTTAAAGATTGTGGGGTTTTTAATTCTACAATTTATCCCATATTTAAACTTAAACTTATAGGTACATGAATTAAAACATGCAATTAAGACATATAATTAAAAACTTATAATTAAAACTTGAATATCTTTAACGATGCTATGAATTAAAATTTTTAACAAAAATTTAATTTTCGATTTTGACAGTCCAAAGAGGTACAGAACTGGAATTTTATTTGAAATAAATTTGACTTTTCTATTAGAGATTTATATTCATTATAATACTTTGTTTGTAGTTTTCTAATTCTAAATATTGTTATTCAAACCCGGCCTGTACGAATAATCAATAGTAGAATTTAGAAATTCTTGTTTAGAATTTGTTTGTTGATATTGTGGTAAATTTCAATTTCGAAACGGTGAAATATTAAAAAACTTCAAAATCTTAAATAACGAATAAATTAATAATAATAACATGAAATACATTTTAAAGAATAAATATTGAAATTACCTTATACTGACAATTGCATTTTCGACTAGTAGTTTGTCCATTTTTGAATTTTGAAAAATTACTTATTGATATTTAATTTTTTTTGGTTATATTATATATAATTTTGGAAATCTGATTCTAATATTTCAATCTGGAGTAGTAAAACACATGCTGACTTTGGGAAAAGAATCTACATTTTAAAATTAAATAACTATTTATTAATTATCAATTTCGAAAGAGTAATAATAAAATGCGATACCTGCCTCATATAAAAATCAAAATTTCTATCTATATGCATGTTGGTTGTTTACTGCAATTGAAGTAAATTTTTATTTCAAAATTGGAAATGTTCTATGTGAAATAATTTGTAAAGGTTATTTCGTAGTTTTGATTGATAACCATTTTGTGATGTTGCGAAAATATGGCGATCGTAGTACGTACTTGAATTTGTATTTTCAAATTTTAAACTATTTGGATATTATTAAAATTTTCATGCCAATTGCAATAGTACGGAATCGAAACGAATGAAACAAAAATAAACATATATAAACAATATTTATATTATGCATACAAGTTTGAAGAATAGAAATACAGTTTTATTTTGGGAATATTTATTACTCTACGCTTAAATAAGTTAATTACATGTTTTATTTTCTAAGCAAAATGAAGATAAAGTGACAGGTACCTTTTAAATTTATGAGTCCTTTTACCCTTTTGTCCCGAATACTTCACTGGAGGATCAACACAATGCAATATTATCGATCTATGTACGTATTGAAAATGTCAACTACTTAGTAACATTCGTGACATTTTACGATAATAACAGACATTTGAAGAAAGAACTAATTAAACTAATGACATACAAAACAACAGCATTTGGTAATACCAAGATTCTATTGGGAAAGAATCGAGAATACGAGAGGTATGTACCTACTATTTATGAAAATTAAACAAGGAAAATTACTGCTATAGATGATTGAAGAAATGAGATGCTCTATTGCAAATGCATATAGCACAGGAGATGAAATCGGAAAATTAAAAAAATGGAGATAGCAGAATACACTCTTTGCAAATAAACTGTTTTATATTCATTAATCAAGTTTACGACAAGATAGTGGACAAATGGAAAGCAAAGAGAACATATAAAAATAGTACCTATAAAATTAAAAATACAAAACCGAGGCCAAAGCATGGAAGTAACTAAGTGAAAGCAAGTAACATATAAACGTTATGAATGTAAATGAAATATAAATAGAAGAATGACAAAAATACATCAAAAACAAAAAAGTACAATATGTAAGACGAATTTATAAAGATTTTGTGCAAAACCACCAATGCGATATTATTGGAAAATAAACTCATTTAAGAAATAGAAACAAAATATAACTACTTTATTTCAGAAAAAATCATAGATATTATGCAAAGATGAAATATTAATTGTACGAAACTTAATATAACAGCTTGCAGATATACTTATTTCGTCAGATAAATAACATAATAAAAGCGCTAGAAAAGAAAATCAAATGAGTACTCTATGGAAAAAGTGCTAACATGAGACTGTCATTTTAGTACAACACCTTTATTATTCTATCTTGTAGATCTGGGATATTTATCAACAGTCGTTTCAATAATAACATCTTATGTATTACTACATCCACTTGATCCAATATATAAATATTCCAAAAAATTCAAACCATCTCATTCTTACATCTGATTCATTGCAAATTAATTAATCATATTTTCAAGGATGCAAGTTTATGTATGTTCATTGGTGTACTTGTACCATGCATAAAAAGCGTGTGACTGCTGTGGAAATAAGAATTTTAAGTAGTGTTTGTGGTGTATTTAAAAAAAATGGTATGCTTGTTACGATAGCATATGAGGAGTGCAATATTATAAAAGTTGTCGTAGGCAGAATAGGTGATAGCATAATTAATTGGTATGATTATGTTGGAAGAATGTCGATTGACAGAAAAGCTTTACGTAGACGAGAAGAATGATGTGAGAAAGATATAATAGTAAATGAGTTGCGCGGAAAATATTTGTGAGCAAGTAAAACAAAAGAATGTGTATAGGAAATTCCATGAATTTAAATGAAACAAAAGATAGAGTTCAATGGCGAAAGATAGTCAAGAGGCATTTCTGCAATTCTATTTTACCACATTAGAAATGAAGTTATGAATACAATGCTGACGATATATTGGTATTAACAACATTCGATATGAGATATGCTAAATATTATCTTCAATATAATGTTTGAGGTTATGGACACATTTTTTGTAAATATGGTAAATATTAATAAAGAATAATTTCGAAACAGAAATCTAAGCAAATCACGCTAGACATAATAATACACAAGTGTAGCCTCTTTACAAGCATCGAGGTTCTATTTCTCCGATAAGCAAATCATAATTCAAATAACCTTTTCTTTCGAATTATAATGTTGCTTATCTAAAATGTTTATATAGTAAAGCATATGCATGGAAATAACTAAAGTTCCAAAGCAAATATATACATATGTATTTGTGGAAATTTATTCTGAAAATATGCAGTTAATCTCAGACGTACAAAGAAGTAAGTAAGTAAATTAATAATAAAAATACCGCTTAACCAAAATAAAAAATGCTCCAAAAGACGTAAATATGAAGAAAAACGATTCCGAAGAATCTAGAAAATTGATGGTTCTTGGTCAGCCGAAAATTCAACAATATTGTATATTATTATTAATGCGTGAGCGATATTTGTTTGTGTGTGCTGTTTGTTATGTGTCGCATGTATGTATGTATGTGTTTCTTAGACAGGGGAACCGGAGTACCCGGAGATACCTGCCGTATACAGTTTTACCGAAATTTTCATATTAAAAATTATCTTTACTTTCTTACACGAAGTAAGTATTGTAATGAATCTCGTGATTTTAACAGAAAAAAAAATCCTTTCAAACATTCACTAAATCAAGTTGGATTATATGTGTGAATTTGTGAGTGTGTGAAAGAGAATGCGTCAGTGTGAAACTATATGTAAATATTTGGTTGTTTGAATGTGTGACTGTTTAACTGTATGAGAGTATGAGAGTTTGAGTGTAAATACCTGGGTTTTTGCATGCGTGCGTGAATAAGCCATGATTAAGAAAACAAAAGTAATTTCATCATGTATATTAATAATTTCTTAAATGTTTAAATACTAGTATTTTAATATGTAAACAAAATGTACCAACTACCAAAATAACACAACAAGGAAGGTTCAATCAATGCACATGTGTAATAAAAAATTTGCCATCAAATTTTCATAGGCATCTTTATATTGAAGCGCAAGAATTATATACAGTTTTAAAAATATGTACAAGCATGAGAAATAATAATAAAATTACCTTGAATTCTGGAAAAATACCAAGCAAATAGGCCATCAACGTGCAAATTTTAAATTATAAACATTTTGGAAATATATCTTCTTAATACCTTGGTTACGAACTTAAATGACGGAGAATATTTATTTTGATTAGTAAATCTGAAAATGAGAAATAAAGCTTTAATGATACTTATTTATACATTCATCTATTCCTCAATTATTATTACTAATATAGCATAATAAATAGATATAAAATTTACCAAGTTTGTTCTCCTCAAATAAGATATTGTGTGTGTGTGTGTGTGTGTGTGTGTGTGTGTGTGTGTGTGTGTGTGTGCGTCTAATAAAATTTTGACATAAGTTCTTGGAATCACTTCTCATGGCCGTTTTGAGCTCAGAAGAGTTGGTAAAACTCTTGTTACCAAGGCTGCAAAAGAGCAACTTAGGCATTGGCCTAATGATTGGTTACTTTCAATGAGCAAACCTGATTTGCTGGACCTATTAGAAAACGATTGTTGGTATGTATGAGTCTAAAAGACTGGGAACTTACTCTCTTTGTTTGAATGTTGAAAGCATAAACGCTTTACATTAACTGAAAATGTTGAAAGCAAAACGCTTTACATTAACTGAAAATGTTGAAAGCAAAACGCTTTACATTAACTGAAAATGTTGAAAGCAAAACGCTTTACATTAACTGAAAATTTTGAAAGCAAAACGCTTTACATTAACTGAAAATGTTGAAAACAAAACGCTTTACATTAACTGAAACTGCTGAAAGTATAACGCTTTGCATTAACTGGAAATGTTGAAAGCAACGCGCTTTAGATTACTAAGGCGTAGGATATTTCGTCTTTGAGCCGATACTGCTTGTTAGCCAATAGTCAAGTTTAATAAACAGTTATCTTTTATTACAGGGGAGCAGATAACTCGGCATCACTCGAGGAAATGTCACCTCATCAGACTTAAAATGCGGTGGTCACGTTATGGTTTGGGGCTGTATGGCATCTAATGGTGTCGGAAACATAGCTTTCATCGAAGGAACAATGAAAGCAGTTGATTCTTTCAAGGTGTTGCGCGATAATTTATCTAGTAGTTCATCAAACGACAACGATCCAAAACACACAGCAAAAATAACTAAAGAATGGTTGCTGTACAACGTTCGTAGCGTGTTAAAAACTCCTCCACAATCACCAGATATAAACCCAATCGAGAACTTATGGCACCTGCTCGATTTAGAAGTGCGGAAAATGAAGATTTCCAATAAAAATGATTTGAAACATGCGATATTAGAAAAATGGCATCAAATCCCTACAGAGACAACAATAAACTTGGTGAAATCAATACCAAGAACATTGCAGGCAATCATTGATGCCAATGGAATGCACACAAAATATTAATGCTATTTATTTTGATACATTCATGAAATAATGTTGGATATATCAGTGAAGCGTTGATGTGCAAATACTTATTTGACTACGAATTTTTAGTGTTAAATTGGCTTTATAAATTGTTCATGTTTTTCCAAGATTTTTGTTAACATATAAAATATATATTTAGGATAAGCTATGGAATACAAAAATTAGATGAAACATTTTCTTTTCTTTCAAAGGAAAATTTGAAAAAAACGAGGTGTGCAAATACTTTTTGTACTCACTGTATATAAATACTCTTTAATTCTTGTACCCATTCATGTACAACTGACGATGGCTACTTTGTAGCCGAAATGTATATTTCGTTTTATCAATAAATTGTGAAGGAAACCTAAGTTGTTTTATTTTTAATTATATATATATATATATATATATATATATATATATATATATATATATATATATACATATATATATATATATATATATATATATATATATATATATATATATATATATATATATATATATAAAAACCAATATCATTAACGCGCAAAAAGTATTCGTACATGTAACAAACTGTTATAATATTTTCAATTTTACACAAATAACCCAAATTTTTTTGGATATCTATTGTCTCTAATAATAGTTAGGAGTCTTTTTGGTATAAAATTTACCAAATATCATAAAAAAATATTGAAATGCTATACCATTCTTCATGGTGCTCTATTTTCAAATAGTTTTTATTAGAAATTAGCCGATTTCATATTTTTTTTCATCTTAAGTAAATAAATGCACATTTTTATTAAAGTCTAATGATAAAGAAGGCATTTTCGATAGCTTGGTGTATTAAAAAGGGTATACAATCTGGAGTACCAAGCGCATTGTCTTGCATGTATATGACAATTCTCTTGGCTCCCATTTTCTCCATGCTAAGAAGAAATTTTTCTTTTAAAATGATGATATAGACTATATAATCCATAATTCCTTCAATTGAGTGTAGTATTCTAATACCAGCAACATTCATACATCCCCATACAAGTACATGTCCGCCACCGTGTTTTACTAAACGAAGTAGGCTTATTTTGCCAAATTCTGTTTGTGTTTTTCTCCCTAATTGCCCCAACCATCCGAACCAAAATTATTGGTTTATGAGTCATAAGGATATATAACTTTATTCCAAAGCTAAATTTTCAATTTATGCAGTCTTTAACACACGTCAATCGCTTCTTTCAATTAACTTCGTAATCTCAATATTTTCTTCGAGCAGATCGACCATGATACCCTGTATATCCTAGTACATTTCGGATAGTACATGGGCACAAATATATTTCAGTGGTATTTTACAGTTCTTCAGTAAATTTTGGTGCAATACTTTATGGAGTTTCTTTAATTTTTCTTACAGTTTTCCGCCGATCAAGGCAACTGACACTGGTGACCGGGCCACTTCTGTCTTTATTTTTCGATGTTTGAGTTTCAAGAAAGCTATTAATTCTATTTTGCACTGTAGAATACGGTGTATGTATGATACTCGAAATCGTACTTAATGAAAAGCACTAGTTATGCAATGAAATAATACGTTTTCTTTCAGTTTAACTAGTTTCTTTGCATTTACTTCTTTTATTGCACAGATAATTGGTAATTGACATTAGTTTATGGATAATTTCATATAATATGTTCGGGGGAGGTCCCATGTTATTGTTATTCATGCCATTCGGCGAAAGTCTATAAATTAACTGATGCTGAAAGAAAAAAACTAAAGTGAACGAATACTTTTTGCGCGTTAATTTGACGTGTGGCATCGGTTTTTATTTTTTATAGGCACTATAATTTAATTTTTGTTGATTAATTTATGTATAAATATTATATGTATAAATATATATATATATATATATATTTATATATGTATACATATATATATATATATATATATATATATATATTTATATATATATATATATATATATATATATATATATATATATGTATATATATATATATATATATATATATATATATATATATATATATATATATATGTATATATCTATATATATATATATATATATATATATATATATATATATATATATATATATATATATATACATATATATATATATATATATATATATATATATATATATATATGTATATATATGTATATAGATATATATATATATATATATATATATATATATATTTATATATGTATATATATATATATATATATATATATATATATATATATATATATATATATATATATATATAAATCGAATTTTTGCGACTACAGCGCCATCTATCGCGAATCGATAAGAAAGTTTCGAACAAAATCTGTCAAAATTTAAACGTGGAATCTGAATATGTTATAAAAAATAGGGGTTCCTATTTAAGATTTCAATGCTAACCCCCACGCAACCCTAGGAGTAAGGTTAAAGGATCGACCTTGGTGTCAATGGATGTCCCCCTTGAAAATATTTGATACGTGTTTTACCCATATGTCTTTCGATTTGTATTTTTCGAGATATTTACAAACGCAACTTAAAATGGACCATCTTGTATATATATATATATATATATATATATATATATATATATATATATATATATATATATATATATATATATATATACATATATATATATATATATATATATATATATATATATATATATATATATATATATATATACGTGCAGATATTGATACAAATTCGTATCAAATGAGACATATTGCAGTAATATTCGCAAATACAAACGTAAAAATGCCAATACCAGAGTAAAATATTTCTTAGCGTATAGCACTAAAAAAGTATAGACCTCTATAAAATATGTTCAGATATTGATACATATTCGTTTCAAATGAGACGTATTGCAGTAATATACGCAAATACAAACGTTAAAATGCCTATACCAGGGTAATATATTTCTTAGCGTATTGAACTTAAAATTTATAGTCCTCCATAAAATATGTTCAGAAATTGATACAAAATCGTTTCAATTGAGACATTTTGCAGTAATTCACGCAACTACAAGCGTTAAAATGCCAATAGTAGAGTAATATATTTCTTAGCGTATTGCACTGAAAAGTTATAGGCCTCCATATGATATGTTCAGATATATATACATATTCGTTTCAAATGAGACATATTGCAGTAATATACGCAAAAAACAAGCGTTAAATACCAATACCAGAGTAATATATTTCTTAGCGTATGGTACTAAAAAGTTGTATTCCTCAATAAAATATGTTCAGATATTAATACAAATTCGATTCAAATGAAACATATTGCAATAATATACGCAAAAACAAGCGTAAAAATGTCAATACCAGAGTAATATATTTCTTAGCGTATTGTACTAAAAAGTTGTAGTCCTCAATAAAATATGTTCAGATATTAATACAAATTCCCTATCATGCTATATGCATTTGCAATAGAGCATCCCATTTCTTCAATCATCTATAGCAGTTATTTTCCTTGTTTAATTTTCATAAATAGTAGGTACATACCTCTCGTATTCTCGATTCTTTCCCAATAGAATCTTGGTATTACCAAATGCTGTTGTTTTGTATGTCATTAGTTTAATTAGTTCTTTCTTCAAATGTCTGTTATTATCGTAAAATGTCACGAATGTTACTAAGTAGTTGACATTTTCAATACGTACATAGATCGATAATATTGCATTGTGTTGATCCTCCAGTGAAGTATTCGGGACAAAAGGGTAAAAGGATTCATAAATTTAAAAGGTACCTGTCACTTTATCTTCATTTTGCTTAGAAAATAAAACATGTAATTAACTTATTTAAGCGTAGAGTAATAAATATTCCCAAAATAAAACTGTATTTCTATTCTTCAAACTTGTATGCATAATATAAATATTGTTTATATATGTTTATTTTTGTTTCATTCGTTTCGATTCCGTACTATTGCAATTGGCATGAAAATTTTAATAAAATCCAAATAGTTTAAAATTTGAAAATACAAATTCAAGTACGTACTACGATCGCCATATTTTCGCAACATCACAAAATGGTTATCAATCAAAACTACGAAATAACCTTTACAAATTATTTCACATAGAACATTTCCAATTTTGAAATAAAAATTTACTTCAATTGCAGTAAACAACCAACATGCATATAGATAGAAATTTTGATTTTTATATGAGGCAGGTATCGCATTTTATTATTACTCTTTCGAAATTGATAATTAATAAATAGTTATTTAATTTTAAAATGTAGATTCTTTTCCCAAAGTCAGCATGTGTTTTACTACTCCAGATTGAAATATTAGAACCAGATTTCCAAAATTATATATAATATAACCAAAAAATATTAAATATCAATAAGTAATTTTTCAAATTCAAAAATGGACAAACTACTAGTCGAAAATGCAATTGTCAGTATAAGGTAATTTCAATATTTATTCTTTAAAATGTATTTCATGTTATTATTATTAATTTATTCGTTATTTAAGATTTTGAAGTTTTTTAATATTTCACCGTTTCGAAATTGAAATTTACCACAATATCAACAAACAAATTCTAAACAAGAATTTCTAAATTCTACTATTGATTATTCGTACAGGCCGGGTTTGAATAACAATATTTAGAATTAGAAAACTACAAACAAAGTATTATAATGAATATAAATCTCTAATAGAAAAGTCAAATTTATTTCAAATAAAATTCCAGTTCTGTACCTCTTTGGACTGTCAAAATCGAAAATTAAATTTTTGTTAAAAATTTTAATTCATAGCATCGTTAAAGATATTCAAGTTTTAATTATAAGTTTTTAATTATATGTCTTAATTGCATGTTTTAATTCATGTACCTATAAATTTAAGTTTAAATATGGGATAAATTGTAGAATTAAAAACCCCACAATCTTTAAGGTCTAAAATACTCAAAGTTAGTTTAAGCGTTAATAAGTAAATGTCCCTAATATTTATGGTACTTTTAAGAGGAATAATTTTTGTAATGTCCCCTGAAAATAGTTTAGTTACTTTGTTCGATAAGCTACGTTTTAAATGTAAATTCTTTGTGTAAATACAAAACGTTGCTAGAAAATATAAACTAAAAAAAATGTTTTTAATTTAATATTTTGTGTAAAACATATTTTTTTATATTTATTTATGTATGCAAATTAGTACTATACATGATTATTATATAAAACGATAACAGATGATGCTGTTGCCACTTGGTGACACATTTTAATTACATTAAATATTTGTCTAGATCAGAATGATTTCCAATTATTTCAAAACCTATTTTATAAACAGAACAATGGTTTACCTATGGGTTCTCCACGCAGCCCTCATTCAACTGATGAATAATTTTGAAGAATTAAAAATGTAATATTCTGGTATCGCTACGTTAGAGTTAGACCAATTCTTGAATTTATTAAATACCAAAAATAATGCAATATAATTTACTATGGAAAAAGAAGAGAATCGCAGTTTAGATTTCCTTGATATAACCTTAACGCGTTTAGAAAAAGCAATTGACATTAATATTGTACCGCGGCAGTTGTGTATAATTTGTGTGTTTGCTTGTGTACCTACATGAATGTTAAGTTGGTTGCCTATCGCTAAAATCTAAACGCGCGAGATTTGAATTTGTGTAAAATGAGTGTTTGGCCTCGGTGTTATCGTCTGTTATTCCCCTACGTTGTGTTTGGTAGTAATACAATTCGGATCTGAAATCATCACAGATTGGAAAGGAAAAGGTCACATTTGAAATGAAAGAGTGCATATCACAACAGATAGTTTTATTGTCAATATCACGCAAAGAATATTCTATATTACAACAGTTTTTTAGTTCTGTTTTCATGGCTCGAATGCAAAAGGTCGGGCTCGTCAGTTAGACATCTGAGTCTCGCTCCCCCAGCACATGACTACTGATTCAATGAAATATGTGGTTGCAAGATATCACCAAATGCAATCGATATCACATTTATTCGACGAGTCACTGAATGATGCTATACACGGTAATTGTTAGCGTACGTATCCGTTATCTGCCTTCTTGGGCTTGTGAGAATCGTTACTACAGGCCTAACACGACGATAAAATAGATATGTGTGGCGTGATTGGGGCTATAGCATTTTGGCATCAGTGAACTTGGTCGTTGGGCAGCTAGACATCGGTCAACTATTGGTGGTAATTATTTAATAAGAATAATCAGTAGAGATGTACGTTGAGCTCAAGAAACATATGCTATAGCCCGCCCGTAACGTAAAGTAATATCCAATACTACCCGATTATTATTATTATTTGTTAAACATTATTCAGTACAGAAATGACAATCTCGTTATGATTTCTTGATTTTAATAAGGACGGTATGTTATTTCTTAGCGTATTGCACTAAAAAGTCATAGACCTCTGTAAAATATGTTCAGATATTGATACATAGTCGTCTCAAATGAGACGTATTGCAGTAATATACGCAAATACAGCTGTATAATGCCAATACCAGAGTAACATATTTCTTTACGTATTGTACTAGAAAGTTATAGGCCTCCATAAAATATGTTCAGATATTGATACAAATTCATTTTAAATGAGACATATTGCAGTTATATACGCAAATACGAGCGTTTAAATGCCAATACCAGAGTAAAATATTTCTTAGCGTATTGTACTAAAAAGTTATAGACCTCTATAAAATATGTTCAGATATTGATACAAATTCGTTTCAAATGAGACATATTGCAGTAATATACGCATATGCAGGCGTAAATATGCCAATACCAGTGTTATATATTTCTAACCGTATGGTACTAAACTCCATAAACTATGGCCAGTTTTCTATACAAATACGTTTCATATGTGACATTTTGCAGTAATACAGGCAACTACAAGCGTTAAAATGCCAATAGTAGAGTAATATATTTCTTAGCGTATTGCACTGAAAAGTTATAGGCCTGCATAAAATATGTTCAGATATAGATACATTTTCGTTTCAAATGAGACATATTGCAGTAATATACGCAAATACAAGCGTTAAAATTCCAATACCAGAGTAATATATTTCTTAGCGTATTGCACTGAAACGATATAGGCTTCCATAAAATATGTTAAGATATTGACACAAATTCGTTTCAAATGAGACATATTGCAGTATTGTACGCAAATACAAGCGTTAAAATGCCAATACCAGAGTAATATATTTCTTAGCGAATTGTACTAAAAAGTTATAGTCCTCCATAAAATTTGTTCAGATATTGATACAAATTCGTTTCATATAAGACAGATTGCAGTAAAATACGCAAATACAAGCGTTAAAATGCCAAAATCAGAGTCATATATTTCTTAGCGTATTGTACTAAAATGTTATAGTCCGCTATCAAATATGTTCAGATATTGATACAAATTCGTTTTATATGAGACATATTGCAGTAATATACGCATATACAATCGTTAAAATGCCAATACCAGAGTTATATATTTCTAAGCGGATGGTACTAAAAAGTTATTGGCCTCCATAGACTATGGCCAGGTTTCTATACAAATTTGTTTCATATGTGACATTTTGCAGTAATATGCGCGGCAAGATGGCATGAAATCCAATCCCAAAGAAGTCCTTCAGACGCACTGAGCCGGGCGAATTAATCCACACAGACTTGTGCGGGCCCATGAAAGTCGCATCAAATGGTAAGGCATTGTACATTTTGACCTTCACAGATGACGCGACGCGGTGGTGCGAGTTGAGGTTCCTACGAAGCAAGGATGAGACGTTCGACGAATTCGTCGCATTTAAAGCAGTGATTGAGACCTCCTTCAACAGAAAGATCAAAGCGGTTCAATCGGATAGAGGAACTGAGGACACAAACGCTCGGTTCAAGAACTTATTCAAGGATTCAGGAATTCAAAGACGCATCACCGTTCCCAACAATCCAGAACAAAACGGGGTGGCGGAACGAAAAAATTGCACCCTGGTGGAAACGGCGAGATGCATGATACTTCAGTCAGGTATGGCACCTTCTTTTTGTGCGGAGGCCGTATCGACCGCGAATTACATCCGTAATCGCTGTCCCACCAGCAAGTTGGGCGGCATGACACCGTTCGAGGCTTGGACGGGAGAGGCGCCCGACGTCAGCAATATATTAGAGTTCGACTGTACGGTCTACAGCTTAAATCGGACAAAGGCTAACGGAATGTTCGAAGCAGGAGCTAGAAAGGGGCATTTCCTGGGATTCGCGGAACACTCCAAAGCCTACCGGATCTGGATTCCGGAAGAACATAAGGTCGAGATATCGCGCGACATCAAGTTTGCCAGAAACGCCACCAACAACGCTTTCAACGAGGCGACCAATCCGAACGCAAAAGACAAATCTAAGCAAAGATCATCGAACACTCCTCAAGAAAGGGACTCCGAAGCAAGCCCGTTACCCTTCTGCGAGACGGAAACTTCAACACCGGTCGAGATTAGGCCAGAGAATCTCAACTCGATTGACGAGGATGATGATGACAATTTTCTGAATGCTGAAGCAAATGAACGTAACGACGTGACCAAAGATGAAGATCTTGGCGAACCTTTCAGAGGGTTTGAACCCGCTCCTGAGAAGGACAGAGCAGACGTCGCAGTCGTGAAGCGTGGACGGGGTAGACCTCGAAAAGTACTCACAAAAAGTCGAGGAAGGCCGAAGAAAGTTTATCCTACAGTCCCAGTCGATTCCGTCAACATCGCATACTTGGCAGAAGTTCCACTCAAGCCCGCTATGGAGAGCGCCGACGCAGACGAGTGGAAACACGCCATGGCCGATGAGTTTATCTCCTTGATCAAGAATGATACTTGGGACGTAGTCAATCGTCCAGAAGACGGAAGAGTCATCGGGAGCAGAATTGTACTACGAAACAAACACGGTGCAATCGGTCAGGTTACGAAAAGAAAAGCCAGGGTTGTAGCCAGGGGATTTGCCCAGCAACCAGGCGCTGATTTTGCCGAAACATTCGCGCCAGTTGCTCGACTCAGCTCTCCCTTCGCCTCGCAATCGCAATCGCCGCACACAAGAAAATGACAATTCGACAGTTCGACGTAGCAACCGCTTACTTAAACGGGTTTATAGACGAAGATATTTTCATGGAAGCTCCGCGCTACACCGTGGAGATATTGGAGCATATTATCGGAACGAGATGCGCTCCGCCTCAGATTATTACTAAAGCTGCAAGGATGCTCGAGAAACTGAAATCTGGGAACAAAGTGTGCAAAATAAAAAGGGCCTTGTACGGGTTGCGGCAGGATTCAAATCGCTCAATTCCGAACCACTAATGTAATTTTGTGTTTCTATATTTACCGGATCTGTTATTGTTAAACGTTTGTCGGTGTGTTCAACATTTATCGATTGTTGAGTCCGATTTTTCATTCGAAGCGATTCGTCGATTTTTAAACCACCAATGCAAATGTTCAACTTGGAAAAATCTGATATAATTTGATTAATATTGTTAATCGATGACGCACAGCGAGATTTCTACGGCCATGCGTTGGAGTGATCCAGATTTATATTGCCGATATTGAAATGTGTTTGGAGGTTTTCGTTAATTATTACCTGGCGATCAATTTTTGGTAATTTTGGTCCAGACGTCATATCTATAAAGGTAGATAGTAATTAAGGAATGCGATATTATTCAATTACATATTATATATATATATATATATATATATATATATATATATATATATATATATATATATATATATATATATATATATATATATTGTTCGCAATGCGTTAGTTTGTTAGTTTTTAAGCATATTAACATTAAGTTTATTTTATATTCTTGTTTGGCCATTGCAAGGCTCTATCCTTAAAGTTCCATTATATAAGCACGTACGACCTTATTTCAAACCATAAATTTAATTGCTATTTCTAGAAATTCAGACCTTTGCTGGTACTCAAATTAGTCTTGCCGACTAATAGTTCCCCGAAATAGCGGTACATCTGTTTTGGGTTGTCAGCTAGGACAGCCGCTTTTCAGCGCTTTGTGATTCGCACCCCTCTCTAATGTGGGTGGTAGTTTTTGAATCTTAGAATTTTCTTGGTGTGAAAGCTACACATCAGCTAGTTAGTTACAATTTTGCCTTCCTAGCATCATGTCAGTTTTTTATAATTTAGTGCGTGAGACTTTACGTTAGTTTTGTTAACAATCAAAGTTTTATGTTGTAAAATATGTGTATATACTTTTTAAAATATATCTGTTCTTAAATAAAATCATTTAGTGTGTTTTAAACAATCCCAACTTTTTATCGACGAGAAAACCCGCAACATCAAAACATATATATATATATATATATATATATATATATATATATATATATATATTTATTTTTTTTTTCTCTCTCTCTCTCACACTCGCGCAGAGAGAAGTACAGGTAGACAGGCAAACTAACAATTCTACGGACAATCAGACAGACAATCAGACAGACATTCAAAAAATAGTCAGACTCGATTCTGGGGTCGTCAGAAAATATATTTATAATTACGAGATCGAATATTTTTTATGATATACTTACTTATTACTTCGTATAAGAAAGTAAAAAATGTCGGGCAGTATTAATTTCTAAAATTGTCTATTTAATCTATTAAATTTTCTGGAGTGTTTAAATTTGTATTGTAAATAAAATACACCTGCTACGTATGAGATACTCTAGTTTACTAAACTGCAGATATATATTTTTTTACCTTCTTATACGCAGTATAAGTATTGTAATCATGAAAAATTTCGATCTTGAGATTTTAACGGAAATATACGTTTCGTCTTTTCCTGAATCGATTCCGACTATTTTTGGAATGACGCCTGTTTGTGATTATGTGTATACACCTGGTAAGAAAACCTCCATTTTTGAAAACAATATTCAAACCGAAAGTGTATGTTTACTAGTTCTATTTTGCGGTCTCTGCAGTTACTCAAAAATGGTTGCACTTACAGAAACATTGTTCGAATAAAAATTATAGATATTAGCATTTTAAACAATCATTATTTGAAACTTTTTCAAATAATTGTAAGAGGGCTTTTCTAACGTAGTTATAGATCGGTTATAAAATACAATATAAACAGTTTTAGAAGAACAATACTAAAGTCTAATTAAAGTCATTACGATTAATATGTATAAATGACCGGTTGACCTGATGCTAAGACATCCTACGATCACTTCGATGGTTATAACGGCGCCTAAGGTTTGGGCGTCGCCTTGGTATCCTTCACACCTGCATTATAAAAATACAACATGTCATACCGATACCACAAGACATTATACAAAGGATTAGGTAGGTTACAGGATATGGAGACAGTGCCTTAAAGCCCTGTACATACTTGTCCACGCCAAATTTATCTACCAACTGGTCCAACCCTGGACCTCTGCCAGGTCCACCCTGAAGGTAGTCTTCCCTTATGGGCATCCCCTAACAGATCCAATCCTGGAGCTACCAGGCACACCCTGTTAGGTGGGCAACCGCCAACTGGTCCAACCCTGGTCTATAGCCAGATCCACCCTGAATAGGTGGGCAACCGCCAACCGGTCCAACCCTGGTCTATAGCCAGATACACCCTGAAGGCAGGCTTCCATTACGGGCATTCCCTAATGGGCATCTCCTAGTGGGTCCAATCCTGGCGCTACCAGGCACACCCCACTAGGTAGGCAACCCCAAGTAGGTCCAACCCTGGACCTCTGCCAGATCCACCCTACTTGGACGAATTTCCCTCAGGTCCAACCCTGGTCGAAGCCAGATCCACCCTGAGGAAGAAGTAAACTAGCTTATCTACCAACTGGTCCAACCCTGGTCCTCTGCCAGGTCCACCCTGAAGGTAGATGTACTAAAATACAGGTCCTGCAATCGAAATGCAATCATATCCTGTATTGAATTACCTGCTATCAGATCTAATCTTGGAACAAGCCAAGCACGCCCTGATTAGCGGATATAACATTGAGGATAAGGAAATAGGAATATACCTGAATGACAGTGAGAATACTCACTCAACAATTAGCAATCCGCCATCAACATACAGCATTGGTTTGACCAACAGCATCGCTCGTCCCTTGGACCGCGTCACCCCTCGTATGCACTCACACATGCACAATTCACCCACTCACAACCATAGTGCACAGTCTCACGCATCAACGGTGACTGTTCTACTTAAGAAAGATATAGTTTAACGTCTGCTTACAGTGAAATTTTAAGAATACAGGACCGTAATAAATTTGTTAGGGTAATTCAGGTGTATTTCAAAGAGAAAGATGTCGTTGAGAATAAAAAGGCGGATTGAATAGAACATAAACAGGAGAACTTTATTCAGGATTTTTAGCTAGGCGAATTGTACTCTGGTTATCAACAAACAGTATGGTTGCTTCTTTGCATTGATAACCGATGCCTGCCAACAATCTTCTAAGCCATATAGCCTCCTTAGCAGCAGCTGAAGCGGCAACATATTCCGCTTCCGTTGTACTGAGAACTACCAATTTCTGTCTCTGAGACGCCCATGACACTGGACCGTTTGCGATACTGAACACATATCCTGTTGTTGAGCGTCTTGTTTCTAGATCGCTTGCATAATCCGCGTCTGAGTAACCTATCAAGTGTGGCTCGCTTCCGCCGCTTTGATACATTATTCCTTGATCCTTAGTACCGACTAGAAACGCGAGAATACGTTTGACTGCATGCCAGTGATTCTCAGAGGGTTTGTTTAAAAATTTACTTGCCGTGTTAACAGCGAACGCTATGTCTGGTCTGGATACAGTTGCAAAAAACATAAGTGACCCGACAGCCTCCCGATATGGCCCGTTGAACAGTTTTTTTTCGTTTGACTCCAGAGGCTCCAGCGTGACGTTTGGATCCGCAGGAACCGACAACGCTTTTGCCTCACTCATACGAAATCGCTCAAGAATTCTTCGCGTATAGACGCCTTGATGTATAAACATTGTTTTCTCGGTACGATTGCGAGTTATTTGCAGTCCGACAAAATTACTACAATCTCTGATTGTAATCTCGAACTCGCTCCTCAATTTTCCAATCACATTTTCCAACGCAACTCGCGATTTACAAGCTAGAAGTCCATCGTCCACGTACAACGCGAGATAAATCGCACAATTTTCGTTATAGTGACTGTAAAATATGCAATCGTCTGCATCGGTTTGTACAAAGTTGAAACGCCGCAGAAAACCACAGAATTTGCGATTCCAGCATCTCGGGCCATACAGTGACTTTCTCAGCCGACATACTACTTCACTTGCATTTTGCTTGATTTTCAAGCCCAGTGGTATCTTCATGTGAATTTCTTCCTGGAGATCTCCGTATAAGAACGCGGTGCGGACGTCGAACTGTACCATTTCTAGATCTTCCTGAGTTACTATTGCCAATAGTACTCTCAGTGAGTCATAACGAACGACAGGTGAAAAAGTTTCCTCGAAGTCCACGCCTTTTTGCTGGAGAAATCCTCTTGCACAAAGCCGTGCCTTGTATCGACGCACGCTTCCATCTGAATTTTGAATAGTTTTAAACACCCATTTGGAATCAATTGCACTTTTTGTTTGACTTTTCGGTACAATTTTTCTCATGTGCCCTCAACTCTTCTTCAATGGCTTCGTTCCACTGAGCAGCATCAGGCCCACCTATAGCATCGTTGAAAGTTTTCGGCACGTTGTACTCCGCGAAATCAATACAATCGGTTAACCAAGTCGGTTTACGTATCTGTGCTCGATCTTTCAGCACCCGAACATGGTTAGTAGGCGCAAGAGGTGGATTCTCGTTGCGTTGAACATTCTCAGATACCTTGCCCAGCGATTTACCGTCTCGCTGTTCTTCTCTTCTCGATTCGTCTGGCTGCTCGTTTTCCGTTTCCTCCAAGCAATTTTCTTCATCGGTTGCCTCGCTTGAACATGTCTCTTCATCGACGCTCTCGTGAAAGATAACATTTCTTGAGACAGTTACCTTCTTTGTACCTGGATGAAACAACCGATAATTTGTTGACTCCCCGTCATAGCCCACGAGGATTACCTTCTTCGCCCTGGCATCGAATTTTTGTGTAAACTGCTTGGGCACGTGCTCGTAGCCTTCCTCACCGAATGCTCGCACGTGTCCTAAATCTGGTTTTTTACCTGTCCAGATCTCATACGGCGTTTTTACGTGGTACTCTCCAGTTGCTAAAACTCGATTAAGTAGATACACCGCGGTATTAATTGCTTCCGCCCAGAACGAAACCCCGAGTTGTTTCGCGTGTAACATTGTACGCGCGCATTCCACTACCGTCCGGTTATCCCGCTCGGCTCTTCCGTTTTGCTCGGGAGTATACGGAGCCGTTGTCTCGTGTTTAATTCCGCGAGACTGCATATACCTTCGCATCTGATCATTACAGTATTCACGACCATTGTCAGTTTTCAGAATTTTCATAGGACGCCCGAATTTATTTGAGACTGCGCGTTCGAAGATCCTGAAGCTCTCAAAAACATCTGACTTGTGTTTGAGAAAGGAAACTTGTCTAAACCCCGATGCATCGTCTTTGTACATGATGAAATATCGCGCACCACCGATCGAATCCTCAGACATCGGCCCGCAGACGTCGCTATAAAAATACTCCCCTGGTTCCCGACTCACAGAAACAGGAATTTTTTTAAACGGCAATCTATGCGTTTTTCCTAGTCTGCATGCATCACAGAAGAAGTCTTTCTTGTTTCTCAGACTTACCCCGTTCACCACGCCACACGTTACCAACATGGACAAGGCACGCTTGTTCAAATGTCCAAGGCGCTCGTGCCACCCCTTCAAACTCGTTGTTGAGACGTTTACCTCGTTCAGAGTTTGTTGAACTCTCACTCGAAACAGCAACCTGCAAATTCCGTTTGACTGCTTGACTCCAGTCGCGAGAATCTCGTTGCCGCGTATTATTAGCGCATCATCCTCCCGAAATACGATTGAGTACCCGCGTAATGTACACATTCCGACGGAAAAGAGATTTTTCCTGACACTCGGAACATACAACACGTGCTCAATTTGCGCTTTGCTCCAGACGCCATCTATTAGCCTGTCCACGATCACCGTTCCTTCACCAGTCACAGGACACTCTCCATTATCGCCCAGCAATATCGTGTCGCCATCTCTTTTTGGACGAAACTCTGTGAACCAGTCTCTCCTGAACGTGACGTGCTTTGAACACCCACTATCAATAAACCAGATATCGTCTTGATTGACAGCAAGCACCGCTTGTCGGTGTAAGTCATCTGGCTGCCTGTATCGACTGTGTTCGATTTGACTGTTTGTCTCAGTTGCAGTCGCGCTTACCGCTACAAATGCAACTCTCTGAGTACTGTTACCTTCGTGAACATTTTTCTTTTGTTTATGCTCGGGGCACTCGCGCGCAAAATGTCCTCTTGCCCGACAAATGAAGCACTCAACGTCTTTCTTTTCTTTCTTCTTTTTGTCCTTCTTCGGTTTTGATTTCCAGTCCTTACCGCTTGTTTTGGTGTGCTTCATCGCTGCAAAAGCTGTTATTTCTACTGTATCAGCGTTCAACCTACCTTCTTCTCGAAGTAAACGTTCCTGCAAGTTTTCGATCGTTTGTCTAGCTGGCTCAACACTGTCCCACGCAGTTTGAAAGGCTGAGAACTTCGGTGTCAAACTCGCCAACACCTTCGCCATGATCGTCACATCGGAAAGATTCTCTCCAAGATCCATGAGCTGCGTCGCCATGATTTGGATCCTAGCCACGTGCTGAACAACCGTGTCCGTTGAACCCATACGATACTCATGAAACTTCTGTGTCAGCATCAGTCTATTTGACGCTGATTTGTGCGCGTGAATCGTCCCCAACTTGTCCCACATCTGCTTTGCAGTAACAGATGTTAATAGAGGCTCGAGCTGGGAATATTCCATCGACGAGGATATGAAAAACATGGCCTTGGCGTTCTCTTTAACCCAAATATTTCCTTCCACCGACGCTGCATTCCCTGGCATTACTCGATTCCCTTTCACGATGTCCAACAGATCACTCGCCATTAAGATCTGCGTGATCTGGAACTTCCAGCCCAGAAAGTTCGTTCCGTCGAACTTCTGCATATTCTTCGTTGACAATTTGCTCGACATTTTGCTGTGTCACAAACACAAAGGCAACGACTACACAAGTGTATCTTCCTTATTCTCGACAACACTCAAGCCTTCACTGTAGTTATATCTAGAAATACAGGCGTTCTGGGCCCATAACCTGTTAGGGTAATTCAGGTGTATTTCAAAGAGAAAGATGTCGTTGAGAATAAAAAGGCGGATTGAATAGAACATAAACAGGAGAACTTTATTTAAGTTATTTTAGACAGTACAGTCAAAATACATAACAACCGTTGTTGAGAACAAAATGAATATGCCACCTACTAGAAAGTAAAAATATGCAAGAGTAATATTTAACAAAATTAATGCCTTACATAATGTACCGGAAAAAAAGAAAATCACTATTGAAATTGATTCTTATTAAAATTATTTTCACATAAATCGTATCAACTGTGGCTGTCATTTGTTTAACAGAAAAACAAAAAACTTAAATATTTGGAGGTAGACATTTAATATTTATGCTAAGAAATATATTTAGTGAAAAAGGATAGTAAAATATTATAAATTAAAAAAATTACAAAAATGTGATATGATCTAACCCAAAAGCGTATAAGTTCGGAGCGTTCGGAGCTTGACACTGCAGTTGTTTTTTGATAAAGTTTAGCAAAATTAAGAAATTTTTTAGGTATTGAATTAGATTTGACAAAGTAATGCTAGGGGAAAAATGTGTATAATAACTTACCAAGTTCTTTAGACGATGTAGAAGAGTCGAGAACAGTCATATTTACAAATGTAATACATCTATATGCAGATTCGTTTTGTCTCCACAATATTTCAAATAAGTTATCTATAGTGATATTGAGTTTCATGATTATTTGTGTAGCACTTTCAAACTGAGTTATTTCTGGGTTGTTGTCTATTTTGCTGTCAAACCATGGGGTCTCAGGTCAACTAAAGCCATCTCTGCCTAGTCACTTGAACTAATACAACATGAACGAAGCGCTCTGGAAAGACGTAAGCAAAGGTGCGCACATGATAAAAGCAGAGAGATTGCTCACGCCAATGACTACGAAATATTCAGAGTTGCAATAAGTATATTAAATTTGGCAGTATGTTTAGCGTAGGCGAACACCTGAGGTCACCACTTTATTCTTGTAATTCGTCGTCAACCAGCAGAAAGCAGGGCAACAGCATTCTGCATTATCGACAGAGATTTAAATATATTCCGCGTTTTTACTTTCTTATACCATTGAGTAAAAATAAATTATGAGAGACATAACCTTATGGACGAAAAAACGTTCACAAACTGCCCTCGAACAGAGATGGCACTATGGTCTAGCGGGGCATTAGGATATAGATTTAATATAACGTTTAGCAATGTGTACAATAAGGAGTGTAGGAACTAGATTTAACGAATCATTGAGCCACGTACTATACCTATATTATATACGCAGTACGCACGCTTGATTTTAATTCTTTAACAGTTTGAATAACAAGTGTAACGTCTGTTTATTATAATTATAAAATAATGAGTACTTCATGTCATTCGTGTGCATATTTTATGTGTAGAAATTTAAAAAGAAAGAATCATCCTGATTTACATTTCTTTAAATTTCCAACAAATCCGCTACGTGCTAAATTGTGGCTAAAGTGTTGTGGAAATCAAAAATTGCTTTTTATATCACCTACTAAATTAAAAAATATAATTATCTGCGGTAAACACTTTACTGATGATTCATTTTCAAATTTTCGTCGTAACCGATTAAATAAAAGTGCAGTGCCGGTTCATTTTTCAAAAGTTTTACAACAATCCGAAGACCAGCAAATGCGTTGTTATGCTGGAGAATCTACTTTAAAAAGGTTGGTATTTAAAAAGATATAAATATATCTGATTTCTGATGTAATCAAATTCTCAATCACGACTTCCCTATATGCACTATTTTCGTTTTTATTGTCTCAGGGCCGCGGATATCGATGACAGTTCTTCTGGTTCAGAAGTAAATATGCCATCAGTATTCAATATATCAACTTCATCACATTCTAGAACTGGTTCAGCAATTATGTTCCACGAAACATTACTAGAAATGCCGTCACCTACTAATTCAGAAAATACACCTCAAAAATCAAAAATGAAATATAAAATTTTGAAACAAAAAAAAAAAGAATTGAAACGTTGTCGAGATCAAAAATATCGATTAAAAATCAAAAATTCCAAATTTTCAGAATTTTCAATCATACAAAATTTATTAAACAATAATAAAAACACAAAATGTGTGAAAACATTTGTTAATATGCAATTGTTTCACAAAAAGAAGACACCTTGGCTTAAATTAGAAAAACAACTTGCTTTATCAATTTATTATAAAAGTCCTTCTTGTTATAAATTTTTGTTATCGCTAGGTATAGTTTTACCAGCATTATCTACGATTCAACTGTGGCTAAAAATTTATAATTTGAAAACTGGTGTAGACACTGTGCTATTAAAAAAATTTACAGAAAAAGTAAAAAATATGTCTCCCGCAGAACGTGAATGTACATTGATGATGGATGAAATGGCGATTAAAAAAGGCGTACAGTTAAATCAGTATCACGATTTTATTGAAGGTTACGAAGATTTAAGTACAAACGGACGAAATAATAAATATGGATCACAAGCACTTGTTCTTATGTTACGCGGATTAATGTTTAAATGGAAAATGCCAATAGCGTATTATATTTCAGCGCAACCGGTTACTGGCAGCAAATTATATTTAGTTATTATGGAAGCTTTAGAAAAGTTAACAAATATCGGATTAAATGTCAGAGTGATTTCTTGTGACCAAGGATCTAATAACAGATCATTTTTCAATAACTTTCTAAAAGTAACTGATGAAACTTTCACAACAATAAAAAAATATATGCCATGTACGATATGCCTCATTTAATTAAGAGCTTAAGAAATAACTTGATGCGCTATAATATAGTATTTAAAAACGAATCTGGAAATATATTAACTGCATCATGGAAAGATATTGAGGAAATTTTCAAAATTGATTCCAATAGTTCCACATTTAGGTCTATGCATAAAATAAAGCACATTCATATTTACCCTAACACATTTCAAAAAATGCGAGTGAAACTTGCCACTCAAATTTTTAGTCGTACTGTATCAACAGCTATAGAATCAGCAATATCAATAAAACAAATACATTCCAAAACTGCCCAAGGAACTGCGGAATTTACTCTAATAATTAATGATTTATTCGATTGTTTCAACAGTAAAGTATTAAATGATTCTAACCCGTACCGATGTGCCATTTCAATTTATAAACCTCGGATATTGTCAAAAATTGAATATTGTCTTAATATTAAAATTTTCAACAACGACGGTACTGAAAAGAAAAATATTTATTGTATGAAAGGATTATTACAAACAATTCGGGCTACCTTACTACTTTGGAAAGATATGAAAAGTGAATATATATATATATATATATATATATATATATATATATATATATATATATATATATATTTACTTAGTAATCGGTTGCAGCAAGATCCATTGGAAAATTTATTTTCCGTAATTAGAAGTAGGGGAGGATATAATTTTTCACCAACGTGCCGTGAATTTAGAATCGCTTTACAAAATAATATGCAAATCCGTCTACAATCTACTACTAATGGAAATAGCAATTGTGAAGTTGATGAAGATGAGGAAATTGGAATATTTGATAAAAATACCAATGATGGTAACACGTCTCCAATTGCAGAGAAAAATGTAGATTCAAATCATAAAACAATAGATGTAGCTGAAAATTCAGAAGAGATAGAAGATATTGTTGAAAGTTCTGAAGAAATAGCAGAACCTGGTTTTATATCAGACAACACTGCAAATACGTCACTAGAAAAATGTTCAATAGTGTATGTTAGTGGATATTTAGTGCACAAAACAATTAAAACCTTTAACTGTAAAACTTGTTTTTGGATAAATCTAATGTTATCCAAAAACAATGATCACATCACACCTAAGGAATCGTTAATTTTACTAAGAGATTTCGGAATTAATAAAGATCAAATATCCCATTTAAAACGACCGACAGACACAGTAGTAAAGGTAGCAGAATTACTGTTAGAAATTTTTGAAACTCATTTTGATGCTATTAAAACTGAGTCAGGTATTAGCAAAAAAATGACAGATTTGTGTAATAAAATTATTGAAAAAAAATTGCCACATTTCTTGTTATTTGACAATCATTCATGTTTCTTGCACCGTCAATATTTGATTACATTTTTTGTAAGGCTGAATATATTTAAACTATTAAAATTTGAATCAGAATTAATACAAAGATCAAGAAACAGATCCAAAAGTGGAATTCTAAAAAAAAACAATACGAATTAATGTTATAAATTTAATTAAGCATTCAATCTAATTAAAAATCAAATTTTGCAATCTGTATGTATTTTATTAATTTTGTTTTATTTGTTACGTAATTTAATTGATAGTATTAAAAGATAAATAACAAAATTCGTATTCTACTTATTTAATTCCCAAATTATATTTCTTTATCTCTCTGTAGTCCGTGGCGGCTCGTAAGTAAGTAACATGGTAGTTTATTTTTACTGAATTATTTTGTTTTTTAATGTACTACATTTTGTTTTAACTGTAATTAAAAATACATTTTTGAAAACTTAATTTGTTCAACCGCCATGCGAACCACGATAAAGTTATAATACAGCGAAGACTCGAGCGTATTATTGCGCAAGGGAAGCAGCCTTGGCGCATCGCTCTGCTGCGTCACTATAAACAACGCTAGCCCGAACGGTTGTCATGACAACGGCACGTCTAGCCAGTGCACTGCAGTGGTCAACGGTGGTTCACAGACGGCCATTTTGTTGGGGGGAGGGCATCGAATTAGTTCGAGTAATATGCGCCGCCAGAATGGCTGCCGTGAGCGTGACCGTCGTTTTTCAGGGTACTAACCGTATTAACGTTTCCTACAATATTTACTGAGTGATTGTTTCGGCAAATATTGGAATTAAAATTTTTCTGTATATTTTAATGGCGTTTGAATCAAGGTTACATTGTAACAAAATCCGTAAGTCTTGCGTTTTACTTGTATTTTATGTATTTTACTTGATTTAAAATATATTAGATTATGTCGTCTAACATGAGTTGCGCTGTGCCAAGTTGTAAATCGACGGAATACAGTTTTTTGCGGTTTCCGAAAAATTTTAGCACGATGTTTAAAAAATGGATTGGGCTGGTAAACAATCCCAAATTATTTAATATGCCAAAAATGCAAATTTATAATTCATATCGGATCTGCCTCAAACATTTTAGTCCTGAGTGGATATATGTAAATGGTAGAGGCAGAAATACCGTATTACATGGTGCTTATCCAACTTTGTACTTTGATGAGCGGCACGCTGTGCAAGAAGGTAGGAAAACCATTTTAATTTGATAAATGCTTTTATTAATAAATTTATTTATTTAGATGTCCCCATGCCCGATGTAACAAGTGCATCTGCTTTTACATCTTCGTTGAGGGAGCACGATTATTGTTCTTCCGTGCGAAATGGGAGATTTTCGAGAAGAGCATATACAAATCTTAAGTTTTGTAATTTTATATTCAACGTTCACCTACACGCACACGTCATTACAAAAATAATCGGAATCGATTCAGGGAAGGTCAGCAGGTATATTTCTGTTAAAATATCGAGATTTAAATCTTTCATGATTACAATACTTATACTGCGTATAAGAAAGTAAAAATTAATTTTGTTATAGCAAAATAGAGGCAATTTTGATTGTATGGCACTGCTTAAAACCTTGCCTTCAAGTAACTGTTATTGATTCCATACATTATGTAAATGAATTAAACATTTTCTAGACCAATATTATGTTTGTGAATAATTTAGTTTAATTAACAGCTCAGTCTAAGCTTGAACATATTTATTTTAAAGACCTTATGGAAATATATTGATTTTATTTCCTAATATTGTTTTTTTATTCTATGATTAACATTGTTCATTAGATTGCAGTAGATTTATAGGGCGAAATTGAGCAAGACGATTTTTTTCCACAGCGTTCCAATATATTTCAGGGTAAAAATAATTTTACCGACCGGCAATAAATTACCGGTCGAATCAGTAAAATTATTTATACCTTGAAGTATATCGCACTGCAGTGGTACAATGTAGCCAAGTGCGCTAGTAGTTTTTTCTGCTTCAATTGTATTTATTTTATGCGCGGGTTCGCGCTATTCGTTCGCAATGTTTCCCTCGTATGATCCAGTGTGTGTATTATTAGAAACACCTTTTTCAAGGTTAATATTTTATAAGGA
>OX063277.1:613001-633001 GCA_944039245.1 Nebria salina
GAAGACTATGAGAAAGACTGTCCAGCTTGTCTCCTCCCGGTCTCTTATATATCATTTGGATATCCCGGGTGTGGTTTTGTGGTGTGAACGTTATTGTTTGTTAGGCCTACCGGATACTAATATTGATTTTAAAATATAAAATGAGATTATTACATATAAAAACTTAAATTAGATTACTTTACTAACCATCCGCAACAGTATTTGAAGCAGCATAATTATGATCATATGTAATACTTGAATGCGCTGTCCAAGATTTATTTGATGTATCAGGCTCATCTGCTAATACTTCTACAACCAACATTTTATTAGCTTAAGTTCTAATACAGAAAAACTATTTTACACCTTTCGGTTGCATTGAAACATGCTCACATGATGAAGACGTAACAGTCGACGCACTTGTGACATCGAGCATGGTTGAATCTAAATTAATATGAGTTTCTTACCTTCTTTTTCAGCGCATCGTTTATCCAAGTGTAAAGTTGGATATGCGCCATATAATAACCGATAATGTTTTGTATATGAATCCCCTATCCATTTCGATTCAAAATGCTTCAGGCAAACTCGGTAGGATTTGTAAATACGCTCTTCTTGCATGTCAAATAATTTAGGATTATTAACCTGGTCAATCCATTTCTTAAACATCGTTTTATTATTTTTAGGGAATCGCGTGACACGGTACCCAGATAACTTGCATGTTGGCACAGAGCAACAATTATTGCTAGAACCCTTAATCTAATAAACCAAATTTAATTTCAAATTTACCGCGGTAGTTGATCCGTCGATATTGAGGGCCATTATATTTTGGTGCAAGATATACACACACATACATACTCACACATACTCACTCTCCCACGCTCATTCCCTTACTCACACGCACTCACTCTCATTCACTCACAATACACGCACAAACTGTCAGGGAAGGTCAAAAGATAGATTTCCGTAAAAGGCCGCCGTTGCTTTTCATGATTACAATACTTATTAGTTCGTATAAAATAGTACATTTTGATATACTGAACACAGCCTCACGCACGAATCTTCGATCTTATTTGTATTCAATTTGAGACATTGATTCATATTCTGTTTTTAACTTCAACCACTGTCGGTTCGCTATCACCTTCACTGTCATATTCACTATCAGAGTTCAAATCGCTCAATTCCGAACCACTAATGTAATTTTGTGTTTCCATATTTACCGGATCTGTTATTGTTAAACGTTTTTCGGTGTGTTCAACATTTATCGATTGTTGAGTCCGATTTTTCATTCGAAACGATTCGTCGATTTCTAAACCACCAATGCAAATGTTCAACTTGGAAAAATCTGATATAATTTGATTAATATTGTTAATCGATGACGCACAGCGAAATTTCTACGGCCATGCGTTGGAGTGATCCAGATTTATATTGCCGATATTGAAATATGTTTGGAGGTTTTCGTTAATTATTATGCCGATATTGAAATATGTTTGGAGGTTTTCGTTAATTATTACCTGGCGATCAATTTTTGGTAATTTTGGTCCAGACGTCATATCTATAAAGGTAGATAGTAATTAAGGAATGCGATATTATTCAATTACATATGATATATATATATATATATATATATATATATATATATATATATATATATATATATATATATATATATATAAATTATATAAGCCGACCACATATAAAAATGCTGAGTCTAGAGTTAGTTGTAAACTTTCCACGAGACATAATCAGGATATGTAACACCTAGATAAAACAGTCTCTCTATGAGAACCAAGCTTGTAACATTGCAATTACGATTAATAAACGTTTTTAAAAACGATATCTGAAAGTTGAAAACCATAATTGGCGCAGTCGGTAGGATTAGCCAACAATAGTTTGTGACAGTGAAAAACACAAAGTTACTCATCTAATTGTCGTATTTCTATACGAAAATTTGGCTATTCACTACAACAAAAAGTGTGCATACTAAACACACGTAAGGCTATATCAATAAGACCTTATACATCAACAACTTCATAACTGAGAAAGGGTTATCCCATCTCACGGCTAAACAGTGCCCATCAAGGACTATTCAAACGTCCCATCAGACCAGTACATTGCAACACGTCCCAAGTGATTCTTCTTGCTGTTCACTCGATCACGAGAATCCAGGACGACAAGCTTCAAGAACTTCACATCTCGTTTAATTCGTTCTACGAGAAGCAGTTCGAAAACCCCAATAGAAGACTCCTTACAATGAAAATCATAGTCATAATCCTATTCTTCTTGTAAGTAAAATTTTATATAATACATAGAGTACTCTCTAGCTATTACTAGTAATAAAGAATACGAGCCCCACACAAGGCAATTACACAAAATTAATGTCCAGTTCTGAAAGTGAAGAATTTGTAAGAACAACCCAGTGTAATATTGATAGAATTATATTAAGGCAAACAAGGTCTAACCTAAATAACGAAAGCAATATGACTTCTTTACAAGATATTAAAAATTACGTTGAGATGATCCCAACATATGAAGGGGACATAACAACACTTAACAATTTTATTCAAACCGTGGATGACGCATACGTCATCTTAAACACATTACAAATGTCAGCAGTACAAAAAGTATTTGCTTTCAATTTAATAAAAAATAGATTAATAAATGATTCAAAAAAAATTGTCTCACAAAATAGATTTGCAAATTGGGAAGAACTAAAATTATATTTAACCACCAACTTCTCAGACAAAACAACGGCTGAAACATTGCTAGGAGAATTATTTGAAACTAAATATAAGCAAAATACAGAAACTACGCTGAAAACAATGTTAGTTAAATTCGAAATATATAAATCAAAAATACTTGCAAAAAATTACAATTTAGAACAAAAAAATGCTATTCTACAAGAAAATCAAAAAGCTATTGTAAATAAATTTATATCATTACTACCACCCATAATAAAAGGATCTTTTATTGTGAAACAACCTTCTACGTTAGAACAATGCGATTTGTTATTAAAAAACGAATTTAGCTACGCAAACTCATTACACAACAGTCCAATGACACGAAACGATAAACAATACACAAACACATCCAAAGACTTAAACTTTACCTTTAATCCTTCACCCAAGCAATTTCCCGGACAATACTTCCCTTCAAAACCTGTTAATCTTTATGGACAACCAACCCCTGGACCTAACAAATTTAAAAGACAAAACCTAGTAAACAACTATGAAACCCGTAAATTCCAGCCTCAACCAATGTCAACACAGACACGAAACACCCAACCTATGACAACATCAACTATCAGACAAAACTATAACAACGAAATTCAAAATGAAGACATTGACTCGAACGAACAATATTTCGAAGAACACGAAATAGAGAATGATCACGAAAATAATACCGATACTTTTTTAGAGGAAAACCTAGAAGTAGAGCAAAATACGTAATGACCTCAACATTAAAATCTATCCCCTTAATAAAATTTAATGACTATCTTATCTTAATTGATTCAGGCTCCGATATAAATTTAATCTCTCCAGACATTGTTAGACAAAGAAATTTAAAAATCATCCAGAAACCAATCACCTTTAAAACAGCTCAAGGAAAAGTAAAATGCAAAAACTGTGTTGAAATAAAAATTCTAAATAACAGCTTTGAATTCTTTATACATGATTTTCATCGGGAAAGCAACATGTTGTTCGGCGTAAAAATATTAGAACACTGTAATGCTTTAATGGATTTTAAAAATAAAACCATAACACTTGGAAACAAAAAATTTAAATTATTACCTTCACAAACAGTAAACAACTCTTTTACACAATTTAGACATGAACACCTCACCTACGAACAAAAAGAAAAGATACAAAATTTAATTAAGAAATATTCAAATTTATTTCCAAAACCAGAGGACGAATTATCCGCCACAAATGTAACCACCCACAAAATCCGTACGACAGACGACACACCGGTTTTTCAAAAAAATTATAGACTCCCACAAGTATACGAAAATGATATCGAGGAACACGTTCAAAATTTATTAAAAACAAAAGTTATTCAAAAATCTAAAAGCCCGTATAACTCACCCATATGGATAGTGCCCAAAAAAATGGACGCGTCAGGGAAACGCAAAACGAGATTAGTAATAGATTTCAGAAAACTTAATCAGAAAACGATAGAAGATAAATTTCCCTTGCCTAATATCGATACACTATTAGATCATATCGGAAAACCAAAATTTTTTACGACGCTAGATTTACATTCCGGTTTCCACCAAATACTAATAGACAAAAACGACCGCGAAAAAACAGCCTTCTCTACACAATCCGGACATTACGAATTTGTCCGCATGCCCTTCGGACTAATTAATGCTCCAGCATCATTCCAAAGAATGATGAACGAAATACTCTCTGAATATATTAACAAAATCTGCCTAGTCTATATGGACGATATAATCATTTTCGGAAGCACGTTAGAACACCATTTACAAAATATAGAAAACATTTTTCTTAAATTACAAAATGCAAATCTAAAAATCCAAATAGATAAGTCAGAGTTTTTAAAGACCGAAACAGAATATTTAGGATTCATAATATCACAAGAAGGACTTAAACCCAACAAAAATAAAATCGAAGCAATCGATAAAATAATGATTCCAAAAACAGTAAAAGAAATAAAGTCTTTCCTAGGTAAACTTTCATGGTATAGACGTTTTATTCCAAATCTTGCTAAAATCACAAAACCTTTCACAGAATGTTTAAAAAAAGGTAAAGAAATAGACATAACTAACAAAGAATATCAAAATTCATTCAAAACTGCTAAAGAATTAATAAGTAACTCTCCAATTCTAGAATTTCCCGATTTCTCAAAAAAATTCATTCTTACCACTGATGCATCAGATTTTGCCATGGGATCATTAATCTCTCAGATCATAAACGGACAAGAAAAACCCATAGCTTACGCATCAAAAACATTTAACTCTGCAGAACAAAATTACAGTACTATAGAGAAAGAATTAAAATCTATTATTTGGTCTATCGAAAACTTTAAACCATATTTATTCGGTAGAAAATTTACAATTCGCACTGATCATAAACCCCTCACGTGGTTATTTTCCATGAAGAACGCAAACCAAAAACTTATGCGTTGGAAGATCGAGTTAGGCGAATATAACTTTGACATTGAATATCTACCAGGTAAAACAAATAAAGTAGCAGATTTCTTATCAAGACAAAGAGATGAATTTAAAATAAATAAAAAATTAGGAGATGTAACGAATACCGATATTTTTGCACATTGCATTTCAAAAGATATAAAATTCTCAAAAGGTCTCGCCAGACAAATAGATTTAAAATTTAACAGTAAAGATTACTGCGAAAGAAACGTAACCAATAAAAATATCATAATTCAAAACATGCAAAATAAAACAATTTTCCATTTAATTACAAAGGACATCCATTTAGAAAACGTAAACAAAAAATTCCTAAAGAAAACCCTAATCGAATTACGGGACTATCTAATAAAAAACGACATATATGAAATCAACATTCCTTATTTATCATGCGGATTAGACAAACTAGAAAAATCGGAACTAATAAAAATTTTAGAACACATTTTCGACAACACTCAAATCCTGATAAATCTATACGAACTACCACAAAATTTTAGTTTAGAAACAGATGAACTAGACCAAATCATAAACGATACACTAACTACAATTTATGGCAACGACAATAACGAACACCAAAGTATAATCGCAAATAACTCAGAATCAGGAAATACAATTCATAGTTCAAGTGAGAATCCAATTAATGGACTAAAATTTGTCGACAATAGAATAAACATAGCAAAAAATCAAATTATTCTTCACTTCTCAAATAACCCATTAGAAATAAAAGTTAAAAAATTATTTAATCACCAAAAACAGAGATTCATAATAAATATTAATATAGACAAAAAAGAAGAACAATTATTGGAATTTTTAAAGGGATATATAGTACCAAAAATTAAATACTTAGTATTAATTCCTAAACAGCACGAACAAACATTGAACCACATTATCCAATGCAAATTCGATTCAAATACAATAAATCTGATAAAATGTAATAAACTTGTAGAAGATATTGAGAATGAAGAAAAACAAACTCAAATAATCTTTGATAACCACAACGGATATTTAAATCATAGAGGAATAATGGCGACTTACAGCGATCTTAAAGAAAAGTATTTCTGGCCTAACATGCTCAAAGATATTACAGAAATTATTAATCAATGCAGAATCTGTAAAGAAAATAAATATGACCGACACCCGATACAACTAAATGACAATTTAACCCCCACACCAAAAAAACCTTTTGAAATTATAAACATAGATCCTCTCACATTAAATAAAGAATACTTCATCACTATATTCGACGAATTCTCTAAATTCGGCTTCATTCACCCCACTTTTAATAAAACAGGAAAAGAAACGATGTTAATAATAGAGGAATTCGTTAAAACTTATAGAAAACCAAACCTGATCATAGCCGATCATGGACTAGAATTTAATAATGCCCTAGTAAAAAATTACTGTAACAATCATGACATAAAACTACATTTAATTAGCATATCAAACCCAAAATCAAACGCGGTAGAAAGATTCCATTCCACACTAATAGAACACCTCCGAATATTAAACTCAACAAGTAAAAACAAAGATCTACAAAGAAACATAAACAAAGCAATAACAGCATACAATAATACCAAACACTCCATAACAAAATTAACACCTTGCGAAATACTTTTCAGACAAAATGAACACAATAAATATTTCCAAGCACAAAAACTTGAAGAAGAAATCATAAACGACTACTTCATTAATAAATCAGAAACAAACAAAATAATTAGCAAAATGATTGACAATGAAAAAATAAAAAGAACAAAAGAAAATGAACTGCCCCTAAAAATACCGGAAAATGTTTATGTTAAACAAAACAGTAGACTAATACACAAATATAAAAAACCTATATTCAAAAGAGTCACAGTAGAAAATTATAACCCTATATTAGGAACAGTGGAAATAAAAAATAAAAGACACATACGAAAATTCAAACTAGACAAAATCAAACTTTAATTTCAGAGCCTACACTAACACCCAATTGATGAACATCTCTAACAATACCGGATTCCTCCTATTCGGAATCGGCGATTGTAAACTAAAAGAAGGAGAAATAATACATTATTTCAACTATAATATCACTCCAATCTATAAAGAATATTCAAAATTAAAAAATATCACAACCAAAGTCATAAAACAAATTCAGGATAACCCTCACCTCGAAGAACAGCATAAAGCACTGTCCTATTTTTTAAACGACCTAACACAACAAATTCAAAAACTTTTTAATAAAAGAACTAAACGCGGTTTAATAAACGGATTAGGGAACATAATCAAATCAATCACAGGTAACTTAGACCAAAATGATGCGGAAAAATATGATAATTTAATAGATCAATTAAAAGACAATCAAAAGATTCTCCAAAATCAAAACGGACAAATAATAAAAATTGAAAAACATCTATCAGATAAATTCAACTCCGAACTAGAACAGATAAAATTAAATGAAGATAAATTATCTAAAAGTCTTGACTATACAATACGTATTGTAAACGACCAACAAGATTGGGCAACACTGATCGAAGCCGACGTAAAAATCAACAAATTATTGATAATCATTCAGAATTTAAAGGACTTTTGCAAACATGTAGAACTAATGATAGTAATTTGCTCACTAAACAAATTAGACACAACTATTATAAACTACGATGACCTAATTCAAATCACAGGAAAGACAGACATTTGGACACAAGTAAACGAAATAACAACATACTGCAAGCACGAAAACGAACAAATCCACATACTATTAACAGAACCAGAACTCTCATAAAATTCTTACCCTTTACGTCAACTTTACCCAATCCCATTTATCCATCATAACAGATTATACGAACTAACAGAACCACCTACATATTTTATAAACAGACATAACAAAAATATACTAATAGAAAGATTCAATAAAGAATCGAATAATGTAAATTACTGCCAAACAAAAGGCATAGAAGTAAGTAATTGTATCAATAGCATAGTAATTAACGAAAATAATGATGACTGTGAAATAAATGAAAAACGTATTAAAAATAACGTAATACATATTCCAAATACCAATAATATAATAATTATTTCTCCGATTAACCAAGAATTAATAATAAAATGCCAAAATAAAAATATAAAGAAAACCTTCCAAGGAATTTTTAAACTTATCAATGACGGAGATTGCAAAATTAACCAATGGACATTTAATGGAATATCAAAAGCTTACAAAGAATTAGAACTTGGTAATGTTCAACTAAAAAAATTCGATACAAAGATAAATAAAATCCATCTAAAACCATTACAAGAATTAAATATCTCACTTTCTCAATTACAAAAAATACAAGAGATAAAGAATCACGAAAGTAACAATCATCATTATTATATAATTTATACCATACTTATTGTAATAATACTTATAGCAATTATAAAAATTTCAATTAGATATTATAAGAATTATAAACTTAAACGTTCAAAAACAATTATAGAATTAAGAAACTTAGAAAAAATGACAGAAAATATGTAAGTTTTGTGGAAAGTTCAAACTTGTTGGGGAGGAATTATATAAGCCGACCACATATAAAAATGCTGAGTCTAGAGTTAGTTGTAAACTTTCCACGAGACATAATCAGGATATGTAACACCTAGATAAAACAGTCTCTCTATGAGAACCAAGCTTGTAACATTGCAATTACGATTAATAAACGTTTTTAAAAACGATATCTGAAAGTTGAAAACCATAATTTATATATATATATATATATATATATATATATATATATATATATATATATATATATATATATATATATATATATATTGTTCGCAATGCGTTAGTTTGTTAGTTTTTAAGCATATTAACATTAAGTTTATTTTATATTCTTGTTTGGCCATTGCAAGGCTCTATCCTTAAAGTTCCATTATATAAGCACGTACGATCTTATTTCAAACCATAAATTTAATTGCTATTTCTAGAAATTCAGACCTTTGCTGGTACTCAAATTAGTCTTGCCGACTAATAGTTCCCCGAAATAGCGGTACATCTGTTTTGGGTTGTCAGCTAGGACAGCCGCTTTTCGGCGCTTTGTGATTCGCACCCCTCTCTAATGTGGGTGGTAGTTTTTGAATCTTAGAATTTTCTTGGTGTGAACGCTACACATTAGCTAGTTAGTTACAATTTTGCCTTCCTAGCATCATGTCAGTTTTTTATAATTTAGTGCGTGAGACTTTACGTTAGTTTTGTTAACAATCAAAGTTTTATGTTGTAAAATATGTGTATATACTTTTTAAAATATATCTGTTCTTAAATAAAATCATTTAGTGTCAAAGAGCAGTGTGTGTTTTAAACAATCCCAACTTTTTATCGACGAGAAAACACGCAACATCAAAACATATATATATATATATATATATATATATATATATATATATATATATATATATATATATATATATATATATATAAATTTTTTTTTTTTTTTTTTCTCTCTCTCTCTCTCACACTCGCGCAGAGAGAAGTACAGGTAGACAGGCAAACTAACAATTCTACGGACAATCAGACAGACATTCAAAAAATAGTTAGACTCGATTCTGGGGTCGTCAGAAAATATATTTATAATTACGAGATCGAATATTTTTTATGATATACTTACTTATTACTTCGTATAAGAAAGTAAAAAATGTCGGGCAATATTAATTTCTAAAATTGTCTATTTAATCTATTAAATTTTCTGGAGTGTTTAAATTTGTATTGTAAATAAAATACACCTGCTACGTATGAGATACTCTAGTTTACTAAACTGCAGATATATATTTTTTTACCTTCTTATACGCAGTATAAGTATTGTAATCATGAAAAATTTCGATCTTGAGATTTTAACGGAAATATACGTTTCGTCCTTTCCTGAATCGATTCCGACTATTTTTGGAATGACGCCTGTTTGTGATTATGTGTATACACCTGGTAAGAAAACCTCCATTTTTGAAAACAATATTCAAACCGAAAGTGTATGTTTACTAGTTCTATTTTGCGGTCTCTGCAGTTACTCAAAAATGGTTGCACTTACAGAAACATTGTTCGAATAAAAATTATAGATATTAGCATTTTAAACAATCATTATTTGAAACTTTTTCAAATAATTGTAAGAGGGCTTTTCTAACGTAGTTATAGATCGGTTATAAAATACAATATAAACAGTTTTAGAAGAACAATACTAAAGTCTAATTAAAGTCATTACGATTAATATGTATAAATGACCGGTTGACCTGATGCTAAGACATCCTACGATCACTTCGATGGTTATAACGGCGCCTAAGGTTTGGGCGTCGCCTTGGTATCCTTCACACCTGCATTATAAAAATACAACATGTCATACCGATACCACAAGACATTATACAAAGGATTAGGTAGGTTACAGGATATGGAGACAGTGCCTTAAAGCCCTGTACATACTTGTCCACGCCAAATTTATCTACCAACTGGTCCAACCCTGGACCTCTGCCAGGTCCACCCTGAAGGTAGTCTTCCCTTATGGGCATCCCCTAACAGATCCAATCCTGGAGCTACCAGGCACACCCTGTTAGGTGGGCAACCGCCAACTGGTCCAACCCTGGTCTATAGCCAGATCCACCCTGAATAGGTGGGCAATCGCCAACCGGTCCAACCCTGGTCTATAGCCAGATACACCCTGAAGGCAGGCTTCCATTACGGGCATTCCCTAATGGGCATCTCCTAGTGGGTCCAATCCTGGCGCTACCAGGCACACCCCACTAGGTAGGCAACCCCAAGTAGGTCCAACCCTGGACCTCTGCCAGATCCACCCTACTTGGACGAATTTCCCTCAGGTCCAACCCTGGTCGAAGCCAGATCCACCCTGAGGAAGAAGTAAACTAGCTTATCTACCAACTGGTCCAACCCTGGTCCTCTGCCAGGTCCACCCTGAAGGCAGATGTACTAAAATACAGGTCCTGCAATCAAAATGCAATCATATCCTGTATTGAATTACCTGCTATCAGATCTAGAGCCCGATTCTCAATATATCATCTCATATCATATCACCTAGGTGATAAAATTATATCATATCACTTGTCAACTGTAAATGCTATTCTCAACAAGAAAGTGATATGAGATTTGTGAGTGAGAAATTATGATATTATATTTGATGTAAGTTGGCATATTTAAGTTATGTCAGATTAAATATTCATTTGTTTAGTTTCGAAATGCCTCCCACAAGAAAAATTTATGTTTCTAACGAACAAAAAATAAAATTAATATCTATTATTCAACAAAATTCAAGTTTAAATAGTGGCATCTTTGTTAATGATAATGATAAGGCAATAACATGGGAAGAAGTATCTTCAACTTTAAATGCAAAAAACTTAAGTGCTATAAGAATCTATTAACAAACAATTAGTAACCTGTATTGCAGTGTTATTTCTAATATAATTTAAAATATTATCTTCATTTCAACATTCAAAGCCCATATTTTAGCAGGACTACGTATATGTTCACTAACAGTTTCTATTAATAATCTGGCCAATAATTTATCAAGCCTAAATAATTTTATAAACCGCGTTTCACTTAACTGAAAAACATCAAATCTTGGCCGAATAAATCTAGGAACTTCTTTATTTTCCATTTGCTCCAATAATAAAATTTGGACATATTCCTCCATTGTTAAAGATGCAACAATCCTGAATTTATTCAGCCAATGACATTTATCGTAAAACCACAAATAAATGTCAGCTTGAGCTTCCCACCACTTCTCACTTGTTATCGCCGTCAAAATATCAAGTGAAAATTAGCGAGTGATATGTATCACGATATATCACTTTTTTGTAGTTGAGAATAACCTTAAGTGATACGAGTGATATTCGGTGATAAATTTCACTATTTATCACGCGAGTGAGAGTTGAGAATCGGGCTCTATATCTTGGAACAAGCCAAGCACGCCCTGATTAGCGGATATAACATTGAGGATAAGGAAATAGGAATATACCTGAATGACAGTGAGAATACTCACTCAACAATTAGCAATCCGCCATCAACATACAGCATTGGTTTGACCAACAGCATCGCTCGTCCCTTGGACCGCGTCACCCCTCGTATGCACTCACACATGCACAATTCACCCACTCACAACCATAGTGCACAGTCTCACGCATCAACGGTGACTGTTCTACTCAGAGAGTATGGGGAGATGGATTTCAACGTTAAATCGGTTGAACAACGTTTGCAAAGATGGCGGGTTCCATGGAGCCTACACTGGAGGTTTAGTTGTCGCCGCAGCCACCGAGGGCGCGCGTTTTTTTTTTTTTTTTTTTTTTTTTAATGAAAGGATATATGTACTTTTCTTTTCGTGGTACAGTAGACCACGAAATGCAAAAGTACCTCCTAAATAAAAACCATTATTTAAATAATACAAATATTTATTACTAATTTAGGTTTAAATCTTACTTTATATAACATTCACATATTTATATGTTAAGATAACAATTATATTTTTATTATTAAATATTAATAATATTCGTATTTGGCTCTTCAGTCGAATATGAATTACATTCGATCAAATAGTTTTTATAATGGAACAAGTAAATGCTCATATTTATAAAAGAAAACTAATTTTAATAAGTACATTTTTAATGAAGCTACAATTGACTTTCATCCATTCATCGCAATCTTTAAACCATTGTTTAACATTTAAATAAGTTTTTCTTCAATAATATGGTTTTGATGTTAGTACATTCTTTTCATACGCACCCATGTACGACAAAAAAATTATTTTCTGTTTTTCCTCCGCAACGTCTTACGATGCCTTTCTGTCGCATGTCGTTGAATAGGATCGCGCCAGGATAAGCGCAAGGTCTAATCCACCTGCACTCGAAATGTTTTGAACATACACGAAATGTTCCATAAATATCATGTGCAGGAGGAATAACGTACAGTTGCAGATTGTTGATTTTTTCCAACCAAATTTGGAAAAATGCTCTGTCCTTCGGAAAACAGGCGAACCGTTTTCTGTAATCAAAGCATCCGAAAACACAACAGAATCCATTATTTAAATGCATACTACGAACAAACTATTATAGAATTCATATCAAATGTTTACTATTTATTTGTGATTTAATACTTACATGCCACAAAAAAAGAGATTGCTCAAAAACAAACACTTGTTAGAGTTAAATAATATAAAATACAAAAGAACTTCCCGATAAATAACAGAGGACAACTCAATAAAGAACAATAACAAAATTGCATGTATGACGTATTGCACAATAAAAATGTTACATTATTTACAAAATGGATTCCAATAAACGTACTCATAAATAAATAATTTATTTTTCCAAAAATAGCAGTATAAAATCATCTTAAAATTTTATTTGATTAGTAAAATATCAAGTAAATATTTAAAATTTATATACATTTAATTCGTTCATTTTTTTATAATTTTTTATTATGGCGACGATCGCGACATCTAGAACAGCGGCGAATATGCAATTTTCTAACCTAACAAAACTCTGTCCAATGGTGGCTATGTTTCTTATTACTCCCCCTACTAACTGGTTCTACTTAAGAAAGATATAGTTCAACGTCTGCTTACAGTGAAATTTTAAGAATACAGGACCGTAATAAATTAATGCCTTACATAATGTACCGGAAAAAAGAAAATCACTATTGAAATTGATTCTTATTAAAATTATTTTCACATAAATCGTATCAACTGTGGCTGTCATTTGCTTAACAGAAAAACAAAAAACTTAAATATTTGGAGGTAGACATTTAATATTTATGCTAAGAAATATATTTAGTGAAAAAGGATAGTAAAATATTATAAATTAAAAAAATTACAAAAATGTGATATGATCTAACCCAAAAGCGTATAAGTTCGGAGTGTTCGGAGCTTGACACTGCAGTTGTTTTTTGATAAAGTTTAGCAAAATTAAGAAATTTTTTAGGTATTGAATTAGATTTGACAAAGTAATGCTAGGGGGAAAATGTGTATAATAACTTACCAAGTTCTTTAGACGATGTAGAAGAGTCCAGAACAGTCATATTTACAAATGTAATACATCTATATGCAGATTCGTTCGATATGCGGTGGACAGCCCACGAAGTTGTCGGCAATTTAACGCAATTCGGTTGTCTCCACAATATTTCAAATAAGTTATCCATGTTCTATAGTAATATTGAGTTTCATGATTATTTGTGTAGCACTTTCAAACTGAGTTATTTCTGGGTTGTTGTCTATTTTGCTGTCAAACCATGGGGTCTCAGGTCAACTAAAGCCATCTCTGCCTAGTCACTTGAACTAATACAACATGAACGAAGCGCTCTGGAAAGACGTAAGCAAAGGTGCGCACATGATAAAAGCAGAGAGATTGCTCACGCCAATGACTACGAAATATTCAGAGTTGCAATAAGTATATTAAATTTGGCAGTATGTTTAGCGTAGGCGAACACCTGAGGTCACCACTTTATTCTTGTAATTCGTCGTCAACCAGCAGAAAGCAGGGCAACAGCATTCTGCATTATCGACAGAGATTTAAATATATTCCGCGTTTTTACTTTCTTATACCATTGAGTAAAAATAAATTATGAGAGACATAACCTTATGGACGAAAAAACGTTCACAAACTGCCCTCGAACAGAGATGGCACTATGGTCTAGCGGGGCATTAGGATATAGATTTAATATAACGTTTAGCAATGTGTACAATAAGGAGTGTAGGAACTAGATTTAACGAATCATTTAGCCACGTACTATACCTATATTATATACGCAGTACGCACGCTTGATTTTAATTCTTTAACAGTTTGAATAACAAGTGTAACGTCTGTTTATTATAATTATAAAATAATGAGTACTTCATGTCATTCGTGTGCATATTTTATGTGTAGAAATTTAAAAAGAAAGAATCATCCTGATTTACATTTCTTTAAATTTCCAACAAATCCGCTACGTGCTAAATTGTGGCTAAAGTGCTGTGGAAATCAAAAATTGCTTTTTATATCACCTACTAAATTAAAAAATATAATTATCTGCGGTAAACACTTTACTGATGATTCATTTTCAAATTTTCGTCGTAACCGATTAAATAAAAGTGCAGTGCCGGTTCATTTTTCAAAAGTTTTACAACAATCCGAAGACCAGCAAATGCGTTGTTATGCTGGAGAATCTACTTTAAAAAGGTTGGTATTTAAAAAGATATAAATATATCTGATTTCTGATGTAATCAAATTCTCAATCACGACTTCCCTATATGCACTATTTTCGTTTTTATTGTCTCAGGGCCGCGGATATCGATGACAGTTCTTCTGGTTCAGAAGTAAATATGCCATCAGTATTCAATATATCAACTTCATCACATTCTAGAACTGGTTCAGCAATTATGTTCCACGAAACATTACTAGAAATGCCGTCACCTACTAATTCAGAAAATACACCTCAAAAATCAAAAATGAAATATAAAATTTTGAAACAAAAAAAAAAAGAATTGAAACGTTGTCGAGATCAAAAATATCGATTAAAAATCAAAAATTCCAAATTTTCAGAATTTTCAATCATACAAAATTTATTAAACAATAATAAAAACACAAAATGTGTGAAAACATTTGTTAATATGCAATTGTTTCACAAAAAGAAGACACCTTGGCTTAAATTAGAAAAACAACTTGCTTTATCAATTTATTATAAAAGTCCTTCTTGTTATAAATTTTTGTTATCGCTAGGTATAGTTTTACCAGCATTATCTACGATTCAACTGTGGCTAAAAATTTATAATTTGAAAACTGGTGTAGACACTGTGCTATTAAAAAAATTTACAGAAAAAGTAAAAAATATGTCTCCCGCAGAACGTGAATGTACATTGATGATGGATGAAATGGCGATTAAAAAAGGCGTACAGTTAAATCAGTATCACGATTTTATTGAAGGTTACGAAGATTTAAGTACAAACGGACGAAATAATAAATATGGATCACAAGCACTTGTTCTTATGTTACGCGGATTAATGTTTAAATGGAAAATGCCAATAGCGTATTATATTTCAGCGCAACCGGTTACTGGCAGCAAATTATATTTAGTTATTATGGAAGCTTTAGAAAAGTTAACAAATATCGGATTAAATGTCAGAGTGATTTCTTGTGACCAAGGATCTAATAACAGATCATTTTTCAATAACTTTCTAAAAGTAACTGATGAAACTTTCACAACAATAAAAAAATATATGCCATGTACGATATGCCTCATTTAATTAAGAGCTTAAGAAATAACTTGATGCGCTATAATATAGTATTTAAAAACGAATCTGGAAATATATTAACTGCATCATGGAAAGATATTGAGGAAATTTTCAAAATTGATTCCAATAGTTCCACATTTAGGTCTATGCATAAAATAAAGCACATTCATATTTACCCTAACACATTTCAAAAAATGCGAGTGAAACTTGCCACTCAAATTTTTAGTCGTACTGTATCAACAGCTATAGAATCAGCAATATCAATAAAACAAATACATTCCAAAACTGCCCAAGGAACTGCGGAATTTACTCTAATAATTAATGATTTATTCGATTGTTTCAACAGTAAAGTATTAAATGATTCTAACCCGTACCGATGTGCCATTTCAATTTATAAACCTCGGGTATTGTCAAAAATTGAATATTGTCTTAATATTAAAATTTTCAACAACGACGGTACTGAAAAGAAAAATATTTATTGTATGAAAGGATTATTACAAACAATTCGGGCTACCTTACTACTTTGGAAAGATATGAAAAGTGAATATATATATATATATATATATATATATATATATATATATATATATATATATATATATATATATATATATATATATATTTACTTAGTAATCGGTTGCAGCAAGATCCATTGGAAAATTTATTTTCCGTAATTAGAAGTAGGGGAGGATATAATTTTTCACCAACGTGCCGTGAATTTAGAATCGCTTTACAAAATAATATGCAAATCCGTCTACAATCTACTACTAATGGAAATAGCAATTGTGAAGTTGATGAAGATGAGGAAATTGGAATATTTGATAAAAATACCAATGATGGTAACACGTCTCCAATTGCAGAGAAAAATGTAGATTCAAATCATAAAACAATAGATGTAGCTGAAAATTCAGAAGAGATAGAAGATATTGTTGAAAGTTCTGAAGAAATAGCAGAATCTGGTTTTATATCAGACAACACTGCAAATACGTCACTAGAAAAATGTTCAATAGTGTATGTTAGTGGATATTTAGTGCACAAAACAATTAAAACCTTTAACTGTAAAACTTGTTTTTGGATAAATCTAATGTTATCCAAAAACAATGATCACATCACACCTAAGGAATCGTTAATTTTACTAAGAGATTTCGGAATTAATAAAGATCAAATATCCCATTTAAAACGACCGACAGACACAGTAGTAAAGGTAGCAGAATTACTGTTAGAAATTTTTGAAACTCATTTTGATGCTATTAAAACTGAGTCAGGTATTAGCAAAAAAATGACAGATTTGTGTAATAAAATTATTGAAAAAAAATTGCCACATTTCTTGTTATTTGACAATCATTCATGTTTCTTGCACCGTCAATATTTGATTACATTTTTTGTAAGGCTGAATATATTTAAACTATTAAAATTTGAATCAGAATTAATACAAAGATCAAGAAACAGATCCAAAAGTGGAATTCTAAAAAAAAACAATACGAATTAATGTTATAAATTTAATTAAGCATTCAATCTAATTAAAAATCAAATTTTGCAATCTGTATGTATTTTATTAATTTTGTTTTATTTGTTACGTAATTTAATTGATAGTATTAAAAGATAAATAACAAAATTCGTATTCTACTTATTTAATTCCCAAATTATATTTCTTTATCTCTCTGTAGTCCGTGGCGGCTCGTAAGTAAGTAACATGGTAGTTTATTTTTACTGAATTATTTTGTTTTTTAATGTACTACATTTTGTTTTAACTGTAATTAAAAATACATTTTTGAAAACTTAATTTGTTCAACCGCCATGCGAACCACGATAAAGTTATAATACAGCGAAGACTCGAGCGTATTATTGCGCAAGGGAAGCAGCCTTGGCGCATCGCTCTGCTGCGTCACTATAAACAACGCTAGCCCGAACGGTTGTCATGACAACGGCACGTCTAGCCAGTGCACTGCAGTGGTCAACGGTGGTTCACAGACGGCCATTTTGTTGGGGGGAGGGCATCGAATTAGTTCGAGTAATATGCGCCGCCAGAATGGCTGCCGTGAGCGTGACCGTCGTTTTTCAGGGTACTAACCGTATTAACGTTTCCTACAATATTTACTGAGTGATTGTTTCGGCAAATATTGGAATTAAAATTTTTCTGTATATTTTAATGGCGTTTGAATCAAGGTTACATTGTAACAAAATCCGTAAGTCTTGCGTTTTACTTGTATTTTATGTATTTTACTTGATTTAAAATATATTAGATTATGTCGTCTAACATGAGTTGCGCTGTGCCAAGTTGTAAATCGACGGAATACAGTTTTTTGCGGTTTCCGAAAAATTTTAGCACGATGTTTAAAAAATGGATTGGGCTGGTAAACAATCCCAAATTATTTAATATGCCAAAAATGCAAATTTATAATTCATATCGGATCTGCCTCAAACATTTTAGTCCTGAGTGGATATATGTAAATGGTAGAGGCAGAAATACCGTATTACATGGTGCTTATCCAACTTTGTACTTTGATGAGCGGCACGCTGTGCAAGAAGGTAGGAAAACCATTTTAATTTGATAAATGCTTTTATTAATAAATTTATTTATTTAGATGTCCCCATGCCCGATGTAACAAGTGCATCTGCTTTTACATCTTCGTTGAGGGAGCACGATTATTGTTCTTCCGTGCGAAATGGGAGATTTTCGAGAAGAGCATATACAAATCTTAAGTTTTGTAATTTTATATTCAACGTTCACCTACACGCACACGTCATTACAAAAATAATCGGAATCGATTCAGGGAAGGTCAGCAGGTATATTTCTGTTAAAATATCGAGATTTAAATCTTTCATGATTACAATACTTATACTGCGTATAAGAAAGTAAAAATTAATTTTGTTATAGCAAAATAGAGGCAATTTTGATTGTATGGCACTGCTTAAAACCTTGCCTTCAAGTAACTGTTATTGATTCCATACATTATGTAAATGAATTAAACATTTTCTAGACCAATATTATGTTTGTGAATAATTTAGTTTAATTAACAGCTCAGTCTAAGCTTGAACATATTTATTTTAAAGACCTTATGGAAATATATTGATTTTATTTCCTAATATTGTTTTTTTATTCTATGATTAACATTGTTCATTAGATTGCAGTAGATTTATAGGGCGAAATTGAGCAAGACGATTTTTTTCCACAGCGTTCCAATATATTTCAGGGTAAAAATAATTTTACCGACCGGCAATAAATTACCGGTCGAATCAGTAAAATTATTTATACCTTGAAGTATATCGCACTGCAGTGGTACAATGTAGCCAAGTGCGCTAGTAGTTTTTTCTGCTTCAATTGTATTTATTTTATGCGCGGGTTCGCGCTATTCGTTCGCAATGTTTCCCTCGTATGATCCAGTGTGTGTATTATTAGAAACACCTTTTTCAAGGTTAATATTTTATAAGGAATAAATATTTTTGGTATTTTATATGTAATATTTTTATTTTTAAAACTCTGCTTCACCCAACTTTGGAGCCACGAGCCGCCATAGTGCCTCTGATATCGCGACACAATTAATTCCCCCGCTTACCCTACTACTTCCGTCAACATTAACTATGTATTTTTGCATGTGTGCGTGCCTAGTTCATTTGAACGCGAACATTTATATGGGGATTAGGTCTCTTACTAT
>OX063277.1:635501-653001 GCA_944039245.1 Nebria salina
ACTAACCATCCGCAACAGTATTTGAAGCAGCATAATTATGATCATATGTAATACTTGAATGCGCTGTCCAAGATTTATTTGATGTATCAGGCTCATCTGCTAATACTTCTACAACCAACATTTTATTAGCTTAAGTTCTAATACAGAAAAACTATTTTACACCTTTCGGTTGCATTGAAACATGCTCACATGATGAAGACGTAACAGTCGACGCACTTGTGACATCGAGCATGGTTGAATCTAAATTAATATGAGTTTCTTACCTTCTTTTTCAGCGCATCGTTTATCCAAGTGTAAAGTTGGATATGCGCCATATAATAACCGATAATGTTTTGTATATGAATCCCCTATCCATTTCGATTCAAAATGCTTCAGGCAAACTCGGTAGGATTTGTAAATACGCTCTTCTTGCATGTCAAATAATTTAGGATTATTAACCTGGTCAATCCATTTCTTAAACATCGTTTTATTATTTTTAGGGAATCGCGTGACACGGTACCCAGATAACTTGCATGTTGGCACAGAGCAACAATTATTGCTAGAACCCTTAATCTAATAAACCAAATTTAATTTCAAATTTACCGCGGTAGTTGATCCGTCGATATTGAGGGCCATTATATTTTGGTGCAAGATATACACACACATACATACTCACACATACTCACTCTCCCACGCTCATTCCCTTACTCACACGCACTCACTCTCATTCACTCACAATACACGCACAAACTGTCAGGGAAGGTCAAAAGATAGATTTCCGTAAAAGGCCGCCGTTGCTTTTCATGATTACAATACTTATTAGTTCGTATAAAATAGTACATTTTGATATACTGAACACAGCCTCACGCACGAATCTTCGATCTTATTTGTATTCAATTTGAGACATTGATTCATATTCTGTTTTTAACTTCAACCACTGTCGGTTCGCTATCACCTTCACTGTCATATTCACTATCAGAGTTCAAATCGCTCAATTCCGAACCACTAATGTAATTTTGTGTTTCCATATTTACCGGATCTGTTATTGTTAAACGTTTTTCGGTGTGTTCAACATTTATCGATTGTTGAGTCCGATTTTTCATTCGAAACGATTCGTCGATTTCTAAACCACCAATGCAAATGTTCAACTTGGAAAAATCTGATATAATTTGATTAATATTGTTAATCGATGACGCACAGCGAAATTTCTACGGCCATGCGTTGGAGTGATCCAGATTTATATTGCCGATATTGAAATATGTTTGGAGGTTTTCGTTAATTATTACCTGGCGATCAATTTTTGGTAATTTTGGTCCAGACGTCATATCTATAAAGGTAGATAGTAATTAAGGAATGCGATATTATTCAATTACATATTATATATATATATATATATATATATATATATATATATATATATATAAATTATATAAGCCGACCACATATAAAAATGCTGAGTCTAGAGTTAGTTGTAAACTTTCCACGAGACATAATCAGGATATGTAACACCTAGATAAAACAGTCTCTCTATGAGAACCAAGCTTGTAACATTGCAATTACGATTAATAAACGTTTTTAAAAACGATATCTGAAAGTTGAAAACCATAATTGGCGCAGTCGGTAGGATTAGCCAACAATAGTTTGTGACAGTGAAAAACACAAAGTTACTCATCTAATTGTCGTATTTCTATACGAAAATTTGGCTATTCACTACAACAAAAAGTGTGCATACTAAACACACGTAAGGCTATATCAATAAGACCTTATACATCAACAACTTCATAACTGAGAAAGGGTTATCCCATCTCACGGCTAAACAGTGCCCATCAAGGACTATTCAAACGTCCCATCAGACCAGTACATTGCAACACGTCCCAAGTGATTCTTCTTGCTGTTCACTCGATCACGAGAATCCAGGACGACAAGCTTCAAGAACTTCACATCTCGTTTAATTCGTTCTACGAGAAGCAGTTCGAAAACCCCAATAGAAGACTCCTTACAATGAAAATCATAGTCATAATCCTATTCTTCTTGTAAGTAAAATTTTATATAATACATAGAGTACTCTCTAGCTATTACTAGTAATAAAGAATACGAGCCCCACACAAGGCAATTACACAAAATTAATGTCCAGTTCTGAAAGTGAAGAATTTGTAAGAACAACCCAGTGTAATATTGATAGAATTATATTAAGGCAAACAAGGTCTAACCTAAATAACGAAAGCAATATGACTTCTTTACAAGATATTAAAAATTACGTTGAGATGATCCCAACATATGAAGGGGACATAACAACACTTAACAATTTTATTCAAACCGTGGATGACGCATACGTCATCTTAAACACATTACAAATGTCAGCAGTACAAAAAGTATTTGCTTTCAATTTAATAAAAAATAGATTAATAAATGATTCAAAAAAAATTGTCTCACAAAATAGATTTGCAAATTGGGAAGAACTAAAATTATATTTAACCACCAACTTCTCAGACAAAACAACGGCTGAAACATTGCTAGGAGAATTATTTGAAACTAAATATAAGCAAAATACAGAAACTACGCTGAAAACAATGTTAGTTAAATTCGAAATATATAAATCAAAAATACTTGCAAAAAATTACAATTTAGAACAAAAAAATGCTATTCTACAAGAAAATCAAAAAGCTATTGTAAATAAATTTATATCATTACTACCACCCATAATAAAAGGATCTTTTATTGTGAAACAACCTTCTACGTTAGAACAATGCGATTTGTTATTAAAAAACGAATTTAGCTACGCAAACTCATTACACAACAGTCCAATGACACGAAACGATAAACAATACACAAACACATCCAAAGACTTAAACTTTACCTTTAATCCTTCACCCAAGCAATTTCCCGGACAATACTTCCCTTCAAAACCTGTTAATCTTTATGGACAACCAACCCCTGGACCTAACAAATTTAAAAGACAAAACCTAGTAAACAACTATGAAACCCGTAAATTCCAGCCTCAACCAATGTCAACACAGACACGAAACACCCAACCTATGACAACATCAACTATCAGACAAAACTATAACAACGAAATTCAAAATGAAGACATTGACTCGAACGAACAATATTTCGAAGAACACGAAATAGAGAATGATCACGAAAATAATACCGATACTTTTTTAGAGGAAAACCTAGAAGTAGAGCAAAATACGTAATGACCTCAACATTAAAATCTATCCCCTTAATAAAATTTAATGACTATCTTATCTTAATTGATTCAGGCTCCGATATAAATTTAATCTCTCCAGACATTGTTAGACAAAGAAATTTAAAAATCATCCAGAAACCAATCACCTTTAAAACAGCTCAAGGAAAAGTAAAATGCAAAAACTGTGTTGAAATAAAAATTCTAAATAACAGCTTTGAATTCTTTATACATGATTTTCATCGGGAAAGCAACATGTTGTTCGGCGTAAAAATATTAGAACACTGTAATGCTTTAATGGATTTTAAAAATAAAACCATAACACTTGGAAACAAAAAATTTAAATTATTACCTTCACAAACAGTAAACAACTCTTTTACACAATTTAGACATGAACACCTCACCTACGAACAAAAAGAAAAGATACAAAATTTAATTAAGAAATATTCAAATTTATTTCCAAAACCAGAGGACGAATTATCCGCCACAAATGTAACCACCCACAAAATCCGTACGACAGACGACACACCGGTTTTTCAAAAAAATTATAGACTCCCACAAGTATACGAAAATGATATCGAGGAACACGTTCAAAATTTATTAAAAACAAAAGTTATTCAAAAATCTAAAAGCCCGTATAACTCACCCATATGGATAGTGCCCAAAAAAATGGACGCGTCAGGGAAACGCAAAACGAGATTAGTAATAGATTTCAGAAAACTTAATCAGAAAACGATAGAAGATAAATTTCCCTTGCCTAATATCGATACACTATTAGATCATATCGGAAAACCAAAATTTTTTACGACGCTAGATTTACATTCCGGTTTCCACCAAATACTAATAGACAAAAACGACCGCGAAAAAACAGCCTTCTCTACACAATCCGGACATTACGAATTTGTCCGCATGCCCTTCGGACTAATTAATGCTCCAGCATCATTCCAAAGAATGATGAACGAAATACTCTCTGAATATATTAACAAAATCTGCCTAGTCTATATGGACGATATAATCATTTTCGGAAGCACGTTAGAACACCATTTACAAAATATAGAAAACATTTTTCTTAAATTACAAAATGCAAATCTAAAAATCCAAATAGATAAGTCAGAGTTTTTAAAGACCGAAACAGAATATTTAGGATTCATAATATCACAAGAAGGACTTAAACCCAACAAAAATAAAATCGAAGCAATCGATAAAATAATGATTCCAAAAACAGTAAAAGAAATAAAGTCTTTCCTAGGTAAACTTTCATGGTATAGACGTTTTATTCCAAATCTTGCTAAAATCACAAAACCTTTCACAGAATGTTTAAAAAAAGGTAAAGAAATAGACATAACTAACAAAGAATATCAAAATTCATTCAAAACTGCTAAAGAATTAATAAGTAACTCTCCAATTCTAGAATTTCCCGATTTCTCAAAAAAATTCATTCTTACCACTGATGCATCAGATTTTGCCATGGGATCATTAATCTCTCAGATCATAAACGGACAAGAAAAACCCATAGCTTACGCATCAAAAACATTTAACTCTGCAGAACAAAATTACAGTACTATAGAGAAAGAATTAAAATCTATTATTTGGTCTATCGAAAACTTTAAACCATATTTATTCGGTAGAAAATTTACAATTCGCACTGATCATAAACCCCTCACGTGGTTATTTTCCATGAAGAACGCAAACCAAAAACTTATGCGTTGGAAGATCGAGTTAGGCGAATATAACTTTGACATTGAATATCTACCAGGTAAAACAAATAAAGTAGCAGATTTCTTATCAAGACAAAGAGATGAATTTAAAATAAATAAAAAATTAGGAGATGTAACGAATACCGATATTTTTGCACATTGCATTTCAAAAGATATAAAATTCTCAAAAGGTCTCGCCAGACAAATAGATTTAAAATTTAACAGTAAAGATTACTGCGAAAGAAACGTAACCAATAAAAATATCATAATTCAAAACATGCAAAATAAAACAATTTTCCATTTAATTACAAAGGACATCCATTTAGAAAACGTAAACAAAAAATTCCTAAAGAAAACCCTAATCGAATTACGGGACTATCTAATAAAAAACGACATATATGAAATCAACATTCCTTATTTATCATGCGGATTAGACAAACTAGAAAAATCGGAACTAATAAAAATTTTAGAACACATTTTCGACAACACTCAAATCCTGATAAATCTATACGAACTACCACAAAATTTTAGTTTAGAAACAGATGAACTAGACCAAATCATAAACGATACACTAACTACAATTTATGGCAACGACAATAACGAACACCAAAGTATAATCGCAAATAACTCAGAATCAGGAAATACAATTCATAGTTCAAGTGAGAATCCAATTAATGGACTAAAATTTGTCGACAATAGAATAAACATAGCAAAAAATCAAATTATTCTTCACTTCTCAAATAACCCATTAGAAATAAAAGTTAAAAAATTATTTAATCACCAAAAACAGAGATTCATAATAAATATTAATATAGACAAAAAAGAAGAACAATTATTGGAATTTTTAAAGGGATATATAGTACCAAAAATTAAATACTTAGTATTAATTCCTAAACAGCACGAACAAACATTGAACCACATTATCCAATGCAAATTCGATTCAAATACAATAAATCTGATAAAATGTAATAAACTTGTAGAAGATATTGAGAATGAAGAAAAACAAACTCAAATAATCTTTGATAACCACAACGGATATTTAAATCATAGAGGAATAATGGCGACTTACAGCGATCTTAAAGAAAAGTATTTCTGGCCTAACATGCTCAAAGATATTACAGAAATTATTAATCAATGCAGAATCTGTAAAGAAAATAAATATGACCGACACCCGATACAACTAAATGACAATTTAACCCCCACACCAAAAAAACCTTTTGAAATTATAAACATAGATCCTCTCACATTAAATAAAGAATACTTCATCACTATATTCGACGAATTCTCTAAATTCGGCTTCATTCACCCCACTTTTAATAAAACAGGAAAAGAAACGATGTTAATAATAGAGGAATTCGTTAAAACTTATAGAAAACCAAACCTGATCATAGCCGATCATGGACTAGAATTTAATAATGCCCTAGTAAAAAATTACTGTAACAATCATGACATAAAACTACATTTAATTAGCATATCAAACCCAAAATCAAACGCGGTAGAAAGATTCCATTCCACACTAATAGAACACCTCCGAATATTAAACTCAACAAGTAAAAACAAAGATCTACAAAGAAACATAAACAAAGCAATAACAGCATACAATAATACCAAACACTCCATAACAAAATTAACACCTTGCGAAATACTTTTCAGACAAAATGAACACAATAAATATTTCCAAGCACAAAAACTTGAAGAAGAAATCATAAACGACTACTTCATTAATAAATCAGAAACAAACAAAATAATTAGCAAAATGATTGACAATGAAAAAATAAAAAGAACAAAAGAAAATGAACTGCCCCTAAAAATACCGGAAAATGTTTATGTTAAACAAAACAGTAGACTAATACACAAATATAAAAAACCTATATTCAAAAGAGTCACAGTAGAAAATTATAACCCTATATTAGGAACAGTGGAAATAAAAAATAAAAGACACATACGAAAATTCAAACTAGACAAAATCAAACTTTAATTTCAGAGCCTACACTAACACCCAATTGATGAACATCTCTAACAATACCGGATTCCTCCTATTCGGAATCGGCGATTGTAAACTAAAAGAAGGAGAAATAATACATTATTTCAACTATAATATCACTCCAATCTATAAAGAATATTCAAAATTAAAAAATATCACAACCAAAGTCATAAAACAAATTCAGGATAACCCTCACCTCGAAGAACAGCATAAAGCACTGTCCTATTTTTTAAACGACCTAACACAACAAATTCAAAAACTTTTTAATAAAAGAACTAAACGCGGTTTAATAAACGGATTAGGGAACATAATCAAATCAATCACAGGTAACTTAGACCAAAATGATGCGGAAAAATATGATAATTTAATAGATCAATTAAAAGACAATCAAAAGATTCTCCAAAATCAAAACGGACAAATAATAAAAATTGAAAAACATCTATCAGATAAATTCAACTCCGAACTAGAACAGATAAAATTAAATGAAGATAAATTATCTAAAAGTCTTGACTATACAATACGTATTGTAAACGACCAACAAGATTGGGCAACACTGATCGAAGCCGACGTAAAAATCAACAAATTATTGATAATCATTCAGAATTTAAAGGACTTTTGCAAACATGTAGAACTAATGATAGTAATTTGCTCACTAAACAAATTAGACACAACTATTATAAACTACGATGACCTAATTCAAATCACAGGAAAGACAGACATTTGGACACAAGTAAACGAAATAACAACATACTGCAAGCACGAAAACGAACAAATCCACATACTATTAACAGAACCAGAACTCTCACAAAATTCTTACCCTTTACGTCAACTTTACCCAATCCCATTTATCCATCATAACAGATTATACGAACTAACAGAACCACCTACATATTTTATAAACAGACATAACAAAAATATACTAATAGAAAGATTCAATAAAGAATCGAATAATGTAAATTACTGCCAAACAAAAGGCATAGAAGTAAGTAATTGTATCAATAGCATAGTAATTAACGAAAATAATGATGACTGTGAAATAAATGAAAAACGTATTAAAAATAACGTAATACATATTCCAAATACCAATAATATAATAATTATTTCTCCGATTAACCAAGAATTAATAATAAAATGCCAAAATAAAAATATAAAGAAAACCTTCCAAGGAATTTTTAAACTTATCAATGACGGAGATTGCAAAATTAACCAATGGACATTTAATGGAATATCAAAAGCTTACAAAGAATTAGAACTTGGTAATGTTCAACTAAAAAAATTCGATACAAAGATAAATAAAATCCATCTAAAACCATTACAAGAATTAAATATCTCACTTTCTCAATTACAAAAAATACAAGAGATAAAGAATCACGAAAGTAACAATCATCATTATTATATAATTTATACCATACTTATTGTAATAATACTTATAGCAATTATAAAAATTTCAATTAGATATTATAAGAATTATAAACTTAAACGTTCAAAAACAATTATAGAATTAAGAAACTTAGAAAAAATGACAGAAAATATGTAAGTTTTGTGGAAAGTTCAAACTTGTTGGGGAGGAATTATATAAGCCGACCACATATAAAAATGCTGAGTCTAGAGTTAGTTGTAAACTTTCCACGAGACATAATCAGGATATGTAACACCTAGATAAAACAGTCTCTCTATGAGAACCAAGCTTGTAACATTGCAATTACGATTAATAAACGTTTTTAAAAACGATATCTGAAAGTTGAAAACCATAATTTATATATATATATATATATATATATATATATATATATATATATATATATATATATATATATATATATATATATATTGTTCGCAATGCGTTAGTTTGTTAGTTTTTAAGCATATTAACATTAAGTTTATTTTATATTCTTGTTTGGCCATTGCAAGGCTCTATCCTTAAAGTTCCATTATATAAGCACGTACGATCTTATTTCAAACCATAAATTTAATTGCTATTTCTAGAAATTCAGACCTTTGCTGGTACTCAAATTAGTCTTGCCGACTAATAGTTCCCCGAAATAGCGGTACATCTGTTTTGGGTTGTCAGCTAGGACAGCCGCTTTTCGGCGCTTTGTGATTCGCACCCCTCTCTAATGTGGGTGGTAGTTTTTGAATCTTAGAATTTTCTTGGTGTGAACGCTACACATTAGCTAGTTAGTTACAATTTTGCCTTCCTAGCATCATGTCAGTTTTTTATAATTTAGTGCGTGAGACTTTACGTTAGTTTTGTTAACAATCAAAGTTTTATGTTGTAAAATATGTGTATATACTTTTTAAAATATATCTGTTCTTAAATAAAATCATTTAGTGTCAAAGAGCAGTGTGTGTTTTAAACAATCCCAACTTTTTATCGACGAGAAAACACGCAACATCAAAACATATATATATATATATATATATATATATATATATATATATATATATATATATATATATATATATATATATATAAATTTTTTTTTTTTTTTTTTCTCTCTCTCTCTCTCACACTCGCGCAGAGAGAAGTACAGGTAGACAGGCAAACTAACAATTCTACGGACAATCAGACAGACATTCAAAAAATAGTTAGACTCGATTCTGGGGTCGTCAGAAAATATATTTATAATTACGAGATCGAATATTTTTTATGATATACTTACTTATTACTTCGTATAAGAAAGTAAAAAATGTCGGGCAATATTAATTTCTAAAATTGTCTATTTAATCTATTAAATTTTCTGGAGTGTTTAAATTTGTATTGTAAATAAAATACACCTGCTACGTATGAGATACTCTAGTTTACTAAACTGCAGATATATATTTTTTTACCTTCTTATACGCAGTATAAGTATTGTAATCATGAAAAATTTCGATCTTGAGATTTTAACGGAAATATACGTTTCGTCCTTTCCTGAATCGATTCCGACTATTTTTGGAATGACGCCTGTTTGTGATTATGTGTATACACCTGGTAAGAAAACCTCCATTTTTGAAAACAATATTCAAACCGAAAGTGTATGTTTACTAGTTCTATTTTGCGGTCTCTGCAGTTACTCAAAAATGGTTGCACTTACAGAAACATTGTTCGAATAAAAATTATAGATATTAGCATTTTAAACAATCATTATTTGAAACTTTTTCAAATAATTGTAAGAGGGCTTTTCTAACGTAGTTATAGATCGGTTATAAAATACAATATAAACAGTTTTAGAAGAACAATACTAAAGTCTAATTAAAGTCATTACGATTAATATGTATAAATGACCGGTTGACCTGATGCTAAGACATCCTACGATCACTTCGATGGTTATAACGGCGCCTAAGGTTTGGGCGTCGCCTTGGTATCCTTCACACCTGCATTATAAAAATACAACATGTCATACCGATACCACAAGACATTATACAAAGGATTAGGTAGGTTACAGGATATGGAGACAGTGCCTTAAAGCCCTGTACATACTTGTCCACGCCAAATTTATCTACCAACTGGTCCAACCCTGGACCTCTGCCAGGTCCACCCTGAAGGTAGTCTTCCCTTATGGGCATCCCCTAACAGATCCAATCCTGGAGCTACCAGGCACACCCTGTTAGGTGGGCAACCGCCAACTGGTCCAACCCTGGTCTATAGCCAGATCCACCCTGAATAGGTGGGCAATCGCCAACCGGTCCAACCCTGGTCTATAGCCAGATACACCCTGAAGGCAGGCTTCCATTACGGGCATTCCCTAATGGGCATCTCCTAGTGGGTCCAATCCTGGCGCTACCAGGCACACCCCACTAGGTAGGCAACCCCAAGTAGGTCCAACCCTGGACCTCTGCCAGATCCACCCTACTTGGACGAATTTCCCTCAGGTCCAACCCTGGTCGAAGCCAGATCCACCCTGAGGAAGAAGTAAACTAGCTTATCTACCAACTGGTCCAACCCTGGTCCTCTGCCAGGTCCACCCTGAAGGCAGATGTACTAAAATACAGGTCCTGCAATCAAAATGCAATCATATCCTGTATTGAATTACCTGCTATCAGATCTAGAGCCCGATTCTCAATATATCATCTCATATCATATCACCTAGGTGATAAAATTATATCATATCACTTGTCAACTGTAAATGCTATTCTCAACAAGAAAGTGATATGAGATTTGTGAGTGAGAAATTATGATATTATATTTGATGTAAGTTGGCATATTTAAGTTATGTCAGATTAAATATTCATTTGTTTAGTTTCGAAATGCCTCCCACAAGAAAAATTTATGTTTCTAACGAACAAAAAATAAAATTAATATCTATTATTCAACAAAATTCAAGTTTAAATAGTGGCATCTTTGTTAATGATAATGATAAGGCAATAACATGGGAAGAAGTATCTTCAACTTTAAATGCAAAAAACTTAAGTGCTATAAGAATCTATTAACAAACAATTAGTAACCTGTATTGCAGTGTTATTTCTAATATAATTTAAAATATTATCTTCATTTCAACATTCAAAGCCCATATTTTAGCAGGACTACGTATATGTTCACTAACAGTTTCTATTAATAATCTGGCCAATAATTTATCAAGCCTAAATAATTTTATAAACCGCGTTTCACTTAACTGAAAAACATCAAATCTTGGCCGAATAAATCTAGGAACTTCTTTATTTTCCATTTGCTCCAATAATAAAATTTGGACATATTCCTCCATTGTTAAAGATGCAACAATCCTGAATTTATTCAGCCAATGACATTTATCGTAAAACCACAAATAAATGTCAGCTTGAGCTTCCCACCACTTCTCACTTGTTATCGCCGTCAAAATATCAAGTGAAAATTAGCGAGTGATATGTATCACGATATATCACTTTTTTGTAGTTGAGAATAACCTTAAGTGATACGAGTGATATTCGGTGATAAATTTCACTATTTATCACGCGAGTGAGAGTTGAGAATCGGGCTCTATATCTTGGAACAAGCCAAGCACGCCCTGATTAGCGGATATAACATTGAGGATAAGGAAATAGGAATATACCTGAATGACAGTGAGAATACTCACTCAACAATTAGCAATCCGCCATCAACATACAGCATTGGTTTGACCAACAGCATCGCTCGTCCCTTGGACCGCGTCACCCCTCGTATGCACTCACACATGCACAATTCACCCACTCACAACCATAGTGCACAGTCTCACGCATCAACGGTGACTGTTCTACTCAGAGAGTATGGGGAGATGGATTTCAACGTTAAATCGGTTGAACAACGTTTGCAAAGATGGCGGGTTCCATGGAGCCTACACTGGAGGTTTAGTTGTCGCCGCAGCCACCGAGGGCGCGCGTTTTTTTTTTTTTTTTTTTTTTTTTAATGAAAGGATATATGTACTTTTCTTTTCGTGGTACAGTAGACCACGAAATGCAAAAGTACCTCCTAAATAAAAACCATTATTTAAATAATACAAATATTTATTACTAATTTAGGTTTAAATCTTACTTTATATAACATTCACATATTTATATGTTAAGATAACAATTATATTTTTATTATTAAATATTAATAATATTCGTATTTGGCTCTTCAGTCGAATATGAATTACATTCGATCAAATAGTTTTTATAATGGAACAAGTAAATGCTCATATTTATAAAAGAAAACTAATTTTAATAAGTACATTTTTAATGAAGCTACAATTGACTTTCATCCATTCATCGCAATCTTTAAACCATTGTTTAACATTTAAATAAGTTTTTCTTCAATAATATGGTTTTGATGTTAGTACATTCTTTTCATACGCACCCATGTACGACAAAAAAATTACTTTCTGTTTTTCCTCCGCAACGTCTTACGATGCCTTTCTGTCGCATGTCGTTGAATAGGATCGCGCCAGGATAAGCGCAAGGTCTAATCCACCTGCACTCGAAATGTTTTGAACATACACGAAATGTTCCATAAATATCATGTGCAGGAGGAATAACGTACAGTTGCAGATTGTTGATTTTTTCCAACCAAATTTGGAAAAATGCTCTGTCCTTCGGAAAACAGGCGAACCGTTTTCTGTAATCAAAGCATCCGAAAACACAACAGAATCCATTATTTAAATGCATACTACGAACAAACTATTATAGAATTCATATCAAATGTTTACTATTTATTTGTGATTTAATACTTACATGCCACAAAAAAAGAGATTGCTCAAAAACAAACACTTGTTAGAGTTAAATAATATAAAATACAAAAGAACTTCCCGATAAATAACAGAGGACAACTCAATAAAGAACAATAACAAAATTGCATGTATGACGTATTGCACAATAAAAATGTTACATTATTTACAAAATGGATTCCAATAAACGTACTCATAAATAAATAATTTATTTTTCCAAAAATAGCAGTATAAAATCATCTTAAAATTTTATTTGATTAGTAAAATATCAAGTAAATATTTAAAATTTATATACATTTAATTCGTTCATTTTTTTATAATTTTTTATTATGGCGACGATCGCGACATCTAGAACAGCGGCGAATATGCAATTTTCTAACCTAACAAAACTCTGTCCAATGGTGGCTATGTTTCTTATTACTCCCCCTACTAACTGGTTCTACTTAAGAAAGATATAGTTCAACGTCTGCTTACAGTGAAATTTTAAGAATACAGGACCGTAATAAATTAATGCCTTACATAATGTACCGGAAAAAAGAAAATCACTATTGAAATTGATTCTTATTAAAATTATTTTCACATAAATCGTATCAACTGTGGCTGTCATTTGCTTAACAGAAAAACAAAAAACTTAAATATTTGGAGGTAGACATTTAATATTTATGCTAAGAAATATATTTAGTGAAAAAGGATAGTAAAATATTATAAATTAAAAAAATTACAAAAATGTGATATGATCTAACCCAAAAGCGTATAAGTTCGGAGTGTTCGGAGCTTGACACTGCAGTTGTTTTTTGATAAAGTTTAGCAAAATTAAGAAATTTTTTAGGTATTGAATTAGATTTGACAAAGTAATGCTAGGGGGAAAATGTGTATAATAACTTACCAAGTTCTTTAGACGATGTAGAAGAGTCCAGAACAGTCATATTTACAAATGTAATACATCTATATGCAGATTCGTTCGATATGCGGTGGACAGCCCACGAAGTTGTCGGCAATTTAACGCAATTCGGTTGTCTCCACAATATTTCAAATAAGTTATCCATGTTCTATAGTAATATTGAGTTTCATGATTATTTGTGTAGCACTTTCAAACTGAGTTATTTCTGGGTTGTTGTCTATTTTGCTGTCAAACCATGGGGTCTCAGGTCAACTAAAGCCATCTCTGCCTAGTCACTTGAACTAATACAACATGAACGAAGCGCTCTGGAAAGACGTAAGCAAAGGTGCGCACATGATAAAAGCAGAGAGATTGCTCACGCCAATGACTACGAAATATTCAGAGTTGCAATAAGTATATTAAATTTGGCAGTATGTTTAGCGTAGGCGAACACCTGAGGTCACCACTTTATTCTTGTAATTCGTCGTCAACCAGCAGAAAGCAGGGCAACAGCATTCTGCATTATCGACAGAGATTTAAATATATTCCGCGTTTTTACTTTCTTATACCATTGAGTAAAAATAAATTATGAGAGACATAACCTTATGGACGAAAAAACGTTCACAAACTGCCCTCGAACAGAGATGGCACTATGGTCTAGCGGGGCATTAGGATATAGATTTAATATAACGTTTAGCAATGTGTACAATAAGGAGTGTAGGAACTAGATTTAACGAATCATTTAGCCACGTACTATACCTATATTATATACGCAGTACGCACGCTTGATTTTAATTCTTTAACAGTTTGAATAACAAGTGTAACGTCTGTTTATTATAATTATAAAATAATGAGTACTTCATGTCATTCGTGTGCATATTTTATGTGTAGAAATTTAAAAAGAAAGAATCATCCTGATTTACATTTCTTTAAATTTCCAACAAATCCGCTACGTGCTAAATTGTGGCTAAAGTGCTGTGGAAATCAAAAATTGCTTTTTATATCACCTACTAAATTAAAAAATATAATTATCTGCGGTAAACACTTTACTGATGATTCATTTTCAAATTTTCGTCGTAACCGATTAAATAAAAGTGCAGTGCCGGTTCATTTTTCAAAAGTTTTACAACAATCCGAAGACCAGCAAATGCGTTGTTATGCTGGAGAATCTACTTTAAAAAGGTTGGTATTTAAAAAGATATAAATATATCTGATTTCTGATGTAATCAAATTCTCAATCACGACTTCCCTATATGCACTATTTTCGTTTTTATTGTCTCAGGGCCGCGGATATCGATGACAGTTCTTCTGGTTCAGAAGTAAATATGCCATCAGTATTCAATATATCAACTTCATCACATTCTAGAACTGGTTCAGCAATTATGTTCCAAGAAACATTACTAGAAATGCCGTCACCTACTAATTCAGAAAATACACCTCAAAAATCAAAAATGAAATATAAAATTTTGAAACAAAAAAAAAAAGAATTGAAACGTTGTCGAGATCAAAAATATCGATTAAAAATCAAAAATTCCAAATTTTCAGAATTTTCAATCATACAAAATTTATTAAACAATAATAAAAACACAAAATGTGTGAAAACATTTGTTAATATGCAATTGTTTCACAAAAAGAAGACACCTTGGCTTAAATTAGAAAAACAACTTGCTTTATCAATTTATTATAAAAGTCCTTCTTGTTATAAATTTTTGTTATCGCTAGGTATAGTTTTACCAGCATTATCTACGATTCAACTGTGGCTAAAAATTTATAATTTGAAAACTGGTGTAGACACTGTGCTATTAAAAAAATTTACAGAAAAAGTAAAAAATATGTCTCCCGCAGAACGTGAATGTACATTGATGATGGATGAAATGGCGATTAAAAAAGGCGTACAGTTAAATCAGTATCACGATTTTATTGAAGGTTACGAAGATTTAAGTACAAACGGACGAAATAATAAATATGGATCACAAGCACTTGTTCTTATGTTACGCGGATTAATGTTTAAATGGAAAATGCCAATAGCGTATTATATTTCAGCGCAACCGGTTACTGGCAGCAAATTATATTTAGTTATTATGGAAGCTTTAGAAAAGTTAACAAATATCGGATTAAATGTCAGAGTGATTTCTTGTGACCAAGGATCTAATAACAGATCATTTTTCAATAACTTTCTAAAAGTAACTGATGAAACTTTCACAACAATAAAAAAATATATGCCATGTACGATATGCCTCATTTAATTAAGAGCTTAAGAAATAACTTGATGCGCTATAATATAGTATTTAAAAACGAATCTGGAAATATATTAACTGCATCATGGAAAGATATTGAGGAAATTTTCAAAATTGATTCCAATAGTTCCACATTTAGGTCTATGCATAAAATAAAGCACATTCATATTTACCCTAACACATTTCAAAAAATGCGAGTGAAACTTGCCACTCAAATTTTTAGTCGTACTGTATCAACAGCTATAGAATCAGCAATATCAATAAAACAAATACATTCCAAAACTGCCCAAGGAACTGCGGAATTTACTCTAATAATTAATGATTTATTCGATTGTTTCAACAGTAAAGTATTAAATGATTCTAACCCGTACCGATGTGCCATTTCAATTTATAAACCTCGGATATTGTCAAAAATTGAATATTGTCTTAATATTAAAATTTTCAACAACGACGGTACTGAAAAGAAAAATATTTATTGTATGAAAGGATTATTACAAACAATTCGGGCTACCTTACTACTTTGGAAAGATATGAAAAGTGAATATATATATATATATATATATATATATATATATATATATATATATATATATATATATATATATATATATATATATATTTACTTAGTAATCGGTTGCAGCAAGATCCATTGGAAAATTTATTTTCCGTAATTAGAAGTAGGGGAGGATATAATTTTTCACCAACGTGCCGTGAATTTAGAATCGCTTTACAAAATAATATGCAAATCCGTCTACAATCTACTACTAATGGAAATAGCAATTGTGAAGTTGATGAAGATGAGGAAATTGGAATATTTGATAAAAATACCAATGATGGTAACACGTCTCCAATTGCAGAGAAAAATGTAGATTCAAATCATAAAACAATAGATGTAGCTGAAAATTCAGAAGAGATAGAAGATATTGTTGAAAGTTCTGAAGAAATAGCAGAACCTGGTTTTATATCAGACAACACTGCAAATACGTCACTAGAAAAATGTTCAATAGTGTATGTTAGTGGATATTTAGTGCACAAAACAATTAAAACCTTTAACTGTAAAACTTGTTTTTGGATAAATCTAATGTTATCCAAAAACAATGATCACATCACACCTAAGGAATCGTTAATTTTACTAAGAGATTTCGGAATTAATAAAGATCAAATATCCCATTTAAAACGACCGACAGACACAGTAGTAAAGGTAGCAGAATTACTGTTAGAAATTTTTGAAACTCATTTTGATGCTATTAAAACTGAGTCAGGTATTAGCAAAAAAATGACAGATTTGTGTAATAAAATTATTGAAAAAAAATTGCCACATTTCTTGTTATTTGACAATCATTCATGTTTCTTGCACCGTCAATATTTGATTACATTTTTTGTAAGGCTGAATATATTT
>OX063277.1:658001-749638 GCA_944039245.1 Nebria salina
GAACCCTTAATCTAATAAACCAAATTTAATTTCAAATTTACCGCGGTAGTTGATCCGTCGATATTGAGGGCCATTATATTTTGGTGCAAGATATACACACACATACATACTCACACATACTCACTCTCCCACGCTCATTCCCTTACTCACACGCACTCACTCTCATTCACTCACAATACACGCACAAACTGTCAGGGAAGGTCAAAAGATAGATTTCCGTAAAAGGCCGCCGTTGCTTTTCATGATTACAGTACTTATTAGTTCGTATAAAATAGTAAACATTACTTACATTTTGATATACTGAACACAGCCTCACGCACGAATCTTCGATCTTATTTGTATTCAATTTGAGACATTGATTCATATTCTGTTTTTAACTTCAACCACTGTCGGTTCGCTATCACCTTCACTGTCATATTCACTATCAGAGTTCAAATCGCTCAATTCCGAACCACTAATGTAATTTTGTGTTTCCATATTTACCGGATCTGTTATTGTTAAACGTTTTTCGGTGTGTTCAACATTTATCGATTGTTGAGTCCGATTTTTCATTCGAAGCGATTCGTCGATTTTTAAACCACCAATGCAAATGTTCAACTTGGAAAAATCTGATATAATTTGATTAATATTGTTAATCGATGACGCACAGCGAGATTTCTACGGCCATGCGTTGGAGTGATCCAGATTTATATTGCCGATATTGAAATGTGTTTGCAGGTTTTCGTTAATTATTACCTGGCGATCAATTTTTGGTAATTTTGGTCCAGACGTCATATCTATAAAGGTAGATAGTAATTAAGGAATGCGATATTATTCAATTACATATTATATATATATATATATATATATATATATATATATATATATATATATATATATATATATATATATATATATATATTGTTCGCAATGCGTTAGTTTGTTAGTTTTTAAGCATATTAACATTAAGTTTATTTTATATTCTTGTTTGGCCATTGCAAGGCTCTATCCTTAAAGTTCCATTATATAAGCACGTACGATCTTATTTCAAACCATAAATTTAATTGCTATTTCTAGAAATTCAGACCTTTGCTGGTACTCAAATTAGTCTTGCCGACTAATAGTTCCCCGAAATAGCGGTACATCTGTTTTGGGTTGTCAGCTAGGACAGCCGCTTTTCGGCGCTTTGTGATTCGCACCCCTCTCTAATGTGGGTGGTAGTTTTTGAATCTTAGAATTTTCTTGGTGTGAACGCTACACATTAGCTAGTTAGTTACAATTTTGCCTTCCTAGCATCATGTCAGTTTTTTATAATTTAGTGCGTGAGACTTTACGTTAGTTTTGTTAACAATCAAAGTTTTATGTTGTAAAATATGTGTATATACTTTTTAAAATATATCTGTTCTTAAATAAAATCATTTAGTGTCAAAGAGCAGTGTGTGTTTTAAACAATCCCAACTTTTTGTCGACGAGAAAACCCGCAACATCAAAACATTGATCCTTCGAGCCGGATATACACAACAACACCAGCAACTTCATTACTACATCAGTTCAACAATCGCACAACATAGGGACAACAATCCGACAGGTGAGTCTCCAATTATTCCGACATTTTCCCATGCAAAATCGTACACCAAGTTCCCTATTCTCCCTATTTTTATAAAATGGCAGAAGAATTAAGGACACTGAAGAAGAAAAGAAGTCAAATTAAAGCGTCAGCCACCAGATTTCAAACTTTCTTAAATTCATTAATAGACAATTCAGCCAATACAGATCAGTTAAAATTACGTAAATCAAAATTTGAAGCCACATGGTCCCAGTTCTCAGATACTCAATCTGAGCTAGAATTGCTAGATGATTCTGAACTTGCAACAAATGAACGCGAAGATTTTGAAGCAACATACTTTAACCTTATCTGCATAGCTGATCAATTTATATCAGAAAGTGAGGCTTCGGTAAGCACTCCTAGTAATTCGTCTTTTCAACCAAACTCTGAGACATGTAGAATTCGTTTACCAAAAATTGATTTGCCAAAATTTGCTGGCTCTTATGAAAACTGGTACAATTTTTACGACACTTTTAACACACTTTACATTCGAATACATCCATATCTAAAATAGAAAAATTTAACTACTTAAAATCTTCACTAGAATCTGAGGCTGCCGAAGTTTTACATTCGTTAGAAATTACAAACGAAAACTATGAATGCGCCTGGAACTTACTTCGCAACCGATAGGACAACAAACGTATTATAATTCAGAAGCACATTAAAGCAATTCATGATTTGCCTAGCATTGTTAAAGAAAGTTATTCAGGTTTACGACAACTCCTCGACGGATTCTTAAAGCACTTTCGAGCTCTGACATCATTAAAACGTCCAACTGATCAGTGGGATGATTTGTTAATTTATATAATCAACAGCAAGTTAGATTCAATAACGAATAAAGAATGGGAGTCCAGTTTGTTAAAAAACACAATACCAACAATTAATGATATGACCGAGTTCTTGGCACGCAGATGTCAAATTCTGGATGCTATTACCAAAACCGAGAAACTGCATTTAGTCGTTAACAACAAGCCACAACACGGGAAAAGAATTATGTCATCTAATATAACAACATCTTCATCGTCTTGCACATTTTGCACAGGTGATCATTTAATATATCACTGCCAAAAATTTCTTAATTTGACCATTGATCAACGAATTAATCAAGCAAGAACAAAAAATCTATGTCTCAATTGTCTTAAATCAAATCATTTCGCAAGTAAATGTAAATCTAGTTCGTGCCGAAAATGCAATAAACGCCATAATTCATTATTGCATTTGGAACCTGCCGAAACAAATACATCTTCTACCACCATAACAAATATCTCGTGTCATTTAAATAATCAGAATCACGTGTTGTTATCCACCGCTATCATAAACGTTTACGACGCGAGTGGAAATGTTCATGAATGCAGAGCACTACTAGACTCTGGATCGCAATCTTCGATCATCTCGCAGAAATTGGTGGAAAAATTAGGCTTGAAGAAGAATTCAGTACAAATATCAATTGCTGGAATCAACAAATCAATTGCAAAAGTTAACAGCGCGGTGCAAATTAAAATCAAATCCAAATACAATGCATTTCGTTCTAATATTCAATGTCTTGTAATGAATCGCATAACTTCCAATTTGCCGTTACACTCCTTCGATAAAGCTCTCATCCACATTCCAAAAAACATTAAATTGGCAGATCCCAATTTCAATCTCACATCTAACATCGACATGCTCATCGGTGCCGACACATTCTGGCAACTATTGTGTGTTGGGCAGATCAAATCATCCGTCAATCAACCGTATTTTCAAAAAACACATCTAGGTTGGATTGTGTCGGGTTCGATTCCCGCTAATAATAACCGATATTTGCATTCTACCATCTGCACCTTGTCAACGATTGAAGATGAATTAAACTCTACCCTCGCGCAATTCTGGCAACTTGACGAATACGTTCCGAACGCTGTTTATTCGCCGGAAGAAAAGGAATGTGAACAAGTGTTTAAAACAACATTCAAACGAAACAGTGATGGTCGTTTCGTTGTGCGGCTACCAATAAAGGAGGATGTTTTACAAAAAATTGGCGACTCGCGAAACTTAGCTCTCAAAAGGTTTTATGCCTTGGAACGAAAATTAAACAAACAACCCGAGTTAAAAAGGGAATACGCAACCTTTCTCAAAGAATACGAATCCTTAGGGCACATGAAGCTATCTCCTGAAATAGAGAAATGCGGAAATATACCAACGTTCTATTTGCCTCATCATGCGGTACTAAAACAAACCAGCCTAACCACAAAACTCCGCGTCGTGTTTGATGGGTCAGCCAAATCTACATCTGTTACGTCCCTAAATGACGCTCTCATGAGTGGCCCAGTACTTCAGCAAGATCTTCTTTCGATTGTTCTTCGATTCAGGTCTCATCGATTTGTGATCACTGCTGATATCGCAAAAATGTATAGGCAAATACTTGTGGACGAGGAACACACTCAACTTCAACGAATATTGTGGCGTAACTACGAAAATGAAACTGTACGATCTTACGATTTAACGACTGTCACCTACGGCACCACCTCAGCATCATTTCTTGCCATCAGAGCACTGCATCAACTTGCAATAGAAGAAAGGATCACCATCCTATCGGCTCAGCAACAGTACTTCGAGATTTTTATGTTGACGATTTGCTAACCGGCGCCAATACTATTAGTGAAGTTGAAACTATTCGTGACGAAGCAACTGCCATGCTAAGCAAAGGGGGCTTCGAACTTCGAAAATTTGTATCAAACTGCCCTGAGCTTGTGCCTAACACATCAAATAACACTGAACATTTCACGATTAATTTGAACAAAAACGAGACAATAAAAACACTTGGACTCCAGTGGAATTCACACACTGATGTTCTACAATTTTCGGTTCCAACATATACGAACGCATCACGTATTACGAAAAGAACAATTCTGTCTAACATATCACAAATCTTCGATCCATTGGGATTACTAGGGCCAGTCATTGTTGTAGCAATATTACTGATGCAAAGACTATGGCAACTAAAGCTTGCATGGGACGAATCCGTGCCTATTGATATACACTCAAAATGGTTTTTACTTCAGCATCAACTTCAAGACTTGAACTCTTGCACAATTCCCAGATGGCTCAACGGTACAAGGTCTCAACTGCGCTGTAAATTACATGGTTTTTGCGATGCAAGTGAACTTGTCTACGGTGCATGCATTTACATGCGCGTTTTGCATTCAGAAGGTTACTCGATCAGACTTGTGTGTGCAAAATCTAGAGTTGCACCTTTAAATAATATATCCTTACCCAAGCTAGAATTATGTGGGGCTCTACTGCTGGCACGGTTAATGAAAAAAACCAGAGAAGCAATAAATGTGCCGATTGATCAGGCTTACTACTGGACTGATTCTACGATTGCTCTAACTTGGATATCTTCAACTGCACGTACTTGGAAGACTTTTGTTGCTAATCGCACCAGCAAAATTCAAGAGCTCACCACTCCGTCACATTGGCACCATGTGAACACGTTGGACAATCCTGCAGATATAATTTCGCGAGGACGAACGCCCACTCAACTCGTTTGCTGCACTTTATGGTGGAATGGTCCTAGCTGGTTAAATTATGACGCCGACAAGTGGCCAAAAGCATCATTCGCCTCAAAATCAAGTGATGATATTCCTGAACGTCGCACAACTGTTATCGCTATGACCACAACTTCCACGGATAACAACTTTATTTCTAAATACTCAAACTTGAACAAGCTTATCCGAATAATGGCCTACTGTCTTCGTTTCAAATACAACATTACTCAAGGACTATCCAATTCTATTTCCGATAAGAGATTGGGTCCATTAACTGTCAACGAATTATCTCAGGCGAACATTCGTATTATCAAACACATTCAAGAAGCATCATTTAAGCAAGATCTGCGCGAATTAACCAACCATCGCAGAGTTCATCAAAAGAGCCACCTTCTTTGTCTCAATCCATTTTTAGACGCACAAGGAATAATCAGAGTAGGAGGTAGATTGCGCAATTCATCATTGGCCTTCGCTCAAAAGCATCAAATTATTCTTCCCAAAGGTCATCATTTCATCAAACTGCTAATAACTCAAGAACACGTTAATCAGCTTCACCCAGGAGCACAAGCAACTTTAGCCGCTGTCAGAATCCAGTACTGGCCTATGGGTGCACGGAATACCATAAAGCAGGTCATTGGGAAACGCATTGCTTGCTTCAAAGCCAAACCAATTGCTATGGATCATATCATGGGAGATTTACCTGCAAGCAGAACAACACCTGCGCGGCCTTTTACCAATTGCGGCGTGGATTATTTTGGGCCTCTACATGTGCGAGAAGGCAAGCGTCGAAACAGCCGAATTGTAAAAATGTACGGAGCTATCTTCATCTGTTTTGCTACTAAGGCCGTTCATCTGGAATTAGTGACCGATTTATCTACCGACGTATTCATAGGTGCGTTAAAACGATTTGTGGCTCGCCGGGGGAAACCATCTAACATCTATTCGGATAATGGCACCAATTTTGTTGGAGCAAACAGAGAATTACGAGAATTCTATGAATTGTTCACTGCACAATCGAGCAGGAATGCTATAATCACAACCATGGCTGCGGACAACATCACTTGGCATTTCATTCCCCCAAAATCACCACACTTTGGTGGTATTTGGGAAGCGTCTGTTAAATCAACTAAACACCACATCAGGAGAATAGCCGGGAATGCATCATTAAATTACGAAGAGTTTCATACATTGTTAGTTCAAATCGAAGCGGTTTTGAACTCCAGGCCATTAACCCCACTATCCAATGACCCAAACGATTTTTCTTGCCTAACTCCTAGTCATTTCCTGATTGGAGACGTAATCACTAGTACACAGGATCCAAATCTTCTACCAGTGGCACTAAATCGGTTGTCAAGGTGGCAGCATGTGGAGCGCTTGCGACAACACTTCTGGGCCCGTTGGTCCAAGGAGTATCTGGCCCAAAATCAAGAACGAAGCCGATGGAAGAAGATGGCATCTCATTCCATAGAACTAGGTCAGCTGGTTCTAATACGTGAGGACAACATTCCGCCACTCCAGTGGTTGATGGGACGCATCCCAGAAGTTCACCCTGGAAAGGATGGAGTTACTCGAACTGCCACAGTTCGTACTTCTCGAGGTTCATACAAGAGAGCCGTTGTCAAGTTGTGCCCGTTGCCTATAGACAATAATTAGTGACCCCTGTGTTTGTGTCTGTGTTTTTGCGCGGGATGTTCGCAATGCGTTAGTTTGTTAGTTTTTAAGCATATTAACATTAAGTTTATTTTATATTCTTGTTTGGCCATTGCAAGGCTCTATCCTTAAAGTTCCATTATATAAGCACGTACGACCTTATTTCAAACCATAAATTTAATTGCTATTTCTAGAAATTCAGACCTTTGCTGGTACTCAAATTAGTCTTGCCGACTAATAGTTCCCCGAAATAGCGGTACATCTGTTTTGGGTTGTCAGCTAGGACAGCCGCTTTTCGGCGCTTTGTGATTCGCACCCCTCTCTAATGTGGGTGGTAGTTTTTGAATCTTAGAATTTTCTTGGTGTGAAAGCTACACATCAGCTAGTTAGTTACAATTTTGCCTTCCTAGCATCATGTCAGTTTTTTATAATTTAGTGCGTGAGACTTTACGTTAGTTTTGTTAACAATCAAAGTTTTATGTTGTAAAATATGTGTATATACTTTTTAAAATATATCTGTTCTTAAATAAAATCATTTAGTGTGTTTTAAACAATCCCAACTTTTTATCGACGAGAAAACCCGCAACATCAAAACATATATATATATATATATATATATATATATATATATATATATATATATATATATTTTTTTTTTTCTCTCTCTCTCTCACACTCGCGCAGAGAGAAGTACAGGTAGACAGGCAAACTAACAATTCTACGGACAATCAGACAGACATTCAAAAAATAGTCAGACTCGATTCTGGGGTCGTCAGAAAATATATTTATAATTACGAGATCGAATATTTTTTATGATATACTTACTTATTACTTCGTATAAGAAAGTAAAAAATGTCGGGCAGTATTAATTTCTAAAATTGTCTATTTAATCTATTAAATTTTCTGGAGTGTTTAAATTTGTATTGTAAATAAAATACACCTGCTACGTATGAGATACTCTAGTTTACTAAACTGCAGATATATATTTTTTTACCTTCTTATACGCAGTATAAGTATTGTAATCATGAAAAATTTCGATCTTGAGATTTTAACGGAAATATACGTTTCGTCTTTTCCTGAATCGATTCCGACTATTTTTGGAATGACGCCTGTTTGTGACTATGTGTATACACCTGGTAAGAAAACCTCCATTTTTGAAAACAATATTCAAACCGAAAGTGTATGTTTACTAGTTCTATTTTGCGGTCTCTGCAGTTACTCAAAAATGGTTGCACTTACAGAAACATTGTTCGAATAAAAATTATAGATATTAGCATTTTAAACAATCATTATTTGAAACTTTTTCAAATAATTGTAAGAGGGCTTTTCTAACGTAGTTATAGATCGGTTATAAAATACAATATAAACAGTTTTAGAAGAACAATACTAAAGTCTAATTAAAGTCATTACGATTAATATGTATAAATGACCGGTTGACCTGATGCTAAGACATCCTACGATCACTTCGATGGTTATAACGGCGCCTAAGGTTTGGGCGTCGCCTTGGTATCCTTCACACCTGCATTATAAAAATACAACATGTCATACCGATACCACAAGACATTATACAAAGGATTAGGTAGGTTACAGGATATGGAGACAGTGCCTTAAAGCCCTGTACATACTTGTCCACGCCAAATTTATCTACCAACTGGTCCAACCCTGGACCTCTGCCAGGTCCACCCTGAAGGTAGTCTTCCCTTATGGGCATCCCCTAACAGATCCAATCCTGGAGCTACCAGGCACACCCTGTTAGGTGGGCAACCGCCAACTGGTCCAACCCTGGTCTATAGCCAGATCCACCCTGAATAGGTGGGCAACCGCCAACCGGTCCAACCCTGGTCTATAGCCAGATACACCCTGAAGGCAGGCTTCCATTACGGGCATTCCCTAATGGGCATCTCCTAGTGGGTCCAATCCTGGCGCTACCAGGCACACCCCACTAGGTATGCAACCCCAAGTAGGTCCAACCCTGGACCTCTGCCAGATCCACCCTACTTGGACGAATTTCCCTCAGGTCCAACCCTGGTCGAAGCCAGATCCACCCTGAGGAAGAAGTAAACTAGCTTATCTACCAACTGGTCCAACCCTGGTCCTCTGCCAGGTCCACCCTGAAGGTAGATGTACTAAAATACAGGTCCTGCAATCGAAATGCAATCATATCCTGTATTGAATTACCTGCTATCAGATCTAATCTTGGAACAAGCCAAGCACGCCCTGATTAGCGGATATAACATTGAGGATAAGGAAATAGGAATATACCTGAATGACAGTGAGAATACTCACTCAACAATTAGCAATCCGCCATCAACATACAGCATTGGTTTGACCAACAGCATCGCTCGTCCCTTGGACCGCGTCACCCCTCGTATGCACTCACACATGCACAATTCACCCACTCACAACCATAGTGCACAGTCTCACGCATCAACGGTGACTGTTCTACTTAAGAAAGATATAGTTCAACGTCTGCTTACAGTGAAATTTTAAGAATACAGGACCGTAATAAATTTGTTAGGGTAATTCAGGTGTATTTCAAAGAGAAAGATGTCGTTGAGAATAAAAAGGCGGATTGAATAGAACATAAACAGGAGAACTTTATTCAGGATTTTTAGCTAGGCGAATTGTACTCTGGTTATCAACAAACAGTATGGTTGCTTCTTTGCATTGATAACCGATGCCTGCCAACAATCTTCTAAGCCATATAGCCTCCTTAGCAGCAGCTGAAGCGGCAACATATTCCGCTTCCGTTGTACTGAGAACTACCAATTTCTGTCTCTGAGACGCCCATGACACTGGACCGTTTGCGATACTGAACACATATCCTGTTGTTGAGCGTCTTGTTTCTAGATCGCTTGCATAATCCGCGTCTGAGTAACCTATCAAGTGTGGCTCGCTTCCGCCGCTTTGATACATTATTCCTTGATCCTTAGTACCGACTAGAAACGCGAGAATACGTTTGACTGCATGCCAGTGATTCTCAGAGGGTTTGTTTAAAAATTTACTTGCCGTGTTAACAGCGAACGCTATGTCTGGTCTGGATACAGTTGCAAGAAACATAAGTGACCCGACAGCCTCCCGATATGGCCCGTTGAACAGTTTTTTTTTCGTTTGACTCCAGAGGCTCCAGCGTGACGTTTGGATCCGCAGGAACCGACAACGCTTTTGCCTCACTCATACGAAATCGCTCAAGAATTCTTCGCGTATAGACGCCTTGATGTATAAACATTGTTTTCTCGGTACGATTGCGAGTTATTTGCAGTCCGACAAAATTACTACAATCTCCGATTGTAATCTCGAACTCGCTCCTCAATTTTCCAATCACATTTTCCAACGCAACTCGCGATTTACAAGCTAGAAGTCCATCGTCCACGTACAACGCGAGATAAATCGCACAATTTTCGTTATAGTGACTGTAAAATATGCAATCGTCTGCATCGGTTTGTACAAAGTTGAAACGCCGCAGAAAACCACAGAATTTGCGATTCCAGCATCTCGGTGCCTGCTTCAGGCCATACAGTGACTTTCTCAGCCGACATACTACTTCACTTGCATTTTGCTTGATTTTCAAGCCCAGTGGTAGCTTCATGTGAATTTCTTCCTGGAGATCTCCGTATAAGAACGCGGTGCGGACGTCGAACTGTACCATTTCTAGATCTTCCTGAGTTACTATTGCCAATAGTACTCTCAGTGAGTCATAACGAACGACAGGTGAAAAAGTTTCCTCGAAGTCCACGCCTTTTTGCTGGAGAAATCCTCTTGCACAAAGCCGTGCCTTGTATCGACGCACGCTTCCATCTGAATTTTGAATAGTTTTAAACACCCATTTGGAATCAATTGCACTTTTTGTTTGATTTTTCAGTACAATTTCCCAAGTACAATTTTTCTCATGTGCCCTCAACTCTTCTTCAATGGCTTCGTTCCACTGAGCAGCATCAGGCCCACCTATAGCATCGTTGAAAGTTTTCGGCACGTTGTACTCCGCGAAATCAATACAATCGGTTAACCAAGTCGGTTTACGTATCTGTGCTCGATCTTTCAGCACCCGAACATGGTTAGTAGGCGCAAGAGGTGGATTCTCGTTGCGTTGAACATTCTCAGATACCTTGCCCAGCGATTTACCGTCTCGCTGTTCTTCTCTTCTCGATTCGTCTGGCTGCTCGTTTTCCGTTTCCTCCAAGCAATTTTCTTCATCGGTTGCCTCGCTTGAACATGTCTCTTCATCGACGCTCTCGTGAAAGATAACATTTCTTGAGACAGTTACCTTCTTTGTACCTGGATGAAACAACCGATAATTTGTTGACTCCCCGTCATAGCCCACGAGGATTACCTTCTTCGCCCTGGCATCGAATTTTTGTGTAAACTGCTTGGGCACGTGCTCGTAGCCTTCCTCACCGAATGCTCGCACGTGTCCTAAATCTGGTTTTTTACCTGTCCAGATCTCATACGGCGTTTTTACGTGGTACTCTCCAGTTGCTAAAACTCGATTAAGTAGATACACCGCGGTATTAATTGCTTCCGCCCAGAACGAAACCCCGAGTTGTTTCGCGTGTAACATTGTACGCGCGCATTCCACTACCGTCCGGTTATCCCGCTCGGCTCTTCCGTTTTGCTCGGGAGTATACGGAGCCGTTGTCTCGTGTTTAATTCCGCGAGACTGCATATACCTTCGCATCTGATCATTACAGTATTCACGACCATTGTCAGTTTTCAGAATTTTCATAGGACGCCCGAATTTATTTGAGACTGCGCGTTCGAAGATCCTGAAGCTCTCAAAAACATCTGACTTGTGTTTGAGAAAGGAAACTTGTCTAAACCCCGATGCATCGTCTTTGTACATGATGAAATATCGCGCACCACCGATCGAATCCTCAGACATCGGCCCGCAGACGTCGCTATAAAAATAATCCCTGGTTCCCGACTCACAGAAACAGGAATTTTTTTATATCTTTTTAAATACCAACCTTTTTAAAGTAGATTCTCCAGCATAACAACGCATTTGCTGGTCTTCGGATTGTTGTAAAACTTTTGAAAAATGAACCGGCACTGCACTTTTATTTAATCGTTTACGACGAAAATTTGAAAATGAATCATCAGTAAAGTGTTTACCGCAGATAATTATATTTTTTAATTTAGTAGGTGATATAAAAAGCAATTTTTGATTTCCACAACACTTTAGCCACAATTTAGCACGTAGCGGATTTGTTGGAAATTTAAAGAAATGTAAATCAGGATGATTCTTTCTTTTTAAATTTCTACACATAAAATATGCACACGAATGACATGAAGTACTCATTATTTTATAATTATAATAAACAGACGTTACACTTGTTATTCAAACTGTTAAAGAATTAAAATCAAGCGTGCGTACTGCGTATATAATATAGGTATAGTACGTGGCTCAATGATTCGTTAAATCTAGTTCCTACACTCCTTATTGTACACATTGCTAAACGTTATATTAAATCTATATCCTAATGCCCCGCTAGACCATAGTGCCATCTCTGTTCGAGGGCAGTTTGTGAACGTTTTTTCGTCCATAAGGTTATGTCTCTCATAATTTATTTTTACTCAATGGTATAAGAAAGTAAAAACGCGGAATATATTTAAATCTCTGTCGATAATGCAGAATGCTGTTGCCCTGCTTTCTGCTGGTTGACGACGAATTACAAGAATAAAGTGGTGACCTCAGGTGTTCGCCTACGCTAAACATACTGCCAAATTTAATATACTTATTGCATCTCTGAATATTTCGTAGTCATTGGCGTGAGCAATCTCTCTGCTTTTATCATGTGCGCACCTTTGCTTACGTCTTTCCAGAGCGCTTCGTTCATGTTGTATTAGTTCAAGTGACTAGGCAGAGATGGCTTTAGTTGACCTGAGACCCCATGGTTTGACAGCAAAATAGACAACAACCCAGAAATAACTCAGTTTGAAAGTGCTACACAAATAATCATGAAACTCAATATCACTATAGATAACTTATTTGAAATATTGTGGAGACAAAACGAATCTGCATATAGATGTATTACATTTGTAAATATGACTGTTCTCGACTCTTCTACATCGTCTAAAGAACTTGGTAAGTTATTATACACATTTTTCCCCTAGCATTACTTTGTCAAATCTAATTCAATACCTAAAAAATTTCTTAATTTTGCTAAACTTTATCAAAAAACAACTGCAGTGTCAAGCTCCGAACGCTCCGAACTTATACGCTTTTGGGTTAGATCATATCACATTTTTGTAATTTTTTTAATTTATAATATTTTACTATCCTTTTTCACTAAATATATTTCTTAGCATAAATATTAAATGTCTACCTCCAAATATTTAAGTTTTTTGTTTTTCTGTTAAACAAATGACAGCCACAGTTGATACGATTTATGTGAAAATAATTTTAATAAGAATCAATTTCAATAGTGATTTTCTTTTTTTCCGGTACATTATGTAAGGCATTAATTTTGTTAAATATTACTCTTGCATATTTTTACTTTCTAGTAGGTGGCATATTCATTTTGTTCTCAACAACGGTTGTTATGTATTTTGACTGTACTGTCTAAAATAACTTAAATAAAGTTCTCCTGTTTATGTTCTATTCAATCCGCCTTTTTATTCTCAACGACATCTTTCTCTTTGAAATACACCTGAATTACCCTAACAGGTTATGGGCCCAGAACGCCTGTATTTCTAGATATAACTACAGTGAAGGCTTGAGTGTTGTCGAGAATAAGGAAGATACACTTGTGTAGTCGTTGCCTTTGTGTTTGTGACACAGCAAAATGTCGAGCAAATTGTCAACGAAGAATATGCAGAAGTTCGACGGAACGAACTTTCTGGGCTGGAAGTTCCAGATTACGCAGATCTTAATGGCGAGTGATCTGTTGGACATCGTGAAAGGGGATCGAGTAATGCCAGGGAATGCAGCGTCGGTGGAAGGAAATATTTGGGTTAAAGAGAACGCCAAGGCCATGTTTTTCATATCCTCGTCGATGGAATATTCCCAGCTCGAGCCTCTATTAACATCTGTTACTGCAAAGCAGATGTGGGACAAGTTGGGGACGATTCACGCGCACAAATCAGCGTCAAATAGACTGATGCTGACACAGAAGTTTCATGAGTATCGTATGGGTTCAACGGACACGGTTGTTCAGCACGTGGCTAGGATCCAAATCATGGCGACGCAGCTCATGGATCTTGGAGAGAATCTTTCCGATGTGACGATCATGGCGAAGATGTTGGCGAGTTTGACACCGAAGTTCTCAGCCTTTCAAACTGCGTGGGACAGTGTTGAGCCAGCTAGACAAACGATCGAAAACTTGCAGGAACGTTTACTTCGAGAAGAAGGTAGGTTGAACGCTGATACAGTAGAAATAACAGCTTTTGCAGCGATGAAGCACACCAAAACAAGCGGTAAGGACTGGAAATCAAAACCGAAGAAGGACAAAAAGAAGAAAGAAAAGAAAGACGTTGAGTGCTTCATTTGTCGGGCAAGAGGACATTTTGCGCGCGAGTGCCCCGAGCATAAACAAAAGAAAAATGTTCACGAAGGTAACAGTACTCAGAGAGTTGCATTTGTAGCGGTAAGCGCGACTGCAACTGAGACAAACAGTCAAATCGAACACAGTCGATACAGGCAGCCAGATGACTTACACCGACAAGCGGTGCTTGCTGTCAATCAAGACGATATCTGGTTTATTGATAGTGGGTGTTCAAAGCACGTCACGTTCAGGAGAGACTGGTTCACAGAGTTTCGTCCAAAAAGGGATGGCGACACGATATTGCTGGGCGATAATGGAGAGTGTCCTGTGACTGGTGAAGGAACGGTGATCGTGGACAGGCTAATAGATGGCGTCTGGAGCAAAGCGCAAATTGAGCACGTGTTGTATGTTCCGAGTGTCAGGAAAAATCTCTTTTCCGTCGGAATGTGTACATTACGCGGGTACTCAATCGTATTTCGGGAGGATGATGCGCTAATAATACGCGGCAACGAGATTCTCGCGACTGGAGTCAAGCAGTCAAACGGAATTTGCAGGTTGCTGTTTCGAGTGCGAGTTCAACAAACTCTGAACGAGGTAAACGTCTCAACAACGAGTTTGAAGGGGTGGCACGAGCGCCTTGGACATTTGAACAAGCGTGCCTTGTCCATGTTGGTAACGTGTGGCCTGGTGAACGGGGTAAGTCTGAGAAACAAGAAAGACTTCTTCTGTGATGCATGCAGACTAGGAAAAACGCATAGATTGCCGTTTAAGAAAATTCCTGTTTCTGTGAGTCGGGAACCAGGGGAGTATTTTTATAGCGACGTCTGCGGGCCGATGTCTGAGGATTCGATCGGTGGTGCGCGATATTTCATCATGTACAAAGACGATGCATCGGGGTTTAGACAAGTTTCCTTTCTCAAACACAAGTCAGATGTTTTTGAGAGCTTCAGGATCTTCGAACGCGCAGTCTCAAATAAATTCGGGCGTCCTATGAAAATTCTGAAAACTGACAATGGTCGTGAATACTGTAATGATCAGATGCGAAGGTATATGCAGTCTCGCGGAATTAAACACGAGACAACGGCTCCGTATACTCCCGAGCAAAACGGAAGAGCCGAGCGGGATAACCGGACGGTAGTGGAATGTGCGCGTACAATGTTACACGCGAAACAACTCGGGGTTTCGTTCTGGGCGGAAGCAATTAATACCGCGGTGTATCTACTTAATCGAGTTTTAGCAACTGGAGAGTACCACGTAAAAACGCCGTATGAGATCTGGACAGGTAAAAAACCAGATTTAGGACACGTGCGAGCATTCGGTGAGGAAGGCTACGAGCACGTGCCCAAGCAGTTTACACAAAAATTCGATGCCAGGGCGAAGAAGGTAATCCTCGTGGGCTATGACGGGGAGTCAACAAATTATCGGTTGTTTCATCCAGGTACAAAGAAGGTAACTGTCTCAAGAAATGTTATCTTTCACGAGAGCGTCGATGAAGAGACATGTTCAAGCGAGGCAACCGATGAAGAAAATTGCTTGGAGGAAACGGAAAACGAGCAGCCAGACGAATCGAGAAGAGAAGAACAGCGAGACGGTAAATCGCTGGGCAAGGTATCTGAGAATGTTCAACGCAACGAGAATCCACCTCTTGCGCCTACTAACCATGTTCGGGTGCTGAAAGATCGAGCACAGATACGTAAACCGACTTGGTTAACCGATTGTATTGATTTCGCGGAGTACAACGTGCCGAAAACTTTCAACGATGCTATAGGTGGGCCTGATGCTGCTCAGTGGAACGAAGCCATTGAAGAAGAGTTGAGGGCACATGAGAAAAATTGTACTTGGGAAATTGTACCGAAAAGTCAAACAAAAAGTGCAATTGATTCCAAATGGGTGTTTAAAACTATTCAAAATTCAGATGGAAGCGTGCGTCGATACAAGGCACGGCTTTGTGCAAGAGGATTTCTCCAGCAAAAAGGCGTGGACTTCGAGGAAACTTTTTCACCTGTCGTTCGTTATGACTCACTGAGAGTACTATTGGCAATAGTAACTCAGGAAGATCTAGAAATGGTACAGTTCGACGTCCGCACCGCGTTCTTATACGGAGATCTCCAGGAAGAAATTCACATGAAGATACCACTGGGCTTGAAAATCAAGCAAAATGCAAGTGAAGTAGTATGTCGGCTGAGAAAGTCACTGTATGGCCTGAAGCAGGCACCGAGATGCTGGAATCGCAAATTCTGTGGTTTTCTGCGGCGTTTCAACTTTGTACAAACCGATGCAGACGATTGCATATTTTACAGTCACTATAACGAAAATTGTGCGATTTATCTCGCGTTGTACGTGGACGATGGACTTCTAGCTTGTAAATCGCGAGTTGCGTTGGAAAATGTGATTGGAAAATTGAGGAGCGAGTTCGAGATTACAATCAGAGATTGTAGTAATTTTGTCGGACTGCAAATAACTCGCAATCGTACCGAGAAAACAATGTTTATACATCAAGGCGTCTATACGCGAAGAATTCTTGAGCGATTTCGTATGAGTGAGGCAAAAGCGTTGTCGGTTCCTGCGGATCCAAACGTCACGCTGGAGCCTCTGGAGTCAAACGAAAAAAAACTGTTCAACGGGCCATATCGGGAGGCTGTCGGGTCACTTATGTTTCTTGCAACTGTATCCAGACCAGACATAGCGTTCGCTGTTAACACGGCAAGTAAATTTTTAAACAAACCCTCTGAGAATCACTGGCATGCAGTCAAACGTATTCTCGCGTTTCTAGTCGGTACTAAGGATCAAGGAATAATGTATCAAAGCGGCGGAAGCGAGCCACACTTGATAGGTTACTCAGACGCGGATTATGCAAGCGATCTAGAAACAAGACGCTCAACAACAGGATATGTGTTCAGTATCGCAAACGGTCCAGTGTCATGGGCGTCTCAGAGACAGAAATTGGTAGTTCTCAGTACAACGGAAGCGGAATATGTTGCCGCTTCAGCTGCTGCTAAGGAGGCTATATGGCTTAGAAGATTGTTGGCAGGCATCGGTTATCAATGCAAAGAAGCAACCATACTGTTTGTTGATAACCAGAGTACAATTCGCCTAGCTAAAAATCCTGAATAAAGTTCTCCTGTTTATGTTCTATTCAATCCGCCTTTTTATTCTCAACGACATCTTTCTCTTTGAAATACACCTGAATTACCCTAACAAATTTATTACGGTCCTGTATTCTTAAAATTTCACTGTAAGCAGACGTTGAACTATATCTTTCTTAAGTAGAACAGTCACCGTTGATGCGTGAGACTGTGCACTATGGTTGTGAGTGGGTGAATTGTGCATGTGTGAGTGCATACGAGGGGTGACGCGGTCCAAGGGACGAGCGATGCTGTTGGTCAAACCAATGCTGTATGTTGATGGCGGATTGCTAATTGTTGAGTGAGTATTCTCACTGTCATTCAGGTATATTCCTATTTCCTTATCCTCAATGTTATATCCGCTAATCAGGGCGTGCTTGGCTTGTTCCAAGATATAGAGCCCGATTCTCAACTCTCACTCGCGTGATAAATAGTGAAATTTATCACCGAATATCACTCGTATCACTTAAGGTTATTCTCAACTACAAAAAAGTGATATATCGTGATACATATCACTCGCTAATTTTCACTTGATATTTTGACGGCGATAACAAGTGAGAAGTGGTGGGAAGCTCAAGCTGACATTTATTTGTGGTTTTACGATAAATGTCATTGGCTGAATAAATTCAGGATTGTTGCATCTTTAACAATGGAGGAATATGTCCAAATTTTATTATTGGAGCAAATGGAAAATAAAGAAGTTCCTAGATTTATTCGGCCAAGATTTGATGTTTTTCAGTTAAGTGAAACGCGGTTTATAAAATTATTTAGGCTTGATAAATTATTGGCCAGATTATTAATAGAAACTGTTAGTGAACATATACGTAGTCCTGCTAAAATATGGGCTTTGAATGTTGAAATGAAGATAATATTTTAAATTATATTAGAAATAACACTGCAATACAGGTTACTAATTGTTTGTTAATAGATTCTTATAGCACTTAAGTTTTTTGCATTTAAAGTTGAAGATACTTCTTCCCATGTTATTGCCTTATCATTATCATTAACAAAGATGCCACTATTTAAACTTGAATTTTGTTGAATAATAGATATTAATTTTATTTTTTGTTCGTTAGAAACATAAATTTTTCTTGTGGGAGGCATTTCGAAACTAAACAAATGAATATTTAATCTGATATAACTTAAATATGCCAACTTACATCAAATATAATATCATAATTTCTCACTCACAAATCTCATATCACTTTCTTGTTGAGAATAGCATTTACAGTTGACAAGTGATATGATATAATTTTATCACCTAGGTGATATGATATGAGATGATATATTGAGAATCGGGCTCTAGATCTGATAGCAGGTAATTCAATACAGGATATGATTGCATTTTGATTGCAGGACCTGTATTTTAGTACATCTGCCTTCAGGGTGGACCTGGCAGAGGACCAGGGTTGGACCAGTTGGTAGATAAGCTAGTTTACTTCTTCCTCAGGGTGGATCTGGCTTCGACCAGGGTTGGACCTGAGGGAAATTCGTCCAAGTAGGGTGGATCTGGCAGAGGTCCAGGGTTGGACCTACTTGGGGTTGCCTACCTAGTGGGGTGTGCCTGGTAGCGCCAGGATTGGACCCACTAGGAGATGCCCATTAGGGAATGCCCGTAATGGAAGCCTGCCTTCAGGGTGTATCTGGCTATAGACCAGGGTTGGACCGGTTGGCGATTGCCCACCTATTCAGGGTGGATCTGGCTATAGACCAGGGTTGGACCAGTTGGCGGTTGCCCACCTAACAGGGTGTGCCTGGTAGCTCCAGGATTGGATCTGTTAGGGGATGCCCATAAGGGAAGACTACCTTCAGGGTGGACCTGGCAGAGGTCCAGGGTTGGACCAGTTGGTAGATAAATTTGGCGTGGACAAGTATGTACAGGGCTTTAAGGCACTGTCTCCATATCCTGTAACCTACCTAATCCTTTGTATAATGTCTTGTGGTATCGGTATGACATGTTGTATTTTTATAATGCAGGTGTGAAGGATACCAAGGCGACGCCCAAACCTTAGGCGCCGTTATAACCATCGAAGTGATCGTAGGATGTCTTAGCATCAGGTCAACCGGTCATTTATACATATTAATCGTAATGACTTTAATTAGACTTTAGTATTGTTCTTCTAAAACTGTTTATATTGTATTTTATAACCGATCTATAACTACGTTAGAAAAGCCCTCTTACAATTATTTGAAAAAGTTTCAAATAATGATTGTTTAAAATGCTAATATCTATAATTTTTATTCGAACAATGTTTCTGTAAGTGCAACCATTTTTGAGTAACTGCAGAGACCGCAAAATAGAACTAGTAAACATACACTTTCGGTTTGAATATTGTTTTCAAAAATGGAGGTTTTCTTACCAGGTGTATACACATAATCACAAACAGGCGTCATTCCAAAAATAGTCGGAATCGATTCAGGAAAAGACGAAACGTATATTTCCGTTAAAATCTCAAGATCGAAATTTTTCATGATTACAATACTTATACTGCGTATAAGAAGGTAAAAAAATATATATCTGCAGTTTAGTAAACTAGAGTATCTCATACGTAGCAGGTGTATTTTATTTACAATACAAATTTAAACACTCCAGAAAATTTAATAGATTAAATAGACAATTTTAGAAATTAATATTGCCCGACATTTTTTACTTTCTTATACGAAGTAATAAGTAAGTATATCATAAAAAATATTCGATCTCGTAATTATAAATATATTTTCTGACGACCCCAGAATCGAGTCTAACTATTTTTTGAATGTCTGTCTGATTGTCCGTAGAATTGTTAGTTTGCCTGTCTACCTGTACTTCTCTCTGCGCGAGTGTGAGAGAGAGAGAGAGAAAAAAAAAAAAAAAAAAAATTTATATATATATATATATATATATATATATATATATATATATATATATATATATATATATATGTTTTGATGTTGCGTGTTTTCTCGTCGATAAAAAGTTGGGATTGTTTAAAACACACACTGCTCTTTGACACTAAATGATTTTATTTAAGAACAGATATATTTTAAAAAGTATATACACATATTTTACAACATAAAACTTTGATTGTTAACAAAACTAACGTAAAGTCTCACGCACTAAATTATAAAAAACTGACATGATGCTAGGAAGGCAAAATTGTAACTAACTAGCTAATGTGTAGCGTTCACACCAAGAAAATTCTAAGATTCAAAAACTACCACCCACATTAGAGAGGGGTGCGAATCACAAAGCGCCGAAAAGCGGCTGTCCTAGCTGACAACCCAAAACAGATGTACCGCTATTTCGGGGAACTATTAGTCGGCAAGACTAATTTGAGTACCAGCAAAGGTCTGAATTTCTAGAAATAGCAATTAAATTTATGGTTTGAAATAAGATCGTACGTGCTTATATAATGGAACTTTAAGGATAGAGCCTTGCAATGGCCAAACAAGAATATAAAATAAACTTAATGTTAATATGCTTAAAAACTAACAAACTAACGCATTGCGAACAATATATATATATATATATATATATATATATATATATATATATATATATATATATATATATATATATATATATAATATGTAATTGAATAATATCGCATTCCTTAATTACTATCTACCTTTATAGATATGACGTCTGGACCAAAATTACCAAAAATTGATCGCCAGGTAATAATTAACGAAAACCTGCAAACACATTTCAATATCGGCAATATAAATCTGGATCACTCCAACGCATGGCCGTAGAAATCTCGCTGTGCGTCATCGATTAACAATATTAATCAAATTATATCAGATTTTTCCAAGTTGAACATTTGCATTGGTGGTTTAAAAATCGACGAATCGCTTCGAATGAAAAATCGGACTCAACAATCGATAAATGTTGAACACACCGAAAAACGTTTAACAATAACAGATCCGGTAAATATGGAAACACAAAATTACATTAGTGGTTCGGAATTGAGCGATTTGAACTCTGATAGTGAATATGACAGTGAAGGTGATAGCGAACCGACAGTGGTTGAAGTTAAAAACAGAATATGAATCAATGTCTCAAATTGAATACAAATAAGATCGAAGATTCGTGCGTGAGGCTGTGTTCAGTATATCAAAATGTAAGTAATGTTTACTATTTTATACGAACTAATAAGTATTGTAATCATGAAAAGCAACGGCGGCCTTTTACGGAAATCTATCTTTTGACCTTCCCTGACAGTTTGTGCGTGTATTGTGAGTGAATGAGAGTGAGTGCGTGTGAGTAAGGGAATGAGCGTGGGAGAGTGAGTATGTGTGAGTATGTATGTGTGTGTATATCTTGCACCAAAATATAATGGCCCTCAATATCGACGGATCAACTACCGCGGTAAATTTGAAATTAAATTTGGTTTATTAGATTAAGGGTTCTAGCAATAATTGTTGCTCTGTGCCAACATGCAAGTTATCTGGGTACCGTGTCACGCGATTCCCTAAAAATAATAAAACGATGTTTAAGAAATGGATTGACCAGGTTAATAATCCTAAATTATTTGACATGCAAGAAGAGCGTATTTACAAATCCTACCGAGTTTGCCTGAAGCATTTTGAATCGAAATGGATAGGGGATTCATATACAAAACATTATCGGTTATTATATGGCGCATATCCAACTTTACACTTGGATAAACGATGCGCTGAAAAAGAAGGTAAGAAACTCATATTAATTTAGATTCAACCATGCTCGATGTCACAAGTGCGTCGACTGTTACGTCTTCATCATGTGAGCATGTTTCAATGCAACCGAAAGGTGTAAAATAGTTTTTCTGTATTAGAACTTAAGCTAATAAAATGTTGGTTGTAGAAGTATTAGCAGATGAGCCTGATACATCAAATAAATCTTGGACAGCGCATTCAAGTATTACATATGATCATAATTATGCTGCTTCAAATACTGTTGCGGATGGTTAGTAAAGTAATCTAATTTAAGTTTTTATATGTAATAATCTCATTTTATATTTTAAAATCAATATTATATATATATATATATATATATATATATATATATATTAAAATAAAAATAAAACACTTGGTTAGTTTCACAAAAAGTGTTTTATTTTTATTTTAAGGTTATAACATGTTTCACCAAGTGCCTACCACATCTTCAATCAATTTAATTATATATATGATATATTATGTTCGTAGTTATTTTACTTTTATCGGTTATAGCAATCTCCGGCTATAGCGACGAAATGTTTAAGGTACCTACGATGTCGTTATAACCGGATTTTACTTTTATAAATACATATATACACACACACACACACACACACATATATATATATATATATATATATATATATATATATATATATATATATATATATATATATATATATATAAACCCACACGATTTTCTAGTTTGCTTTACGGTCTAGGTTATTTTGTTCTTAAAAAAACCCCATTAGATTTTTTTTGTTTCAGACATTCTGGACTGGAGTTATCGTGCACACCGCAAAAGACCTCATCTCCGCGGCCTTTACTTTGTCACCTTCTCTATAAATAAATAATTTTCCTGGTTTTGATAATCAAAATCAAGGCTATATAAACCAACCAAACCATGTCAATTATAATCTGAATCAAGAAAATATAAATCCAAATTACAATCCAAATCCTAATACATACAAATATATACAGGGTGTAACAGCGAAACGAGCTACCTCGAATTACTTCTATGTTATTAAAGATACAATAAAATCATATACAGGACCAAGGGGGACAGCCAACTATGAAAGAAAATATTTTTTTAAACCAGTGGTTCTCAAGCCACAACACAGTTATATTTTTTCAAATGAGATGCTATATATGTTTTTGGCCCATTCGATAGTTTTTTTTTTCTGAATTCAATCATATTTTCTCAATATTTTACTTATGTAAGGGTATACATAAGTAAAATATTGAGAAAAATGCGATTGAAAGTTAAATAAATTTTATTTTTATAAATGTTTTTCAGTAGCTATGAAAAAAAATTGATCTTAAATACAACAAAACATAAATTAAATACATTACATTATTTGTTAGTTACTTTATAACACTATTTATATATATATATATATATATATATATATATATATATATATATATATATATATATATATAGATATATATATATATATATATATATATACATATAAATAACACTATTTATATATATATATATATATATAAATATATATATATATATATATATATATATATATATATATATATATATATATACATATATATATATATATATATATATTCATATATATATATATATATATATATATATATATATATATATATATATATATATATATATATATAAATATATATTTATATATATATATATATATATATATATATATATATATATATATATATACATAAATATGAATACCTTTAATTTTTGTTCATAAAATTTTTCTGTAATTGTAACCATTTTTGAGTAATTGCAGGAACTGCAAAAAATGACTATAGTAAACAGGCACTTCCGGTTTGAATATTTTTTTCAAGAATAGGAGGTGCACATCGCCGGCATATGCCAATCTTAAGTTTAAAGTTTCATAATTTTAGATTGAACCGTTTAGGCTGTATAGAACACACACACACACACTCTCACTCACACACTCTCGCTCTCTCACACACACACATACACACACAGACGTCATTCCAAAAATAGTCGGAATCGATTCAGGGAGGTTAAAAACGTAGATTTCCTTTAAAATCTCGAGTTCGAAAATTTTCATGATTACTTCGTATAAGCATTGAGTAAAAATATAGTAAGAGACCTAATCCCCATATAAATGTTCGCGTTCAAATGAACTAGGCACGCACACATGCAAAAATACATAGTTAATGTTGACGGAAGTAGTAGGGTAAGCGGGGGAATTAATTGTGTCGCGATATCAGAGGCACTATGGCGGCTCGTGGCTCCAAAGCTGGGTGAAGCAGAGTTTTAAAAATAAAAATATTACATATAAAATACCAAAAATATTTATTCCTTATAAAATATTAACCTTGAAAAAGGTGTTTCTAATAATACACACACTGGATCATACGAGGGAAACATTGCGAACGAATAGCGCGAACCCGCGCATAAAATAAATACAATTGAAGCAGAAAAAACTACTAGCGCACTTGGCTACATTGTACCACTGCAGTGCGATATACTTCAAGGTATAAATAATTTTACTGATTCGACCGGTAATTTATTGCCGGTCGGTAAAATTATTTTTACCCTGAAATATATTGGAACGCTGTGGAAAAAAATCGTCTTGCTCAATTTCGCCCTATAAATCTACTGCAATCTAATGAACAATGTTAATCATAGAATAAAAAAACAATATTAGGAAATAAAATCAATATATTTCCATAAGGTCTTTAAAATAAATATGTTCAAGCTTAGACTGAGCTGTTAATTAAACTAAATTATTCACAAACATAATATTGGTCTAGAAAATGTTTAATTCATTTACATAATGTATGGAATCAATAACAGTTACTTGAAGGCAAGGTTTTAAGCAGTGCCATACAATCAAAATTGCCTCTATTTTGCTATAACAAAATTAATTTTTACTTTCTTATACGCAGTATAAGTATTGTAATCATGAAAGATTTAAATCTCGATATTTTAACAGAAATATACCTGCTGACCTTCCCTGAATCGATTCCGATTATTTTTGTAATGACGTGTGCGTGTAGGTGAACGTTGAATATAAAATTACAAAACTTAAGATTTGTATATGCTCTTCTCGAAAATCTCCCATTTCGCACGGAAGAACAATAATCGTGCTCCCTCAACGAAGATGTTAAAGCAGATGCACTTGTTACATCGGGCATGGGGACATCTAAATAAATAAATTTATTAATAAAAGCATTTATCAAATTAAAATGGTTTTCCTACCTTCTTGCACAGCGTGCCGCTCATCAAAGTACAAAGTTGGATAAGCACCATGTAATACGGTATTTCTGCCTCTACCATTTACATATATCCACTCAGGACTAAAATGTTTGAGGCAGATCCGATATGAATTATAAATTTGCATTTTTGGCATATTAAATAATTTGGGATTGTTTACCAGCCCAATCCATTTTTTAAACATCGTGCTAAAATTTTTCGGAAACCGCAAAAAACTGTATTCCGTCGATTTACAACTTGGCACAGCGCAACTCATGTTAGACGACATAATCTAATATATTTTAAATCAAGTAAAATACATAAAATACAAGTAAAACGCAAGACTTACGGATTTTGTTACAATGTAACACACTATTCAAACCTTGATTCAAACGCCATTAAAATATACAGAAAAATTTTAATTCCAATATTTGCCGAAACAATCACTCAGTAAATATTGTAGGAAACGTTAATACGGTTAGTACCCTGAAAAACGACGGTCACGCTCACGGCAGCCATTCTGGCGGCGCATATTACTCGAACTAATTCGATGCCCTCCCCCCAACAAAATGGCCGTCTGTGAACCACCGTTGACCACTGCAGTGCACTGGCTAGACGTGCCGTTGTCATAACAACCGTTCGGGCTAGCGTTGTTTATAGTGACGCAGCAGAGCGATGCGCCAAGGCTGCTTCCCTTGCGCAATAATACGCTCGAGTCTTCGCTGTATTATAACTTTATCGTGGTTCGCATGGCGGTTGAACAAATTAAGTTTTCAAAAATGTATTTTTAATTACAGTTAAAACAAAATGTAGTACATTAAAATTCAAAATAATTCAGTAAAAATAAACTACCATGTTACTTACTTACGAGCCGCCACGGACTACAGAGAGATAAAGAAATATAATTTGGGAATTAAATAAGTAGAATACGAATTTTGTTATTTATCTTTTAATACTATCAATTAAATTACGTAACAAATAAAACAAAATTAATAAAATACATACAGATTGCAAAATTTGATTTTTAATTAGATTGAATGCTTAATTAAATTTATAACATTAATTCGTATTGTTTTTTTTTAGAATTCCACTTTTGGATCTGTTTCTTGATCTTTGTATTAATTCTGATTCAAATTTTAATAGTTTAAATATATTCAGCCTTACAAAAAATGTAATCAAATATTGACGGTGCAAGAAACATGAATGATTGTCAAATAACAAGAAATGTGGCAATTTTTTTTCAATAATTTTATTACACAAATCTGTCATTTTTTTGCTAATACCTGACTCAGTTTTAATAGCATCAAAATGAGTTTCAAAAATTTCTAACAGTAATTCTGTTACCTTTACTACTGTGTCTGTCGGTCGTTTTAAATGGGATATTTGATCTTTATTAATTCCGAAATCTCTTAGTAAAATTAACGATTCCTTAGGTGTGATGTGATCATTGTTTTTGGATAACATTAGATTTATCCAAAAACAAGTTTTACAGTTAAAGGTTTTAATTGTTTTGTGCACTAAATATCCAGTAACATACACTATTGAACATTTTTCTAGTGACGTATTTGCAGTGTTGTCTGATATAAAACCAGGTTCTGCTATTTCTTCAGAACTTTCAACAATATCTTCTATCTCTTCTGAATTTTCAGCTACATCTATTGTTTTATGATTTGAATCTACATTTTTCTCTGCAATTGGAGACGTGTTACCATCATTGGTATTTTTATCAAATATTCCAATTTCCTCATCTTCATCAACTTCACAATTGCTATTTCCATTAGTAGTAGATTGTAGACGGATTTGCATATTATTGTGTAAAGCGATTCTAAATTCACGGCACGTTGGTGAAAAATTATATCCTCCCCTACTTCTAATTACGGAAAATAAATTTTCCAATGGATCTTGCTGCAACCGATTACTAAGTAAATATATATATATATATATATATATATATATATATATATATATATATATATATATATATTCACTTTTCATATCTTTCCAAAGTAGTAAGGTAGCCCGAATTGTTTGTAATAATCCTTTCATAAAATAAATATTTTTCTTTTCAGTACCGTCGTTGTTGAAAATTTTAATATTAAGACAATATTCAATTTTTGACAATACCCGAGGTTTATAAATTGAAATGGCACATCGGTACGGGTTAGAATCATTTAATACTTTACTGTTGAAACAATCGAATAAATCATTAATTATTAGAGTAAATTCCGCAGTTCCTTGGGCAGTTTTGGAATGTATTTGTTTTATTGATATTGCTGATTCTATAGCTGTTGATACAGTACGACTAAAAATTTGAGTGGCAAGTTTCACTCGCATTTTTTGAAATGTGTTAGGGTAAATATGAATGTGCTTTATTTTATGCATAGACCTAAATGTGGAACTATTGGAATCAATTTTGAAAATTTCCTCAATATCTTTCCATGATGCTGTTAATATATTTCCAGATTCGTTTTTAAATACTATATTATAGCGCATCAAGTTATTTCTTAAGCTCTTAATTAAATGAGGCATATCGTACATGGCATATATTTTTTTATTGTTGTGAAAGTTTCATCAGTTACTTTTAGAAAGTTATTGAAAAATGATCTGTTATTAGATCCTTGGTCACAAGAAATCACTCTGACATTTAATCCGATATTTGTTAACTTTTCTAAAGCTTCCATAATAACTAAATATAATTTGCTGCCAGTAACCGGTTGCGCTGAAATATAATACGCTATTGGCATTTTCCATTTAAACATTAATCCGCGTAACATAAGAACAAGTGCTTGTGATCCATATTTATTATTTCGTCCGTTTGTACTTAAATCTTCGTAACCTTCAATAAAATCGTGATACTGATTTAACTGTACGCCTTTTTTAATCGCCATTTCATCCATCATCAATGTACATTCACGTTCTGCGGGAGACATATTTTTTACTTTTTCTGTAAATTTTTTTAATAGCACAGTGTCTACACCAGTTTTCAAATTATAAATTTTTAGCCACAGTTGAATCGTAGATAATGCTGGTAAAACTATACCTAGCGATAACAAAAATTTATAACAAGAAGGACTTTTATAATAAATTGATAAAGCAAGTTGTTTTTCTAATTTAAGCCAAGGTGTCTTCTTTTTGTGAAACAATTGCATATTAACAAATGTTTTCACACATTTTGTGTTTTTATTATTGTTTAATAAATTTTGTATGATTGAAAATTCTGAAAATTTGGAATTTTTGATTTTTAATCGATATTTTTGATCTCGACAACGTTTCAATTCTTTTTTTTTTTGTTTCAAAATTTTATATTTCATTTTTGATTTTTGAGGTGTATTTTCTGAATTAGTAGGTGACGGCATTTCTAGTAATGTTTCTTGGAACATAATTGCTGAACCAGTTCTAGAATGTGATGAAGTTGATATATTGAATACTGATGGCATATTTACTTCTGAACCAGAAGAACTGTCATCGATATCCGCGGCCCCGAGACAATAAAAACGAAAATAGTGCATATAGGGAAGTCGTGATTGAGAATTTGATTACATCAGAAATCAGATATATTTATATCTTTTTAAATACCAACCTTTTTAAAGTAGATTCTCCAGCATAACAACGCATTTGCTGGTCTTCGGATTGTTGTAAAACTTTTGAAAAATGAACCGGCACTGCACTTTTATTTAATCGGTTACGACGAAAATTTGAAAATGAATCATCAGTAAAGTGTTTACCGCAGATAATTATATTTTTTAATTTAGTAGGTGATATAAAAAGCAATTTTTGATTTCCACAACACTTTAGCCACAATTTAGCACGTAGCGGATTTGTTGGAAATTTAAAGAAATGTAAATCAGGATGATTCTTTCTTTTTAAATTTCTACACATAAAATATGCACACGAATGACATGAAGTACTCATTATTTTATAATTATAATAAACAGACGTTACACTTGTTATTCAAACTGTTAAAGAATTAAAATCAAGCGTGCGTACTGCGTATATAATATAGGTATAGTACGTGGCTCAATGATTCGTTAAATCTAGTTCCTACACTCCTTATTGTACACATTGCTAAACGTTATATTAAATCTATATCCTAATGCCCCGCTAGACCATAGTGCCATCTCTGTTCGAGGGCAGTTTGTGAACGTTTTTTCGTCCATAAGGTTATGTCTCTCATAATTTATTTTTACTCAATGGTATAAGAAAGTAAAAACGCGGAATATATTTAAATCTCTGTCGATAATGCAGAATGCTGTTGCCCTGCTTTCTGCTGGTTGACGACGAATTACAAGAATAAAGTGGTGACCTCAGGTGTTCGCCTACGCTAAACATACTGCCAAATTTAATATACTTATTGCAACTCTGAATATTTCGTAGTCATTGGCGTGAGCAATCTCTCTGCTTTTATCATGTGCGCACCTTTGCTTACGTCTTTCCAGAGCGCTTCGTTCATGTTGTATTAGTTCAAGTGACTAGGCAGAGATGGCTTTAGTTGACCTGAGACCCCATGGTTTGACAGCAAAATAGACAACAACCCAGAAATAACTCAGTTTGAAAGTGCTACACAAATAATCATGAAACTCAATATCACTATAGATAACTTATTTGAAATATTGTGGAGACAAAACGAATCTGCATATAGATGTATTACATTTGTAAATATGACTGTTCTCGACTCTTCTACATCGTCTAAAGAACTTGGTAAGTTATTATACACATTTTTCCCCTAGCATTACTTTGTCAAATCTAATTCAATACCTAAAAAATTTCTTAATTTTGCTAAACTTTATCAAAAAACAACTGCAGTGTCAAGCTCCGAACGCTCCGAACTTATACGCTTTTGGGTTAGATCATATCACATTTTTGTAATTTTTTTAATTTATAATATTTTACTATCCTTTTTCACTAAATATATTTCTTAGCATAAATATTAAATGTCTACCTCCAAATATTTAAGTTTTTTGTTTTTCTGTTAAACAAATGACAGCCACAGTTGATACGATTTATGTGAAAATAATTTTAATAAGAATCAATTTCAATAGTGATTTTCTTTTTTTCCGGTACATTATGTAAGGCATTAATTTTGTTAAATATTACTCTTGCATATTTTTACTTTCTAGTAGGTGGCATATTCATTTTGTTCTCAACAACGGTTGTTATGTATTTTGACTGTACTGTCTAAAATAACTTAAATAAAGTTCTCCTGTTTATGTTCTATTCAATCCGCCTTTTTATTCTCAACGACATCTTTCTCTTTGAAATACACCTGAATTACCCTAACAGGTTATGGGCCCAGAACGCCTGTATTTCTAGATATAACTACAGTGAAGGCTTGAGTGTTGTCGAGAATAAGGAAGATACACTTGTGTAGTCGTTGCCTTTGTGTTTGTGACACAGCAAAATGTCGAGCAAATTGTCAACGAAGAATATGCAGAAGTTCGACGGAACGAACTTTCTGGGCTGGAAGTTCCAGATCACGCAGATCTTAATGGCGAGTGATCTGTTGGACATCGTGAAAGGGAATCGAGTAATGCCAGGGAATGCAGCGTCGGTGGAAGGAAATATTTGGGTTAAAGAGAACGCCAAGGCCATGTTTTTCATATCCTCGTCGATGGAATATTCCCAGCTCGAGCCTCTATTAACATCTGTTACTGCAAAGCAGATGTGGGACAAGTTGGGGACGATTCACGCGCACAAATCAGCGTCAAATAGACTGATGCTGACACAGAAGTTTCATGAGTATCGTATGGGTTCAACGGACACGGTTGTTCAGCACGTGGCTAGGATCCAAATCATGGCGACGCAGCTCATGGATCTTGGAGAGAATCTTTCCGATGTGACGATCATGGCGAAGGTGTTGGCGAGTTTGACACCGAAGTTCTCAGCCTTTCAAACTGCGTGGGACAGTGTTGAGCCAGCTAGACAAACGATCGAAAACTTGCAGGAACGTTTACTTCGAGAAGAAGGTAGGTTGAACGCTGATACAGTAGAAATAACAGCTTTTGCAGCGATGAAGCACACCAAAACAAGCGGTAAGGACTGGAAATCAAAACCGAAGAAGGACAAAAAGAAGAAAGAAAAGAAAGACGTTGAGTGCTTCATTTGTCGGGCAAGAGGACATTTTGCGCGCGAGTGCCCCGAGCATAAACAAAAGAAAAATGTTCACGAAGGTAACAGTACTCAGAGAGTTGCATTTGTAGCGGTAAGCGCGACTGCAACTGAGACAAACAGTCAAATCGAACACAGTCGATACAGGCAGCCAGATGACTTACACCGACAAGCGGTGCTTGCTGTCAATCAAGACGATATCTGGTTTATTGATAGTGGGTGTTCAAAGCACGTCACGTTCAGGAGAGACTGGTTCACAGAGTTTCGTCCAAAAAGGGATGGCGACACGATATTGCTGGGCGATAATGGAGAGTGTCCTGTGACTGGTGAAGGAACGGTGATCGTGGACAGGCTAATAGATGGCGTCTGGAGCAAAGCGCAAATTGAGCACGTGTTGTATGTTCCGAGTGTCAGGAAAAATCTCTTTTCCGTCGGAATGTGTACATTACGCGGGTACTCAATCGTATTTCGGGAGGATGATGCGCTAATAATACGCGGCAACGAGATTCTCGCGACTGGAGTCAAGCAGTCAAACGGAATTTGCAGGTTGCTGTTTCGAGTGAGAGTTCAACAAACTCTGAACGAGGTAAACGTCTCAACAACGAGTTTGAAGGGGTGGCACGAGCGCCTTGGACATTTGAACAAGCGTGCCTTGTCCATGTTGGTAACGTGTGGCCTGGTGAACGGGGTAAGTCTGAGAAACAAGAAAGACTTCTTCTGTGATGCATGCAGACTAGGAAAAACGCATAGATTGCCGTTTAAAAAAATTCCTGTTTCTGTGAGTCGGGAACCAGGGGAGTATTTTTATAGCGACGTCTGCGGGCCGATGTCTGAGGATTCGATCGGTGGTGCGCGATATTTCATCATGTACAAAGACGATGCATCGGGGTTTAGACAAGTTTCCTTTCTCAAACACAAGTCAGATGTTTTTGAGAGCTTCAGGATCTTCGAACGCGCAGTCTCAAATAAATTCGGGCGTCCTATGAAAATTCTGAAAACTGACAATGGTCGTGAATACTGTAATGATCAGATGCGAAGGTATATGCAGTCTCGCGGAATTAAACACGAGACAACGGCTCCGTATACTCCCGAGCAAAACGGAAGAGCCGAGCGGGATAACCGGACGGTAGTGGAATGCGCGCGTACAATGTTACACGCGAAACAACTCGGGGTTTCGTTCTGGGCGGAAGCAATTAATACCGCGGTGTATCTACTTAATCGAGTTTTAGCAACTGGAGAGTACCACGTAAAAACGCCGTATGAGATCTGGACAGGTAAAAAACCAGATTTAGGACACGTGCGAGCATTCGGTGAGGAAGGCTACGAGCACGTGCCCAAGCAGTTTACACAAAAATTCGATGCCAGGGCGAAGAAGGTAATCCTCGTGGGCTATGACGGGGAGTCAACAAATTATCGGTTGTTTCATCCAGGTACAAAGAAGGTAACTGTCTCAAGAAATGTTATCTTTCACGAGAGCGTCGATGAAGAGACATGTTCAAGCGAGGCAACCGATGAAGAAAATTGCTTGGAGGAAACGGAAAACGAGCAGCCAGACGAATCGAGAAGAGAAGAACAGCGAGACGGTAAATCGCTGGGCAAGGTATCTGAGAATGTTCAACGCAACGAGAATCCACCTCTTGCGCCTACTAACCATGTTCGGGTGCTGAGAGATCGAGCACAGATACGTAAACCGACTTGGTTAACCGATTGTATTGATTTCGCGTAGTACAACGTGCCGAAAACTTTCAACGATGCTATAGGTGGGCCTGATGCTGCTCAGTGGAACGAAGCCATTGAAGAAGAGTTGAGGGCACATGAGAAAAATTGTACTTGGGAAATTGTACCGAAAAGTCAAACAAAAAGTGCAATTGATTCCAAATGGGTGTTTAAAACTATTCAAAATTCAGATGGAAGCGTGCGTCGATACAAGGCACGGCTTTGTGCAAGAGGATTTCTCCAGCAAAAAGGCGTGGACTTCGAGGAAACTTTTTCACCTGTCGTTCGTTATGACTCACTGAGAGTACTATTGGCAATAGTAACTCAGGAAGATCTAGAAATGGTACAGTTCGACGTCCGCACCGCGTTCTTATACGGAGATCTCCAGGAAGAAATTCACATGAAGATACCACTGGGCTTGAAAATCAAGCAAAATGCAAGTGAAGTAGTATGTCGGCTGAGAAAGTCACTGTATGGCCTGAAGCAGGCACCGAGATGCTGGAATCGCAAATTCTGTGGTTTTCTGCGGCGTTTCAACTTTGTACAAACCGATGCAGACGATTGCATATTTTACAGTCACTATAACGAAAATTGTGCGATTTATCTCGCGTTGTACGTGGACGATGGACTTCTAGCTTGTAAATCGCGAGTTGCGTTGGAAAATGTGATTGGAAAATTGAGGAGCGAGTTCGAGATTACAATCGGAGATTGTAGTAATTTTGTCGGACTGCAAATAACTCGCAATCGTACCGAGAAAACAATGTTTATACATCAAGGCGTCTATACGCGAAGAATTCTTGAGCGATTTCGTATGAGTGAGGCAAAAGCGTTGTCGGTTCCTGCGGATCCAAACGTCACGCTGGAGCCTCTGGAGTCAAACGAAAAAAAACTGTTCAACGGGCCATATCGGGAGGCTGTCGGGTCACTTATGTTTCTTGCAACTGTATCCAGACCAGACATAGCGTTCGCTGTTAACACGGCAAGTAAATTTTTAAACAAACCCTCTGAGAATCACTGGCATGCAGTCAAACGTATTCTCGCGTTTCTAGTCGGTACTAAGGATCAAGGAATAATGTATCAAAGCGGCGGAAGCGAGCCACACTTGATAGGTTACTCAGACGCGGATTATGCAAGCGATCTAGAAACAAGACGCTCAACAACAGGATATGTGTTCAGTATCGCAAACGGTCCAGTGTCATGGGCGTCTCAGAGACAGAAATTGGTAGTTCTCAGTACAACGGAAGCGGAATATGTTGCCGCTTCAGCTGCTGCTAAGGAGGCTATATGGCTTAGAAGATTGTTGGCAGGCATCGGTTATCAATGCAAAGAAGCAACCATACTGTTTGTTGATAACCAGAGTACAATTCGCCTAGCTAAAAATCCTGAATAAAGTTCTCCTGTTTATGTTCTATTCAATCCGCCTTTTTATTCTCAACGACATCTTTCTCTTTGAAATACACCTGAATTACCCTAACAAATTTATTACGGTCCTGTATTCTTAAAATTTCACTGTAAGCAGACGTTGAACTATATCTTTCTTAAGTAGAACAGTCACCGTTGATGCGTGAGACTGTGCACTATGGTTGTGAGTGGGTGAATTGTGCATGTGTGAGTGCATACGAGGGGTGACGCGGTCCAAGGGACGAGCGATGCTGTTGGTCAAACCAATGCTGTATGTTGATGGCGGATTGCTAATTGTTGAGTGAGTATTCTCACTGTCATTCAGGTATATTCCTATTTCCTTATCCTCAATGTTATATCCGCTAATCAGGGCGTGCTTGGCTTGTTCCAAGATTAGATCTGATAGCAGGTAATTCAATACAGGATATGATTGCATTTCGATTGCAGGACCTGTATTTTAGTACATCTACCTTCAGGGTGGACCTGGCAGAGGACCAGGGTTGGACCAGTTGGTAGATAAGCTAGTTTACTTCTTCCTCAGGGTGGATCTGGCTTCGACCAGGGTTGGACCTGAGGGAAATTCGTCCAAGTAGGGTGGATCTGGCAGAGGTCCAGGGTTGGACCTACTTGGGGTTGCCTACCTAGTGGGGTGTGCCTGGTAGCGCCAGGATTGGACCCACTAGGAGATGCCCATTAGGGAATGCCCGTAATGGAAGCCTGCCTTCAGGGTGTATCTGGCTATAGACCAGGATTGGACCGGTTGGCGGTTGCCCACCTATTCAGGGTGGATCTGGCTATAGACCAGGGTTGGACCAGTTGGCGGTTGCCCACCTAACAGGGTGTGCCTGGTAGCTCCAGGATTGGATCTGTTAGGGGATGCCCATAAGGGAAGACTACCTTCAGGGTGGACCTGGCAGAGGTCCAGGGTTGGACCAGTTGGTAGATAAATTTGGCGTGGACAAGTATGTACAGGGCTTTAAGGCACTGTCTCCATATCCTGTAACCTACCTAATCCTTTGTATAATGTCTTGTGGTATCGGTATGACATGTTGTATTTTTATAATGCAGGTGTGAAGGATACCAAGGCGACGCCCAAACCTTAGGCGCCGTTATAACCATCGAAGTGATCGTAGGATGTCTTAGCATCAGGTCAACCGGTCATTTATACATATTAATCGTAATGACTTTAATTAGACTTTAGTATTGTTCTTCTAAAACTGTTTATATTGTATTTTATAACCGATCTATAACTACGTTAGAAAAGCCCTCTTACAATTATTTGAAAAAGTTTCAAATAATGATTGTTTAAAATGCTAATATCTATAATTTTTATTCGAACAATGTTTCTGTAAGTGCAACCATTTTTGAGTAACTGCAGAGACCGCAAAATAGAACTAGTAAACATACACTTTCGGTTTGAATATTGTTTTCAAAAATGGAGGTTTTCTTACCAGGTGTATACACATAATCACAATACTTATACTGCGTATAAGAAGGTAAAAAAATATATATCTGCAGTTTAGTAAACTAGAGTATCTCATACGTAGCAGGTGTATTTTATTTACAATACAAATTTAAACACTCCAGAAAATTTAATAGATTAAATAGACAATTTTAGAAATTAATACTGCCCGACATTTTTTACTTTCTTATACGAAGTAATAAGTAAGTATATCATAAAAAATATTCGATCTCGTAATTATAAATATATTTTCTGACGACCCCAGAATCGAGTCTGACTATTTTTTGAATGTCTGTCTGATTGTCCGTAGAATTGTTAGTTTGCCTGTCTACCTGTACTTCTCTCTGCGCGAGTGTGAGAGAGAGAGAGAAAAAAAAAAAATATATATATATATATATATATATATATATATATATATATATATATATATATATATATATATATGTTTTGATGTTGCGGGTTTTCTCGTCGATAAAAAGTTGGGATTGTTTAAAACACACTAAATGATTTTATTTAAGAACAGATATATTTTAAAAAGTATATACACATATTTTACAACATAAAACTTTGATTGTTAACAAAACTAACGTAAAGTCTCACGCACTAAATTATAAAAAACTGACATGATGCTAGGAAGGCAAAATTGTAACTAACTAGCTGATGTGTAGCTTTCACACCAAGAAAATTCTAAGATTCAAAAACTACCACCCACATTAGAGAGGGGTGCGAATCACAAAGCGCCGAAAAGCGGCTGTCCTAGCTGACAACCCAAAACAGATGTACCGCTATTTCGGGGAACTATTAGTCGGCAAGACTAATTTGAGTACCAGCAAAGGTCTGAATTTCTAGAAATAGCAATTAAATTTATGGTTTGAAATAAGGTCGTACGTGCTTATATAATGGAACTTTAAGGATAGAGCCTTGCAATGGCCAAACAAGAATATAAAATAAACTTAATGTTAATATGCTTAAAAACTAACAAACTAACGCATTGCGAACATCCCGCGCAAAAACACAGACACAAACACAGGGGTCACTAATTATTGTCTATAGGCAACGGGCACAACTTGACAACGGCTCTCTTGTATGAACCTCGAGAAGTACGAACTGTGGCAGTTCGAGTAACTCCATCCTTTCCAGGGTGAACTTCTGGGATGCGTCCCATCAACCACTGGAGTGGCGGAATGTTGTCCTCACGTATTAGAACCAGCTGACCTAGTTCTATGGAATGAGATGCCATCTTCTTCCATCGGCTTCGTTCTTGATTTTGGGCCAGATACTCCTTGGACCAACGGGCCCAGAAGTGTTGTCGCAAGCGCTCCACATGCTGCCACCTTGACAACCGATTTAGTGCCACTGGTAGAAGATTTGGATCCTGTGTACTAGTGATTACGTCTCCAATCAGGAAATGACTAGGAGTTAGGCAAGAAAAATCGTTTGGGTCATTGGATAGTGGGGTTAATGGCCTGGAGTTCAAAACCGCTTCGATTTGAACTAACAATGTATGAAACTCTTCGTAATTTAATGATGCATTCCCGGCTATTCTCCTGATGTGGTGTTTAGTTGATTTAACAGACGCTTCCCAAATACCACCAAAGTGTGGTGATTTTGGGGGAATGAAATGCCAAGTGATGTTGTCCGCAGCCATGGTTGTGATTATAGCATTCCTGCTCGATTGTGCAGTGAACAATTCATAGAATTCTCGTAATTCTCTGTTTGCTCCAACAAAATTGGTGCCATTATCCGAATAGATGTTAGATGGTTTCCCCCGGCGAGCCACAAATCGTTTTAACGCACCTATGAATACGTCGGTAGATAAATCGGTCACTAATTCCAGATGAACGGCCTTAGTAGCAAAACAGATGAAGATAGCTCCGTACATTTTTACAATTCGGCTGTTTCGACGCTTGCCTTCTCGCACATGTAGAGGCCCAAAATAATCCACGCCGCAATTGGTAAATGGCCGCGCAGGTGTTGTTCTGCTTGCAGGTAAATCTCCCATGATATGATCCATAGCAATTGGTTTGGCTTTGAAGCAAGCAATGCGTTTCCCAATGACCTGCTTTATGGTATTCCGTGCACCCATAGGCCAGTACTGGATTCTGACAGCGGCTAAAGTTGCTTGTGCTCCTGGGTGAAGCTGATTAACGTGTTCTTGAGTTATTAGCAGTTTGATGAAATGATGACCTTTGGGAAGAATAATTTGATGCTTTTGAGCGAAGGCCAATGATGAATTGCGCAATCTACCTCCTACTCTGATTATTCCTTGTGCGTCTAAAAATGGATTGAGACAAAGAAGGTGGCTCTTTTGATGAACTCTGCGATGGTTGGTTAATTTGCGCAGATCTTGCTTAAATGATGCTTCTTGAATGTGTTTGATAATACGAATGTTCGCCTGAGATAATTCGTTGACAGTTAATGGACCCAATCTCTTATCGGAAATAGAATTGGATAGTCCTTGAGTAATGTTGTATTTGAAACGAAGACAGTAGGCCATTATTCGGATAAGCTTGTTCAAGTTTGAGTATTTAGAAATAAAGTTGTTATCCGTGGAAGTTGTGGTCATAGCGATAACAGTTGTGCGACGTTCAGGAATATCATCACTTGATTTTGAGGCGAATGATGCTTTTGGCCACTTGTCGGCGTCATAATTTAACCAGCTAGGACCATTCCACCATAAAGTGCAGCAAACGAGTTGAGTGGGCGTTCGTCCTCGCGAAATTATATCTGCAGGATTGTCCAACGTGTTCACATGGTGCCAATGTGACGGAGTGGTGAGCTCTTGAATTTCGCTGGTGCGATTAGCAACAAAAGTCTTCCAAGTACGTGCAGTTGAAGATATCCAAGTTAGAGCAATCGTAGAATCAGTCCAGTAGTAAGCCTGATCAATCGGCACATTTATTGCTTCTCTGGTTTTTTTCATTAACCGTGCCAGCAGTAGAGCCCCACATAATTCTAGCTTGGGTAAGGATATATTATTTAAAGGTGCAACTCTAGATTTTGCACACACAAGTCTGATCGAGTAACCTTCTGAATGCAAAACGCGCATGTAAATGCATGCACCGTAGACAAGTTCACTTGCATCGCAAAAACCATGTAATTCACAGCGCAGTTGAGACCTTGTACCGTTGAGCCATCTGGGAATTGTGCAAGAGTTCAAGTCTTGAAGTTGATGCTGAAGTAAAAACCATTTTGAGTGTATATCAATAGGCACGGATTCGTCCCATGCAAGCTTTAGTTGCCATAGTCTTTGCATCAGTAATATTGCTACAACAATGACTGGCCCTAGTAATCCCAATGGATCGAAGATTTGTGATATGTTAGACAGAATTGTTCTTTTCGTAATACGTGATGCGTTCGTATATGTTGGAACCGAAAATTGTAGAACATCAGTGTGTGAATTCCACTGGAGTCCAAGTGTTTTTATTGTCTCGTTTTTGTTCAAATTAATCGTGAAATGTTCAGTGTTATTTGATGTGTTAGGCACAAGCTCAGGGCAGTTTGATACAAATTTTCGAAGTTCGAAGCCCCCTTTGCTTAGCATGGCAGTTGCTTCGTCACGAATAGTTTCAACTTCACTAATAGTATTGGCGCCGGTTAGCAAATCGTCAACATAAAAATCTCGAAGTACTGTTGCTGAGCCGATAGGATGGTGATCCTTTCTTCTATTGCAAGTTGATGCAGTGCTCTGATGGCAAGAAATGATGCTGAGGTGGTGCCGTAGGTGACAGTCGTTAAATCGTAAGATCGTACAGTTTCATTTTCGTAGTTACGCCACAATATTCGTTGAAGTTGAGTGTGTTCCTCGTCCACAAGTATTTGCCTATACATTTTTGCGATATCAGCAGTGATCACAAATCGATAAGACCTGAATCGAAGAACAATCGAAAGAAGATCTTGCTGAAGTACTGGGCCACTCATGAGAGCGTCATTTAGGGACGTAACAGATGTAGATTTGGCTGACCCATCAAACACGACGCGGAGTTTTGTGGTTAGGCTGGTTTGTTTTAGTACCGCATGATGAGGCAAATAGAACGTTGGTATATTTCCGCATTTCTCTATTTCAGGAGATAGCTTCATGTGCCCTAAGGATTCGTATTCTTTGAGAAAGGTTGCGTATTCCCTTTTTAACTCGGGTTGTTTGTTTAATTTTCGTTCCAAGGCATAAAACCTTTTGAGAGCTAAGTTTCGCGAGTCGCCAATTTTTTGTAAAACATCCTCCTTTATTGGTAGCCGCACAACGAAACGACCATCACTGTTTCGTTTGAATGTTGTTTTAAACACTTGTTCACATTCCTTTTCTTCCGGCGAATAAACAGCGTTCGGAACGTATTCGTCAAGTTGCCAGAATTGCGCGAGGGTAGAGTTTAATTCATCTTCAATCGTTGACAAGGTGCAGATGGTAGAATGCAAATATCGGTTATTATTAGCGGGAATCGAACCCGACACAATCCAACCTAGATGTGTTTTTTGAAAATACGGTTGATTGACGGATGATTTGATCTGCCCAACACACAATAGTTGCCAGAATGTGTCGGCACCGATGAGCATGTCGATGTTAGATGTGAGATTGAAATTGGGATCTGCCAATTTAATGTTTTTTGGAATGTGGATGAGAGCTTTATCGAAGGAGTGTAACGGCAAATTGGAAGTTATGCGATTCATTACAAGACATTGAATATTAGAACGAAATGCATTGTATTTGGATTTGATTTTAATTTGCACCGCGCTGTTAACTTTTGCAATTGATTTGTTGATTCCAGCAATTGATATTTGTACTGAATTCTTCTTCAAGCCTAATTTTTCCACCAATTTCTCCGAGATGATCGAAGATTGCGATCCAGAGTCTAGTAGTGCTCTGCATTCATGAACATTTCCACTCGCGTCGTAAACGTTTATGATAGCGGTGGATAACAACACGTGATTCTGATTATTTAAATGACACGAGATATTTGTTATGGTGGTAGAAGATGTATTTGTTTCGGCAGGTTCCAAATGCAATAATGAATTATGGCGTTTATTGCATTTTCGGCACGAACTAGATTTACATTTACTTGCGAAATGATTTGATTTAAGACAATTGAGACATAGATTTTTTGTTCTTGCTTGATTAATTCGTTGATCAATGGTCAAATTAAGAAATTTTTGGCAGTGATATATTAAATGATCACCTGTGCAAAATGTGCAAGACGATGAAGATGTTGTTATATTAGATGACATAATTCTTTTCCCGTGTTGTGGCTTGTTGTTAACGACTAAATGCAGTTTCTCGGTTTTGGTAATAGCATCCAGAATTTGACATCTGCGTGCCAAGAACTCGGTCATATCATTAATTGTTGGTATTGTGTTTTTTAACAAACTGGACTCCCATTCTTTATTCGTTATTGAATCTAACTTGCTGTTGATTATATAAATTAACAAATCATCCCACTGATCAGTTGGACGTTTTAATGATGTCAGAGCTCGAAAGTGCTTTAAGAATCCGTCGAGGAGTTGTCGTAAACCTGAATAACTTTCTTTAACAATGCTAGGCAAATCATGAATTGCTTTAATGTGCTTCTGAATTATAATACGTTTGTTGTCCTATCGGTTGCGAAGTAAGTTCCAAGGTGCATTCATAGTTTTAGTTTGTAATTTCTAACGCATGTAAAACTTCGGCAGCCTCAGATTCTAGTGAAGATTTTAAGTAGTTAAATTTTTCTATTTTAGATATGGATGTATTCGAATGTAAAGCGTGTTAAAAGTGTCGTAAAAATTGTACCAGTTTTCATAAGAGCCAGCAAATTTTGGCAAATCAATTTTTGGTAAACGAATTCTACATGTCTCAGAGTTTGGTTGAAAAGACGAATTACTAGAAGTGCTTACCGAAGCCTCACTTTCTGATATAAATTGATCAGCTATGCAGATAAGGTTAAAGTATGTTGCTTCAAAATCTTCGCGTTCATTTGTTGCAAGTTCAGAATCATCTAGCAATTCTAGCTCAGATTGAGTATCTGAGAACTGGGACCATGTGGCTTCAAATTTTGATTTACGTAATTTTAACTGATCTGTATTGGCTGAATTGTCTCTTAATGAATTTAAGAAAGTTTGAAATCTGGTGGCTGACGCTTTAATTTGACTTCTTTTCTTCTTCAGTGTCCTTAATTCTTCTGCCATTTTATAAAAATAGGGAGAATAGGGAACTTGGTGTACGATTTTGCATGGGAAAATGTCGGAATAATTGGAGACTCACCTGTCGGATTGTTGTCCCTATGTTGTGCGATTGTTGAACTGATGTAGTAATGAAGTTGCTGGTGATGTTGTGTATATCCGGCTCGAAGGATCAATGTTTTGATGTTGCGGGTTTTCTCGTCGACAAAAAGTTGGGATTGTTTAAAACTCACACTGCTCTTTGACACTAAATGATTTTATTTAAGAACAGATATATTTTAAAAAGTATATACACATATTTTACAACATAAAACTTTGATTGTTAACAAAACTAACGTCTCACGCACTAAATTATAAAAAACTGACATGATGCTAGGAAGGCAAAATTGTAACTAACTAGCTAATGTGTAGCGTTCACACCAAGAAAATTCTAAGATTCAAAAACTACCACCCACATTAGAGAGGGGTGCGAATCACAAAGCGCCGAAAAGCGGCTGTCCTAGCTGACAACCCAAAACAGATGTACCGCTATTTCGGGGAACTATTAGTCGGCAAGACTAATTTGAGTACCAGCAAAGGTCTGAATTTCTAGAAATAGCAATTAAATTTATGGTTTGAAATAAGATCGTACGTGCTTATATAATGGAACTTTAAGGATAGAGCCTTGCAATGGCCAAACAAGAATATAAAATAAACTTAATGTTAATATGCTTAAAAACTAACAAACTAACGCATTGCGAACAATATATATATATATATATATATATATATATATATATATATATATATATATATATATATAATATGTAATTGAATAATATCGCATTCCTTAATTACTATCTACCTTTATAGATATGACGTCTGGACCAAAATTACCAAAAATTGATCGCCAGGTAATAATTAACGAAAACCTGCAAACACATTTCAATATCGGCAATATAAATCTGGATCACTCCAACGCATGGCCGTAGAAATCTCGCTGTGCGTCATCGATTAACAATATTAATCAAATTATATCAGATTTTTCCAAGTTGAACATTTGCATTGGTGGTTTAAAAATCGACGAATCGCTTCGAATGAAAAATCGGACTCAACAATCGATAAATGTTGAACACACCGAAAAACGTTTAACAATAACAGATCCGGTAAATATGGAAACACAAAATTACATTAGTGGTTCGGAATTGAGCGATTTGAACTCTGATAGTGAATATGACAGTGAAGGTGATAGCGAACCGACAGTGGTTGAAGTTAAAAACAGAATATGAATCAATGTCTCAAATTGAATACAAATAAGATCGAAGATTCGTGCGTGAGGCTGTGTTCAGTATATCAAAATGTAAGTAATGTTTACTATTTTATACGAACTAATAAGTATTGTAATCATGAAAAGCAACGGCGGCCTTTTACGGAAATCTATCTTTTGACCTTCCCTGACAGTTTGTGCGTGTATTGTGAGTGAATGAGAGTGAGTGCGTGTGAGTAAGGGAATGAGCGTGGGAGAGTGAGTATGTGTGAGTATGTATGTGTGTGTATATCTTGCACCAAAATATAATGGCCCTCAATATCGACGGATCAACTACCGCGGTAAATTTGAAATTAAATTTGGTTTATTAGATTAAGGGTTCTAGCAATAATTGTTGCTCTGTGCCAACATGCAAGTTATCTGGGTACCGTGTCACGCGATTCCCTAAAAATAATAAAACGATGTTTAAGAAATGGATTGACCAGGTTAATAATCCTAAATTATTTGACATGCAAGAAGAGCGTATTTACAAATCCTACCGAGTTTGCCTGAAGCATTTTGAATCGAAATGGATAGGGGATTCATATACAAAACATTATCGGTTATTATATGGCGCATATCCAACTTTACACTTGGATAAACGATGCGCTGAAAAAGAAGGTAAGAAACTCATATTAATTTAGATTCAACCATGCTCGATGTCACAAGTGCGTCGACTGTTACGTCTTCATCATGTGAGCATGTTTCAATGCAACCGAAAGGTGTAAAATAGTTTTTCTGTATTAGAACTTAAGCTAATAAAATGTTGGTTGTAGAAGTATTAGCAGATGAGCCTGATACATCAAATAAATCTTGGACAGCGCATTCAAGTATTACATATGATCATAATTATGCTGCTTCAAATACTGTTGCGGATGGTTAGTAAAGTAATCTAATTTAAGTTTTTATATGTAATAATCTCATTTTATATTTTAAAATCAATATTATATATATATATATATATATATATATATATATGTATATATATATATATATATATATATATATATATATATATATATATATATATATTAAAATAAAAATAAAACATTTGGTTAGTTTCACAAAAAGTGTTTTATTTTTATTTTAAGGTTATAACATGTTTCACCAAGTGCCTACCACATCTTCAATCAATTTAATTATATATATGATATATTATGTTCGTAGTTATTTTACTTTTATCGGTTATAGCAATCTCCGGCTATAGCGACGAAATGTTTAAGGTACCTACGATGTCGTTATAACCGGATTTTACTTTTATAAATACATATATACACACACACACACACACACACATATATATATATATATATATATATATATATATATATATATATATATATATATATATATATATATATATAAACCCACACGATTTTCTAGTTTGCTTTACGGTCTAGGTTATTTTGTTCTTAAAAAAACCCCATTAGATTTTTTTTGTTTCAGACATTCTGGACTGGAGTTATCGTGCACACCGCAAAAGACCTCATCTCCGCGGCCTTTACTTTGTCACCTTCTCTATAAATAAATAATTTTCCTGGTTTTGATAATCAAAATCAAGGCTATATAAACCAACCAAACCATGTCAATTATAATCTGAATCAAGAAAATATAAATCCAAATTACAATCCAAATCCTAATACATACAAATATATACAGGGTGTAACAGCGAAACGAGCTACCTCGAATTACTTCTATGTTATTAAAGATACAATAAAATCATATACAGGACCAAGGGGGACAGCCAACTATGAAAGAAAATATTTTTTTAAACCAGTGGTTCTCAAGCCACAACACAGTTATATTTTTTCAAATGAGATGCTATATATGTTTTTGGCCCATTCGATAGTTTTTTTTTCTGAATTCAATCATATTTTCTCAATATTTTACTTATGTAAGGGTATACATAAGTAAAATATTGACAAAAATGCGATTGAAAGTTAAATAAATTTTATTTTTATAAATGTTTTTCAGTAGCTATGAAAAAAAATTGATCTTAAATTCAACAAAACATAAATTAAATACATTACATTATTTGTTAGTTACTTTATAATACTATTTATATATATATATATATATATATATATATATATATATATAAAAAAAAATATATATATATATATATATATATATATATATATATATATATATATATATATATATAGATATATATAAATATATATATATATATATATATATATATATATATATATATATATATATACATATAAATAACACTATTTATATATATATATATATATATATATATATATATATATATATATATATAAATATATATTTATATATATATATATATATATATATATATATATATATATATATATATATATATACATAAATATGAATACCTTTAATTTTTGTTCATAAAATTTTTCTGTAATTGTAACCATTTTTGAGTAATTGCAGGAACTGCAAAAAATGACTAGAGTAAACAGGCACTTCCGGTTTGAATATTTTTTTCAAGAATAGGAGGTGCACATCGCCGGCATATGCCAATCTTAAGTTTAAAGTTTCATAATTTTAGCTTGAACCGTTTAGGCTGTATAGAACACACACACACACACTCTCACTCACACACTCTCGCTCTCTCACACACAAACACACACACACATACACACACAGACGTCATTCCAAAAATAGTCGGAATCGATTCAGGGAGGTTAAAAACGTAGATTTCCTTTAAAATCTCGAGTTCGAAAATTTTCATGATTACTTCGTATAAGCATTGAGTAAAAATATAGTAAGAGACCTAATCCCCATATAAATGTTCGCGTTCAAATGAACTAGGCACGCACACATGCAAAAATACATAGTTAATGTTGACGGAAGTAGTAGGGTAAGCGGGGGAATTAATTGTGTCGCGATATCAGAGGCACTATGGCGGCTCGTGGCTCCAAAGTTGGGTGAAGCAGAGTTTTAAAAATAAAAATATTACATATAAAATACCAAAAATATTTATTCCTTATAAAATATTAACCTTGAAAAAGGTGTTTCTAATAATACACACACTGGATCATACGAGGGAAACATTGCGAACGAATAGCGCGAACCCGCGCATAAAATAAATACAATTGAAGCAGAAAAAACTACTAGCGCACTTGGCTACATTGTACCACTGCAGTGCGATATACTTCAAGGTATAAATAATTTTACTGATTCGACCGGTAATTTATTGCCGGTCGGTAAAATTATTTTTACCCTGAAATATATTGGAACGCTGTGGAAAAAAATCGTCTTGCTCAATTTCGCCCTATAAATCTACCAATCTAATGAACAATGTTAATCATAGAATAAAAAAACAATATTAAGAAATAAAATCAATATATTTCCATAAGGTCTTTAAAATAAATATGTTCAAGCTTAGACCGAGCTGTTAATTAAACTAAATTATTCACAAACATAATATTGGTCTAGAAAATGTTTAATTCATTTACATAATGTATGGAATCAATAACAGTTACTTGAAGGCAAGGTTTTAAGCAGTGCCATACAATCAAAATTGCCTCTATTTTGCTATAACAAAATTAATTTTTACTTTCTTATACGCAGTATAAGTATTGTAATCATGAAAGATTTAAATCTCGATATTTTAACAGAAATATACCTGCTGACCTTCCCTGAATCGATTCCGATTATTTTTGTAATGACGTGTGCGTGTAGGTGAACGTTGAATATAAAATTACAAAACTTAAGATTTGTATATGCTCTTCTCGAAAATCTCCCATTTCGCACGGAAGAACAATAATCATGCTCCCTCAACGAAGATGTAAAAGCAGATGCACTTGTTACATCGGGCATGGGGACATCTAAATAAATAAATTTATTAATAAAAGCATTTATCAAATTAAAATGGTTTTCCTACCTTCTTGCACAGCGTGCCGCTCATCAAAGTACAAAGTTGGATAAGCACCATGTAATGCGGTATTTCTGCCTCTACCATTTACATATATCCACTCAGGACTAAAATGTTTGAGGCAGACCCGATATGAATTATAAATTTGCATTTTTGGCATATTAAATAATTTGGGATTGTTTATCAGCCCAATCCATTTTTTAAACATCGTGCTAAAATTTTTCGGAAACCGCAAAAAACTGTATTCCGTCGATTTACAACTTGGCACAGCGCAACTCATGTTAGACGACATAATCTAATATATTTTAAATCAAGTAAAATACATAAAATACAAGTAAAACGCAAGACTTACGGATTTTGTTACAATGTAACACACTATTCAAACCTTGATTCAAACGCCATTAAAATATACAGAAAAATTTTAAGTCCAATATTTGCCGAAACAATCACTCAGTAAATATTGTAGGAAACGTTAATACGGTTAGTACCCTGAAAAACGACGGTCACGCTCACGGCAGCCATTCTGGCGGCGCATATTACTCGAACTAATTCGATGCCGTCCCCCCAACAAAATGGCCGTCTGTGAACCACCGTTGACCACTGCAGTGCACTGGCTAGACGTGCCGTTGTCATGACAACCGTTCGGGCTAGCGTTGTTTATAGTGACGCAGCAGAGCGATGCGCCAAGGCTGCTTCCCTTGCGCAATAATACGCTCGAGTCTTCGCTGTATTATAACTTTATCGTGGTTCGCATGGCGGTTGAACAAATTAAGTTTTCAAAAATGTATTTTTAATTACAGTTAAAACAAAATGTAGTACATTAAAATTCAAAATAATTCAGTAAAAATAAACTACCATGTTACTTACTTACGAGCCGCCACGGACTACAGAGAGATAAAGAAATATAATTTGGGAATTAAATAAGTAGAATACGAATTTTGTTATTTATCTTTTAATACTATCAATTAAATTACGTAACAAATAAAACAAAATTAATAAAATACATACAGATTGCAAAATTTGATTTTTAATTAGATTGAATGCTTAATTAAATTTATAACATTAATTCGTATTGTTTTTTTAGAATTCCACTTTTGGATCTGTTTCTTGATCTTTGTATTAATTCTGATTCAAATTTTAATAGTTTAAATATATTCAGCCTTACAAAAAATGTAATCAAATATTGACGGTGCAAGAAACATGAATGATTGTCAAATAACAAGAAATCTGTCATTTTTTTGCTAATACCTGACCCAGTTTTAATAGCATCAAAATGAGTTTCAAAAATTTCTAACAGTAATTCTGTTACCTTTACTACTGTGTCTGTCGGTCGTTTTAAATGGGATATTTGATCTTTATTAATTCAGAAATCTCTTAGTAAAATTAACGATTCCTTAGGTGTGATGTGATCATTGTTTTTGGATAAATCTAATGAACAAGTTTTACAGTTAAAGGTTTTAATTGTTTTGTGCACTAAATATCCACTAACATACACTATTGAACATTTTTCTAGTGACGTATTTGCAGTGTTGTCTGATATAAAACCAGGTTCTGCTATTTCTTCAGAACTTTCAACAATATCTTCTATCTCTTCTGAATTTTCAGCTACATCTATTGTTTTATGATTTGAATCTACATTTTTCTCTGCAATTGGAGACGTGTTACCATCATTAGTATTTTTATCAAATATTTCAATTTCCTCATCTTCATCAACTTCACAATTGCTATTTCCATTAGTAGTAGATTGTAGACGGATTTGCATATTATTTTGTAAAGCGATTCTAAATTCACGGCACGTTGGTGAAAAATTATATCCTCCCCTACTTCTAATTACAGAAAATAAATTTTCCAATGGATCTTGCTGCAACCGATTACTAAGTAAATATATATATATATATATATATATATATATATATATATATATATATATATATATTTTCACTTTTCATATCTTTCCAAAGTAGTAAGGTAGGCCGAATTGTTTGTAATAATCCTGTTAGAATTAAAGCAGGCTTGGAAAGTGTTTTCTTGTTATATAAAAAAAAACAGAGGAACGGGGAGTTGTTGTTAGTAACGAGAGCAGGGATGATGAAAGATATACTGTGTGATATGTTATTCAGATATTAATAATAAAATATTAAAACCGATCTAAAGAGTTTATAACAATTCAGAAGTGGGATAACGTGCTCAGTGAACGTAGTAGAGAAAATAAAAAAAATATTACTGTGTGTATATACACGTGCTGTGTTAAGACGTGTTCAAAAAAAGGGTCTATATGTAAAAATGATGCGAACCAGAAGTCAACAATCTGTGGTTGGCGAAATTAGCAATCAAGATACCGGAATCACCGCTATGAATGGCGTGGACGACAATGTGCTCGTCTTATCCGAGCCGCAAAATAACGTCACTTCCTGCATGCAAGACGGCCAACTGCCGAACGACGCGTCTCCCAATAAAAATAGCGTCTCATCCGACGTTCAGGATAAAGAAGCTTCTCCTATAACTTCTACAACCATGGAGTTCACGACAAACATGATGCGTATGATGGAATCCATGAAAATGAAAATGCAGCAGAATGTGAGCAATCAGGTTCCCCTTACTTCGAACTTCGCGAGTACAAATGAGTCTTCAGCTGTTACTTACTGCCTTATGCCCGACTTGTCATCGTCGATTGAAGATTACGATGGTGAAGGAGACGCAGGTCGCGCACGATCTTGGTTGGAGTCTTTGCTCCGCACTGCCAGCAATCATCGGTGGCCAGATGCATTCAAGCTGGAAACCGCTAAACTCCATCTTGCGAGAGGTGCCCGTGAGTGGTACCTTGGTCGTCAATATCGTATCAGTACTTGGGCGGATTTCGAAGCGGAGTTTCGAACATCATTCGCCAAAGAGAGATCCTTGCCAGAGCGATGGCAACGAATGACTGCGAGGATGCAGGGAAATGGTGAGTCAGCAACAGAATATGTTTATTCAAAGATGCGTCTTTGCAGAGACTTGGACCTTTCATTCGCTGAAGCGCAAGAGCAAATCCTGATAGGTTTGCGATCCAGAACTCGATGTTCAGAACTCATATGTCAATTGTTCGACAATGAAGATACGTTGTTGGAAGCGATACACCGTTGCGAACGCGTCGACAAAAACCGTGCTGAACGAGCAGCAAGTACACGAACCATCGCGAACCACGAAGTGAAAACGATGGGACCTCCGAAGGCAGATGTTAAAGTCGCTGTCCACCAATCAGCACAGTCCAGAATAACAGAACGACGTTGCTACAATTGCAACCAGTACTCTCACCTCGCTCGTGATTGTCCGGAGCCAAGGAGACCGATGCGCTGCAGAAGCTGTAATCAAGAAGGCCATCTGCAACGAAACTGTCCGTCAAACCCGCAAATGAATCGCACCAAACCAGGAGCATTACTGATTTCGACACCCGCCACGGATGCGGGTAAGTACATGAAATCTGTATATATTAACGGACAAGAATTCCAGGGACTCATCGACACTGGAAGTTCGAGCTGCGTGGTACGTTCTACCGTAGCCCTTCAAGCAGGTTTACGTATGCAACCGAATAGCTACGCAATATATGGATTTGGAGATACAACATCTGAAGCGGCCAAAACGCTGGGAACCGCGATGGCAGATATTGTAGTGGATGGTATTAGAGGACACGTCGAGATACTGATTGTTCCGGATAAGGTTCAACCAGTTGAGGTGATCATAGGTCGTTCGTGGACAGAGCAACCGCACGTCACATACATGAAGATCGGAGACAAACTAGAGATTAGAGATACGACAGAGTTGCCTTTTCAATACGCGGATATCGAGAAGTTAACTCATATTGATTTACGTGCGACGCAAGAAACCACAATTCCAGCGAGAACTGTGAATCTTGTAGAAATTGACATTCCGCAACAACGAGTATTCGGATCAAACGGAAAGACATTATTTACGTCGGAGACTAGGCGTGCAGAAGTGCCTGTCGCGAACTTTACCAATCACACCATCACTGTTGAAGAGGGCCAAGTGATTACGCGAGCTGAAGAAGTCCTGACGTGTCAGACAAACGACACACAGCAGAAGGATGAAGACGAGCTGCCAGGGATCCAAATCGATAAATCCGTATCTTCCAGTGAACGCGAGCAGCTAGTGAAGTTGTTGCGACAATATAGAGATTGCTTCGCTACAAACATGAAAGAGCTCGGTTGCACCTCAATAACGGAGATGACCATCGAAGAGACGGACAATAGCAAACCTGTGCGATGTAAGCCTTACCGAACAACAAAAGCAGACCGTGAGATTATTGCTAATACTGTGAAGCAATGGAAAGAGTATGGCATAGCAACCAACACAAAATCCGCTTATGCTAGTCCCGTACTCGTGGTATGGAAGAAAAATGGAGAACCGAGGGTAGTCGTCGACTACAGACGTTTAAATGCTCAGACAAAGAAGCAACCGTGGCCGATACCTGACATCGATGAGCTGCTGGAGCAACTGTCTGAAGCTAGCGTGTTCACAGTACTTGACCTCGCTCATGGGTACTTTCAGATACCACTCAACGCTGCAGCGAAGGAAAAAACGGCGTTTGTAACACCAGATGAGAAAGGCCAGTTCGAACGTATGTCGTTTGGACTAGTAAATGCGCCGTATGAATTTACTCGTCTGATGCATCATGCTCTAGGTGATCTGCGAAATCATATCGCGTTATGTTACATGGACGACTTGATGATACCGGCTAAAGATTGGAACGACATGTTATATCGTATAGAACGTGTGTTTGAGGCGTTGAGGCACGCTGGACTGACGTTGAAACCAAGTAAGTGCGAGTTTGGCCGCCGAGAAGTAGGGTTTCTTGGTTTTCGGGTTTCATCCGACGGTATTCGACCAGGAGAAAGAAAAATCTTAGCGATCAAAGATTTTATAGCTCCCAAGAATGTACACGAAGTGCGAAGGTTTCTTGGACTAATTGGATTCTTCCGACGATTCATCCCGCGATGTGCAGAGAGAGCTAAACCACTCAGTCAGCTGACTGGTAAGGATGCTAAATTTTCATGGAAAGATGAGCAACAGAATGCTTTCGAGGACTTAAAAATGGCACTGTTGAGTGATCCAGTGCTGCGGTTGTATAACCCTCGAGCGACAACGGAGCTACACACTGATGCTAGCGCAGAAGGACTCGCCGGAATGCTAATACAACTAGACGAGCATGGAAAGTCGCATCTGGTGTACTGCGTCAGTAAAAAGCTAACACTGACGGAACGAGTGTACCACAGCAGCAAGCTCGAGTTGATGGCGATAGTATGGTGCATGGAACGATTGAGGCAGTTTCTGATCGCCATTCAATTCACAGTCGTCACCGATTGTCAGGCGCTCGTATTTATGAATCAGAAAAAGACAACCAATCCTCAAATCGCTCGATGGATGATGTTGGTACAAGAATTTGACTTCGAAATTCGTCACCGACCAGGTGTGCGAATGACTCACGTCGACGCTTTGAGCAGAGCGAGTGTAGAGATTGCTTCTGATACCATATCCGAAGTTTTACAACGAGTAGAGGTATGCTTGACGCTCACCGTAGAAGATCAAATACTGCTCATGCAGCGCGGGGACGTCGAATTGCGTGAGAAATTACGCATTCTCTCGAAATTAGAAAAGGACCGGAGCAATGAGGAGATCAATCACGTACAGGGATTGGAACTCCGGGCCAACCTACTGTACAAAAGACTTGGAAACCGGTTGTTATTCGTGGTACCAAAACCAATGAGAAAGGCAATTGTAGTGAAATGTCACGACTTGATGGGGCATTTTGCACTTGACAAAACCGTGGCAAAAATACAAGAATTGTACTGGTTTTCAGGTATGCGTCGATACGTCAAGCAGCATATTGGTGCTTGCTTTGATTGCCTGATCACGAAGACACCAGGCGGAAAGCGTCCAGGGAAGTTAAATCTGATTTCACCGGGACATCGACCATTTGACGTAATCCATATGGATCATGTTGGACCATTTGTAAGGAGTAGAAGGCGCAACTCGCAGTTGCTGGTGATAGTGGACAATTTAACAAAATATATACATCTTTACCCGATGGCATCGACGTCGACCAAAGATGTGCTGAGAGCATTTTCAGACTTCAACCTGAAACGTGGACTACCGAATCGAGTTGTAACAGATCGCGGTACATGCTTTACGTCGCGTGAGTTTGAAACATTCTGTACTACACGCGGAATACGTCATACGTTGAATTCGACGCAACATCCACAAGCAAACGGTCAAGTGGAGCGCGCGAACCGAACGTTGCTACCGCGTATTATGATCGGGATCAAAGATCCGGACCATCGAGACTGGGATGCGCAACTGGACAAGATTGCAAGAGATATCAACTGCACGATGAATAAATCAACCGGAAGAACACCATTTGAAACACTTCACGGGTATCAACCCAGGTTTCACGATGGACTCGAAAGATTCACCGCAGTGGCTGATCACGAGTGGACTCGCGCCGAAATTATTCAAGATGAGGTAAAGCGCAACATTCTCAATGAACAAACGAAAATGAAAGAAGCGTTCGACAAGAAACATCATCAGGCTCCTACATACGAATCAGGTGAGCTTGTGATGATGCGAAGAGTTCCCGAATACACCGGCCAGCCAAACAAGACGCAAATCAGATTCCGAGGTCCTTTGGTAATTGTCGACAAACTGCCTGCCGACACGTACCGTGTAGCTGATCTGCAAGGTAAGGAAGGGCGCCGTTACGCTTCCACGGCACACGCCTCGCAACTAAAAGCGTGGAGGTGTCCTCGCGCTTTCGACGACGATCCAGACGAATTGAGTGGGTCAACAGATGAAGACAACGAGTCACCGTCAGAACATACGGCCGCAACGACGCGGTATATTCGTGGAGTTACGCATGATGTTTCAGATACCCGCCCAGATCGAGAGGAACGTCCAAATGATCTACCTAAACTTCCGGATCCAGTAGCAGCTATAGACAGCCAGGATCTAAATGAAGTTGAACCAGCATTCGATCAAGCAGAACGAAGTGGTCGACCAGTGCGAAACCGACGCCGACCGCAGTTTTACGTTGCATCAATCGCAGCCGATCAGGGACGATCGGATACCAGGATGGCCGAATGTTAGAATTAAAGCAGGCTTGGAAAGTGTTTTCTTGTTATATAAAAAAAAACAGAGGAACGGGGAGTTGTTGTTAGTAACGAGAGCAGGGATGATGAAAGATATACTGTGTGATATGTTATTCAGATATTAATAATAAAATATTAAAACCGATCTAAAGAGTTTATAACAATCCTTTCATACAATAAATATTTTTCTTTTCAGTACCGTCGTTGTTGAAAATTTTAATATTAAGACAATATTCAATTTTTGACAATACCCGAGGTTTATAAATTGAAATGGCACATCGGTACGGGTTAGAATCATTTAATACTTTACTGTTGAAACAATCGAATAAATCATTAATTATTAGAGTAAATTCCGCAGTTCCTTGGGCAGTTTTGGAATGTATTTGTTTTATTGATATTGCTGATTCTATAGCTGTTGATACAGTACGACTAAAAATTTGAGTGGCAAGTTTCACTCGCATTTTTTGAAATGTGTTAGGGTAAATATGAATGTGCTTTATTTTATGCATAGACCTAAATGTGGAACTATTGGAATCAATTTTGAAAATTTCCTCAATATCTTTCCATGATGCAGTTAATATATTTCCAGATTCGTTTTTAAATACTATATTATAGCGCATCAAGTTATTTCTTAAGCTCTTAATTAAATGAGGCATATCGTACATGGCATATATTTTTTTATTGTTGTGAAAGTTTCATCAGTTACTTTTAGAAAGTTATTGAAAAATGATCTGTTATTAGATCCTTGGTCACAAGAAATCACTCTGACATTTAATCCGATATTTGTTAACTTTTCTAAAGCTTCCATAATAACTAAATATAATTTGCTGCCAGTAACCGGTTGCGCTGAAATATAATACGCTATTGGCATTTTCCATTTAAACATTAATCCGCGTAACATAAGAACAAGTGCTTGTGATCCATATTTATTATTTCGTCCGTTTGTACTTAAATCTTCGTAACCTTCAATAAAATCGTGATACTGATTTAACTGTACGCCTTTTTTAATCGCCATTTCATCCATCATCAATGTACATTCACGTTCTGCGGGAGACATATTTTTTACTTTTTCTGTAAATTTTTTTAATAGCACAGTGTCTACACCAGTTTTCAAATTATAAATTTTTAGCCACAGTTGAATCGTAGATAATGCTGGTAAAACTATACCTAGCGATAACAAAAATTTATAACAAGAAGGACTTTTATAATAAATTGATAAAGCAAGTTGTTTTTCTAATTTAAGCCAAGGTGTCTTCTTTTTGTGAAACAATTGCATATTAACAAATGTTTTCACACATTTTGTGTTTTTATTATTGTTTAATAAATTTTGTATGATTGAAAATTCTGAAAATTTGGAATTTTTGATTTTTAATCGATATTTTTGATCTCGACAACGTTTCAATTCTTTTTTTTTTTGTTTCAAAATTTTATATTTCATTTTTGATTTTTGAGGTGTATTTTCTGAATTAGTAGGTGACGGCATTTCTAGTAATGTTTCTTGGAACATAATTGCTGAACCAGTTCTAGAATGTGATGAAGTTGATATATTGAATACTGATGGCATATTTACTTCTGAACCAGAAGAACTGTCATCGATATCCGCGGCCCCGAGACAATAAAAACGAAAATAGTGCATATAGGGAAGTCGTGATTGAGAATTTGATTACATCAGAAATCAGATATATTTATATCTTTTTAAATACCAACCTTTTTAAAGTAGATTCTCCAGCATAACAACGCATTTGCTGGTCTTCGGATTGTTGTAAAACTTTTGAAAAATGAACCGGCACTGCACTTTTATTTAATCGGTTACGACGAAAATTTGAAAATGAATCATCAGTAAAGTGTTTACCGCAGATAATTATATTTTTTAATTTAGTAGGTGATATAAAAAGCAATTTTTGATTTCCACAACACTTTAGCCACAATTTAGCACGTAGCGGATTTGTTGGAAATTTAAAGAAATGTAAATCAGGATGATTCTTTCTTTTTAAATTTCTACACATAAAATATGCACACGAATGACATGAAGTACTCATTATTTTATAATTATAATAAACAGACGTTACACTTGTTATTCAAACTGTTAAAGAATTAAAATCAAGCGTGCGTACTGCGTATATAATATAGGTATAGTACGTGGCTCAATGATTCGTTAAATCTAGTTCCTACACTCCTTATTGTACACATTGCTAAACGTTATATTAAATCTATATCCTAATGCCCCGCTAGACCATAGTGCCATCTATGTTCGAGGGCAGTTTGTGAACGTTTTTTCGTCCATAAGGTTATGTCTCTCATAATTTATTTTTACTCAATGGTATAAGTAAAAACGCGGAATATATTTAAATCTCTGTCGATAATGCGGAATGCTGTTGCCCTGCTTTCTGCTGGTTGACGACGAATTACAAGAATAAAGTGGTGACCTCAGGTGTTCGCCTACGCTAAACATACTGCCAAATTTAATATACTTATTGCAACTCTGAATATTTCGTAGTCATTGGCGTGAGCAATCTCTCTGCTTTTATCATGTGCGCACCTTTGCTTACGTCTTTCCAGAGCGCTTCGTTCATGTTGTATTAGTTCAAGTGACTAGGCAGAGATGGCTTTAGTTGACCTGAGACCCCATGGTTTGACAGCAAAATAGACAACATAACCCAGAAATAACTCAGTTTGAAAGTGCTACACAAATAATCATGAAACTCAATATTACCAATGAGTACGAAATATTCAGAGTTGCAATCACTATATTAAATTTGGCAGTATGTTTAGCGTAGGCGAACACCAGAGGTCAGCACTTTATTCTTGTAATTCGTCGTCAACCAGCAGATAGCAGGGCTACAGCCTTCTGCATTATCGACAGAGATTTAAATATATTCCGCGTTTTTTAAAAGTTATTTAGACAATTGAAGATTCAGATGCCCCTAAAATATATACTAAGGTGATAATATGTAACCAATTATTGACAAACATAGCAGCATGAAACATGCCTTTAAAATTTGTGTTTCAACATTATTTGTAAACGCTTGTTTACACCAAATAAAATTAATATATTGAAATACCAAAAACTTAAGAAACCAAAATGCACCCTACCCGGTAATAAAAAATATTTGGAAAACTATGGACGACAACGTATTCAAAACATCTGCAGTGTCATGAACCGAACTTTCTTATACGCTTTTGGGTTAAATCATATCATATTTACACGATTTTTCTAATTTATAATATTTTACTAAACTTTGGAACCTCATTTCACTTAATTATTTATAATAAATACCAAATTAGTTGATACGATTTATGTGAAATTAATTATAATAAGAACAAATTTCCACTGGAATCATCTTATTTCTGGTACCTTTTTTGAAAAAATGTTTCAAATACAGGTTGTACAAAATGTTAAAATCTATAATTTGTATACCAAAATTTTCTCTGTAAGTGCAACCATTTTTGAGTAATTGCAGAAACCGCAAACATTGACTAGAGTAAACATGCACTTCCGGTTCGAATATTGTCTTCGAAACTGATCTTTTTTTCAAAGACATTACATTTTTATCGCGACGATTAATTACCATTGCTAACTAAATACAAACAAATCTGCATCTTCTATTATGAATGTACATATATTCTTATTATAAAAATAATACATTTACAATTTATATATATATATATATATATATATATATATATATATATATATATATAAATTATAAATGTAATATTACAATACTACGATTTTACGTGGTTGTACGTATAGCACTCGTATTGCTGTACGTATCTCACTAGTATTGTTGTACTTCCGTGCTAAACAGAGCAATTTGCTAGTCTCCCTCGCACTCTCAGTTTTGTTTATACAATAACGATAGCGCTAAACATTGGACCACCAATACAAAAATTAAATAAGTGAGTGTAATACAAGTACATTGCTATAATGCCGGGAAATATTTGTCAATATGCAAATTGCTATAAAAGACAAAAAGAGTTTCCAAATATTAAAATGTATCGCTTTCCTGTCAAAAATGCTGAACGTCTAAAGCAGTGGATTTTGAATTCAGGTAGATAAAAAAATTGTTTTTATTTTCACGATTAGAAATATAACAATTTATTATACATCAAGAGAGAATTGCATAACTTTTCCTAAGGTGAAATTTGAAGAACAAGACTACAAGAACTGAGGGAAAAATTGCATTCTCTTTTGTTAGGCTTCATTCATTGCTATTTTAAATTTATTTATTTGGGATAGGAAATGCAGCCTTGGAAAATTTGGAGCAAGAACAGCTGAGAAGTTGCTATATTTGTGAAAATCATTTCTCGAATAATGCATTTATTAATGAAAGTAAACATCGATTGGTACCCTTTGCTGTTCCAGTGTCATATATATCTGAAGGTGAAAATGTCAAAATTCCTAAAAACATTTGTAAAATAAATATAAATATACCCTCTACAAGTACTAATTCTAATGGTATAAATACGCCCGTGCCTAATTTAAAAGTATTGACACCAACAAAAAAGTACGAACGCCCAGCTAATACAGCTGCTTTATCTCCTAATGAAAGTTTAACATCTACCCCAGAAAAAATATCTGCAGTGTCATGCACCGAACTTTCTTATACGCATATGGGTTAAACCATATCGTAGTTACATTATTTTTCTAATTTATAATATTCGTTCTAATCTTTAGATCGCTTTTACAGTAAATATATTTCTTAAAATAAATATGAAATGTCAAACTTCAAATTATTTAAGTCTATTTTGTTAAACAATTGACAGGCGCAGATGATACGATTTATGTAAAAATATATATAATAAGCAGAAATTTATTTTGAAAACAGTACTGTTTTTGGAAAATATATTCAAACAAAAGTTGTGCTAAATAGAAATACCTTTAATTTTTGCTCATGCAATTTTTCTGTAACTTTAACCATTTTTGAGTAATTGCAGAAATTACAAAAAATGACTAGAGTAAACAGGCACTTCCGCTTTGAATATTTTTTTCAAAAATAGGAGGTGCACACCTTAGGTATATGCAAATCTTAAGTTTAAAGTTTCATAATTTTGGCTTCTACCGTTTAGGCTGTAGAGAACATACACACACAGACACACACACACACACACACACACACACACACACACACACACACACACACACACAGACGGACGTCATTCCAAAAATAGTTGGAATCGATTCAGGGAAGGTCAAAACGTATATTTCCGTTAAAATCTCGAGATCGAAATTTTTCATGATTACAATACTTACTTATACTGCGTATAAGAAAGTAAAAATGAGTGTGAAAATGGCAGTACAGGTATTAAGCCATTCTGTAGCTGCAGCAATGAAAACATGTATTGCCACTAAAGAAATGACAAGTGAAACGGCAGAAGAAACTGCGAATTTTGTAGATTTTTTAAATAATCTTTTTTATGGGTTCAACAGTCGTAACCTATTTAGTCCGAACCCATATCAATGCGCTTTAACAGAAAAAAACTCACATGTGAACTCTGTTTTGCTAAAGGCTAAAACAGTATCTTCTAATATAGCTAAAATTAATAAAAAAACAAATAAATTAAGTAAACCGCCATGTTTTTTGGGATTAGTGCAAACCATAGAAGGTATTTTATTATTTTTTGAAGAGGAACGCTCCAATAATGGCATGGAATTTCTAATAGATTAAATCAAGACGTGATTGAAAATTTGTTTTCAATATTTAGGCAAAAAGGAGGATATAATAAAAATCCCAGCGCGAGAACTTTCAGAACATTGTTTAGGTCAACCACGATAAATTCCCTAATGAAGCCAGTAGATTCATCAAATTGCGAACCTGACGACGATAACATGATAAGTTTTATTCCGGAAAAATCCATATCCAGTCAGAGCAACAACCAATAGATACATATGATTCGGATGAGAGCTCAATGTCAATAAAAATAATAAGCGAGCCATCAGAACAAGGCGGATCCCTCAACTCTTCAAATGACGAACAGATAACATTAGAAGACTGTTCCGTTACATACATGTCAAGGTATTTAGCTAAGAAATGTATAGAAGAATTTCATTGCGACAAGTGCGAAGCTCACTTAGTGTCAACATCAGAGTTGCAAAATCAACGAGAGTTGTTTTTATTATTTAAGACATACGAAAATATCAATATTAACGAAACAGATAGAGGTCTTACGGCCCCTACAAATGAATTTACAAAAATTGTAGATATTTGTTTAGAAACATTCGAAAGCAATTTTTTAAAAGTTTACTATCAAACATGTGTCAAAGTAAAATTATTAGAAATAATAAAGCAGCATCTGTTTATAAAACAATGGTTGAATAATGAACATTGTAATAAACATAGACTACATATTATTGAAAAATTAATTATTTGCAAGTTATTTAAAAAATGTAAATTTTTTTGTGCTAAAATAATGCGAGGTCTTAAAATTCATCCGAAAATTCGAATATTAAAACATATGTAGTGCTACTAAGATTTAATTTAAGATTGATTTTTGTTTCCACCCTTGTGTGTCATAAACCTTTGCCATTTATGATCAAAATTCAGTTTATTTTATAAAAATTATAAATTTTTGTTAAATAATAATAAAATATGTGGCATGTCTGTCGCTGAACTTTCTTATACGCATTTAGGTTAGGTCGATACAATTTATAAAACTTTGTAATTTTTTTTAATTTAAATTTTTTTTTAATTCTAACGATCTAACCAAAACGCATATAAGACATGTCACAGACGTCCCTTATACGCATTTTGGTTAGGATGTTAGAATTAAAAATAATTTGAAATTAAAAAAAATTTATAAATTGTAATGATCTAACCAAAGTGCGTATAAGAAACTTTAGCGAAAGACATGCCGCATATTTTATATTATTAAAAAATTAATTATTTGTAAATAATTTAAGAAGTGTAAATTTTTTGTTCTACAATATATATAAATATATATATATATATATATATATATATATATATATATATATATATATATATATATATATATATAAATATATATATATATATAAATATATATAAAAATATATATTTCGATTGTGCCAGGAGTATGCCTACAGTGAGTACGAAATATTTTCATTTCGAACTCATTGATGACTAACTGAGTGAGAATAGCATAGACGTAAACCCAGATCTGAAATTCGTACTATAAGCGTCATCTATTAATATATTTTATAATTATTTCTTTTTCTGCTTTCGCGTCCATATGAACGGCAACTCTGTTTATTTCGTACTCATTGATATTACTATAGAACATGGATAACTTATTTGAAATATTGTGGCGACAACCGAATTGCGTTAAATTGCCGACAACTTCGTGGGCTGTCCACCGCATATCGAACGAATCTGCATATAGATGTATTACATTTGTAAATATGACTGTTCTCGACTCTTCTACATCGTCTAAAGAACTTGGTAAGTTATTATACACATTTTTCCCCTAGCATTATTTTGTCAAATCTAATTCAATACCTAAAAAATTTCTTAATTTTGCTAAACTTTATCAAAAAACAACTGCAGTGTCAAGCTCCGAACGCTCCGAACTTATACGCTTTTGGGTTAGATCATATCACATTTTTGTAATTTTTTTAATTTATAATATTTTACTATCCTTTTTCACTAAATATATTTCTTAGCATAAATATTAAATGTCTACCTCCAAATATTTAAGTTTTTTGTTTTTCTGTTAAACAAATGACAGCCACAGTTGATACGATTTATGTGAAAATAATTTTAATAAGAATCAATTTCAATAGTGATTTTCTTTTTTCCGGTACATTATGTAAGGCATTAATTTATTACGGTCCTGTATTCTTAAAATTTCACTGTAAGCAGACGTTGAACTATATCTTTCTTAAGTAGAACAGTCACCGTTGATGCGTGAGACTGTGCACTATGGTTGTGAGTGGGTGAATTGTGCATGTGTGAGTGCATACGAGGGGTCACGCGGTCCAAGGGACGAGCGATGCTGTTGGTCAAACCAATGCTGTATGTTGATGGCGGATTGCTAATTGTTGAGTGAGTATTCTCACTGTCATTCAGGTATATTCCTATTTCCTTATCCTCAATGTTATATCCGCTAATCAGGGCGTGCTTGGCTTGTTCCAAGATTAGATCTGATAGCAGGTAATTCAATACAGGATATGATTGCATTTCGATTGCAGGACCTGTATTTTAGTACATCTACCTTCAGGGTAGACCTGGCAGAGGACCAGGGGTGGACCAGTTGGTAGATAAGCTAGTTTACTTCTTCCTCAGGGTGGATCTGGCTTCGACCAGGGTTGGACCTGAGGGAAATTCGTCCAAGTAGGGTGGATCTGGCAGAGGTCCAGGGTTGGACCTACTTGGGGTTGCCTACCTAGTGGGGTGTGCCTAGTAGCGCCAGGATTGGATCCACTAGGAGATGCCCATTAGGGAATGCCCGTAATGGAAGCCTGCCTTCAGGGTGTATCTGGCTATAGACCAGGGTTGGACCGGTTGGCGGTTGCCCACCTATTCAGGGTGGATCTGGCTATAGACCAGGGTTGGACCAGTTGGCGGTTGCCCACCTAACAGGGTGTGCCTGGTAGCTCCAGGATTAGATCTGTTAGGGGATGCCCATAAGGGAAGACTACCTTCAGGGTGGACCTGGCAGAGGTCCAGGGTTGGACCAGTTGGTAGATAAACTTGGCGTGGACAAGTATGTACAGGGCTTTAAGGCACTGTCTCCATATCCTGTAACCTACCTAATCCTTTGTATAATGTCTTGTGGTATCGGTATGCCATGTTGTATTTTTATAATGCAGGTGTGAAGGATACCAAGGCGACGCCCAAACCTTAGGCGCCGTTATAACCATCGAAGTGATCGTAGGATGTCTTAGCATCAGGTCAACCGGTCATTTATACATATTAATCGTAATGACTTTAATTAGACTTTAGTATTGTTCTTCTAAAACTGTTTATATTGTATTTTGTAACCGATCTATAACTACGTTAGAAAAGCCCTCTTATAATTATTTGAAAAAGTTTCAAATAATGATTGTTTAAATTGCTAATTTCTATAATTTTTATTCGAACAATGTTTCTGTAAGTGCAACCATTTTTGAGTAACTGCAGAGACCGCAAAATAGAACTAGAGTAAACATACACTTCCGGTTTGAATATTGTTTTCAAAAATGGAGGTTTTCTTACCAGGTGTATACACATAATCACAAACAGGCGTCATTCCAAAAATAGTCGGAATCGATTCAGGAAAGGACGAAATGTATATTTCCGTTAAAATCTCAAGATCAAAATTTTTCATGATTACAATACTTATACTGCGTATAAGAAGGTAAAAAATATATATCTGCAGTTTAGTAAACTAGAGTATCTCATACGTAGCAGGTGTATTTTATTTACAATACAAATTTAAACACTCCAGAAAATTTAATAGATTAAATAGACAATTTTAGAAATTAATACTGCCCGACATTTTTTACTTTCTTATACGAAGTAATAAGTAAGTATATCATAAAAAATATTCGATCTCGTAATTATAAATATATTTTCTGACGACCCCTGAATCTAGTCTAACTATTTTTTGAATGTCTGTCTGATTGTCCGTAGAATTGTTAGTTTACCTGTCTACCTGTACTTCTCTCTGCGCGAGTGTGAGAGAGAGAAAAAAAAATATATATATATATATATATATATATATATATGTATACATATATATATATATATATATATATATATATATATATATATATATATATATATATAAATTATATAAGGCCTTGAAGTTATTTTACATATATTGTAAGTTGCAACCTGCAGCATCAGCTAAATCTTAGTATATTTCCATAAAACTAGAAACAGCATAAATAGCACGTAACATTAGAAATATGAGTTGATTGTTCTCAGTTCGTTCATTGTAAGTCTACAAAACGAATACTGTTGTATTTAATATTATACGAAATAAAAAAGATTTTTTTTATTTAAATTAAATATTGAGTATTTAATTGGCGCAGTCGGTAGGATAGCATCGAAACACAAGTTATTGTGTGGTGAATATAATTCTTCGCTTTGCTATTCTGCAAACCTACGTAAAAGGCTAAACAGTGCCCATCAGGGTCTACCCACGACCCATCTTTAAAAGAAGACAACATCAGATTGGCAACTTGCTGTTCCACAACCGGTCCACGTCGCCTGAAAGATATCTGCTGTCCTCTTGAAGAATCAGAAGGCTAGAAGAACAGAAGAACCCGGTGATGCCCGTAAAACATCCCTCCACAATTATATTATTACTACCATTGTAAGTTAATCATAATTTACTTATAATATTATTACACAAAGAGATACTTCTAGCAAAGACTAGTAATAAAAGTATCAAGAGACCGACATAGTCTCAACACACACATATTTATGAACAATAGTAGTTCATCGGAATCGGAACACGTAACTTCAGATTCCGAAGTCGAAAATAGTCAAACTACCAAAATCTCGGTACAGAGAATTTCTTTGAGACCAAGTCGACTAAATAATTTATATTTAACAATGTCTACTACGACATTAGCAGAACTCAAAAATCTGTCAGAAATTATTCCTTCATATGACGGAAATATTAAAATTCTTAACAACTTCATATCCGCTGTAGATGAAGTACATTCCGCATTAACTAACATACAAATTAATGATATCCAACGAACATACTACTTTGGATTAATAAAAAATAAACTAACTCACAAAGCCGCTGAATTATTATCAGAAAATAAATTCTCAACTTGGGACGAATTGAAAACGTATTTAACTACTAATTTTTGCGACAAAAGCACGGCAGAGACTATATTACTAGAAATATTACAAATTAGAAATAAAATCAATTCCGATAAAACTTTAGAGTCCATTTCACAAAGATTTTCGCAATATAAATCAAAAATCCTCCTAACGGAATATAATCAACTTCAAAAAAATGCAATAATTAGAGAAAATCAAAAATTAGTTGTTTCACACTTTATTTCACTACTACCAATTTCTATACGGGGTTCATTTATTGTAAAAGAACCACAATCCCTAGAACAATGCGAAATTCTCTTGCGAAATGAATTCAACTATTCGCATCAATCCCCTATATTAAAAGAAAAACCAAATTTCTCATTCAGCCTACCTCCTAAGAAATTCCCTGCTCAACAATTTCCTTCTAAACCTATACCATTTAACACAGTTAATAAACAACCAACACAATTTGCACCCAGACAGAATTTGAAGAATTTCTATGAAACAAAACGTAATTTTCAACCAAGACCCATGACACAACAGACTCGCTTGACACAACCCATGTCAACACAAACAATTAGACAGAATTATAACCTTGACGAAACTAACGATACAGAAATCATAGAACAACTTGACCACGAATCTGAAAACGAAATAGACGAAGATTCTTTTTTAGAGTTAGAAAACGGCGAGGACAAATTGAACAAGTAATGTCAAGTATTACTTATCACCTACCGTCGTTAAAAATTAAAAATTATATTATTCTTTTTGATACAGGCTCTAGTATAAATTTAATAACTCCGGAAATAGTAAGAACAAAAAACATGAAAACTTATAATGAAAAATGCACTTTTAAAACTGTAAACGGGAAAACCACAACAAACGAATATGTTATATTAAATCTAAACAAAATTCCAATAAAATGTTACATCCATAATTTTCATAAGGAATACAACCTACTTCTAGGTATAGAAGCATTTAAAGATTTAAACATACAAATTGACTTCTTAAAAAACATTATTAAAATACAAGGAAAAGAAAGAAAATTACAAAGTTATTCAGAAACATCAAAACAAAACAATAATATCCAAATTCGAAACAAACATTTAAGCAATTTAGAAAAACAAAAATTAGACTTAGTCATTAGAGAATATAAAAACTTATTCCCAAAAAAAGATGAAAAATTATCCAACACTAACATTTGTACACATAAAATTATAGTTAATGAAGAAACTCCCATACACACACAAAATTATAGACTTCCACAAATTTATGAAAAAGACATTGAGGAACACATTCAAAATTTACTAAAAGAAAACGTAATACAACCTTCACATTCTCCTTGGAATTCACCTATTTGGATTGTACAGAAAAAATTAGACGCATCTGGTAAACGTAAGACAAGATTAGTTATTGATTACCGTAAATTAAATACAAAAACAAAAGACGATCGTTTCCCAATTCCGAACATAGACACCCTATTAGACCATATAGGATGTTCAAAATATTTCACTACCCTCGATTTGCATTCTGGCTTCCATCAAATCCTAATGAATAAAGATGATATCGAAAAAACTGCATTTTGCACAACGTCTGGACATTACGAATTCGTTCGCATGCCATTCGGCTTAAAAAATGCCCCGGCAACATTTCAGAGAATGATGAATATCGCATTAGGAGACTTAGTTAACAAAATATGCCTAGTCTACCTCGACGACATAATCATTTTCGGAATAACATTAGACGAACATTTACAAAACATAAAATTAGTATTCGAAAAACTCAGAACGGCAAACCTTAAAATACAAATCGATAAATCCGAATTTTTACAAAATCAAACCAAATACCTCGGTTATATCATTACGCAAGACGGCATTAAAACCGACCCATCAAAAGTTGAAAAAATTAAGAAATTAAATATCCCTAAAACGGTATCGAAAATTTATTCCCGACTTTGCAAAATTAACAAAACCTTTCACTCGTTGTTTACGAAATGGTCAAATCATTGATATTTATAATGAGCAATACAGAAACTGTTTTAATAGATGTAAAGAAATTTTAATTACGTCACCAATATTACAATTCCCCAATTTTAATAAAGAATTTATCCTCACAACCGACGCCTCAGACTTTGCAATAGGTTCCGTATTACTCCAAAAGAATGATAATGAAAAAATAAAATAAAAACACTCGGTGTAAGTTTCACAAAAATATTTATTAGAGACGACTAGTTTCGGTTGCTATACCATCTTCAGGTCTGACATGAGAATACCTCAAGACAAGCTTATATACTAAAGTTAAACATAGATTTACAGTATATAACTTACATACTAAAATACAGTGAATACGCAAATTCGTTCACAAGTTTAAGGGATTAAGCAGTAAATGGGGAAAGTTCCAGATAGGTGGGTAAAAACAATACTTTATCGTAGAAGGATTAAAGTAAAGGGAGATTATGGCAGGTAAGATGTCGACTTTGGAAATACGCTTACTAAGGTAAAATTTGGTTCAAGTATGGAATTATTTCAGAATGAAAAATGTCTAACTGTTCATTGAGAATCGGTTCTTTTCGGGTTATGGCTTTATTTATTTCTACAAATTCTAGAAATGATAGTTTCGCACCCTTCTCTGCTATGTGTAATATTTTTAAGTTATCTATTTTGCAAGTATGGTTTTCTTCTATTAAATGATTGGCTAAGTTAGAGTCAGTTTTATCCAATTTCCAGGAACGCATGTGTTCTTTGAATCTTTTGCCAAAACTTCTACCTGTTTGACCTATATAAAATGAATCACAATTACTGCAATTAATTTTATATATTCCGGATGAATCTAGTTTGTCTTTGGAAAATAATTTATTGTTCACTAATAAATTCTTTAAATTATTGTTATTGTAAAAACCTGGTATAATGTTATCCGATCTAAATTTATTGGCTATTTTGGTCGAAATATTTCCTATGTATTTAAATTTCATATAATAATTTTTGTCCACATGAATCCTAACGCGCCTATTCTCTATGGCTTACCCAAATTACATAAGAAACTTATACCTGTCAGACCAGTAGTATCCTATATGAAAGCTCCTACATACAAAATTTGTAAGTTTTTAAATACACTTCTCCCCGAATTAATAGATTACCAGCCTAAATACACATTAAAAAATAGTTTAGATCTAATAAATAAGCTGAAACATATAAAATTACCAAGTTATGCTAAACTTGTTTCCTTTGACGTTTCTAGCTTATTTACTTCAGTACCCATCCTCGAACTAAAAAACATCCTAAAATTACATTTAATTAATTCAAATGTGGATAGAACGGTAAATACTGAAATAATTTCCTTGTTAAATGTTTGTCTAGATCAAAATTATTTCCAATTTCAAAATCTATTTTACAAACAGAACGATGGTTTACCTATGGGTTCTCCTCTCAGTCCTCTCTTAGCTGATATATATATATGAACAATTTCGAAAACAACATACTTAATTCTAACAATAACTTAATTAAAAATGTAATATTCTGGTATCGCTATGTGGACGACATAATATGTCTTTTTACGGGCTCTGATAGACAGTTAGACCAATTCCTGAATTTATTAAATACCCAAAATAATGCTATAAAATTCACTATAGAAAAAGAAAAGGATCGCAGTTTAAATTTCCTGGATATTACCTTAACACGTTTAGAAAACTCATTTGACTTTAATATTTATAGGAAAGAAACCTACACTGACACAATTATACCGTTTTCATCTAATCACCCAATTAACATAAAAATGTCTTCTTTTAATAGCTTTATTCATCGACTTATAAATATACCAATGTCTCCTAAAAATTATAATAGCGAATTAAAAATCATCCAAAGAATTGCGACTAACAATGGGTATGACCCTAATTTAATATATCAATTAATTAACAAAATTAATAACAAAACACTGAAAAAAGAAGTATATAACGATACCATTAACCTTTCTCAGGACAAAAATTATTATATGAAATTTAAATACATAGGAAATATTTCGACCAAAATAGCCAATAAATTTAGATCGGATAACATTATACCAGGTTTTTACAATAACAATAATTTAAAGAATTTATTAGTGAACAATAAATTATTTTCCAAAGACAAACTAGATTCATCCGGAATATATAAAATTAATTGCAGTAATTGTGATTCATTTTATATAGGTCAAACAGGTAGAAGTTTTGGCAAAAGATTCAAAGAACACATGCGTTCCTGGAAATTGGATAAAACTGACTCTAACTTAGCCAATCATTTAATAGAAGAAAACCATACTTGCAAAATAGATAACTTAAAAATATTACACATAGCAGAGAAGGGTGCGAAACTATCATTTCTAGAATTTGTAGAAATAAATAAAGCCATAACCCGAAAAGAACCGATTCTCAATGAACAGTTAGACATTTTTCATTCTGAAATAATTCCATACTTGAACCAAATTTTACCTTAGTAAGCGTATTTCCAAAGTCGACATCTTACCTGCCATAATCTCCCTTTACTTTAATCCTTCTACGATAAAGTATTGTTTTTACCCACCTATCTGGAACTTTCCCCATTTACTGCTTAATCCCTTAAACTTGTGAACGAATTTGCGTATTCACTGTATTTTAGTATGTAAGTTATATACTGTAAATCTATGTTTAACTTTAGTATATAAGCTTGTCTTGAGGTATTCTCATGTCAGACCTGAAGATGGTATAGCAACCGAAACTAGTCGTCTCTAATAAATATTTTTGTGAAACTTACACGAGTGTTTTTATTTTATTTTTTCAATATGTTTCACCGAGTGGCAACAGCATCATCCGTTAAAGTTATTAATGATAATGAAAATAACAAAGAGATGCCAGTAGCATATTTCTCTAAAACACTAAATAATGCTGAGCAAAACTACAGCACAATAGAAAAAGAACTACTTGCAATAATCCAATCTATAAAAAGTTTCCGCCCTTACTTATACGGGAGAAAATTTCTCATTAAAACTGATCACCGACCACTTGTATGGCTATTCAATATGAAGAACCCGAATCAGAAACTTATGCGATGGAAAATAGAACTAAATGAATACAATTTTGAAATAGAATATTTACAAGGTTAAATGAACTTTATTGCTGATAATTTATCACGACAAAGAAATGATACGCAAATTATTAAATACATTGGAGACGTGACAAATACAAAAATATTTGCACACTGCATATCAAAAGATCTCGAAATGTCACAAGGACTAGCCAAAGACATAAACGACCAATTTCAGAGCAAAGAATATTGTAACAATCAAAAAAGCCAAAATAAAAATCTAATCATACAACACACTAATAATAAAACAATATTTCACCTAATTACAAATGAAAAACATAACGAAAAACCTTCAATAAAAAATTTAGACAAACCTCTCAAAGAATTAAGGGATTATATGATACTAAATGAACTACACGAAATCAATATACCGAAATTAGGTTGCGGATTAGATCAATTAAAATGGGAAGATGTTTCAAAAAAAATACTAAAAGTTTTCGAAGATACAAATATTCAAATATTAACGATTCAATAAATAATAATGATAGCGATAATAACACAGTACACTCAGATCCTGAAAACCCAGTGAACGGACTAAAATTTTCAAACGATAGGCTTAATGTTGCAAATAACCAACTAATACTAGAAACACATAATGGAAACACAGATATTAAAATACAATGATTATTTGAGCATGCTAAGATGAGAATACACTGTAAATTCAATAAAACCACACTAGAAGAAGATATAATAAATTTTTTAAAGGAATACATTATTCCAAAAATACGTTATTACGCAATAATCGAAAAGGGTCTAGAGTTAACACTCGCGAATATTATACAAAATACTTTCGAATATAACACTATAAACGTTATTTCATGTAATAAAATTGTAATAGACATAGAAGATGAAGACGAACAAATTGAAATAATTCATGACTTCCACATAGGACTAACAAACCACCGTGGAATAATAGCAACATTAAACGCATTAAAAGATAAATACTTCTGGCCTAATATGATAAAAAATTTTACCGAATATATCAATAACTGCGGCCACTGTAAACTAAACAAATACAATAGAAAACCAATACAAGCAATTGACAATCTTACACCAACCCCCTGTAAACCTTTTGATATAATAAACATGGACTTACTATGCCTAGATAAAAATTATTTCCTAACTATTTACGATCAGTTTTCAAAACAAGGGCAAATATATTCTCTCGAAAATAAATCTTCAAGAAGCGTTGTAAACCAATTAATAAAATATTTTCAAACATTCACTATACCAAAAAAAATCATTATGGACTCCGGCCCAGAATTTAAAGGAAGTCTCGTACAAAACTTACTCAGATCACACAACATCGAAAGCCACATTACTTGTGTAAACAACCCCAAAAGCAATGCAATTGAAAGATTACATTCCACTCTCCTAGAGCACTTGCGCTTAATTGAAAACAATAAAAAGTTCAATAATAAAACATTGCTAGAAAAATTAGAACTAGTTATATTAGCCTACAATAATACAAAACACTCTATTACAAAATTAACCCCCAACGAAATACTATTTGGAAAAAACAACGAAATACCTTTCAGAACAATTCCACTTATAAACGAAGAACTAATCCAACAATATAAAGATGAACAAACCCAACTGTTTGAAATCATTAAAAGAAAAATTGAAACAGAGAAACAACAACGTTTCAAAGAAAATGATAATCCCTTACAGATACCAAAAGAAATGTTTGCTAAACAAAATCCTAGATTATTAAAGAAATTTAAAAAACCATTGTTTAAAAAAATAAAAATAGAAGATTATGACCCAATATTAGGAAAAGTAAAAACCAGAGACCAACTAGGTCCGAAAAACATTCGGATAAATAGATTAAAACAATAAAATGCTTCAGATGCGTAGCCCAATTGATAGATATCTCACAAGAAAACGGATTTCACCTGGCCGATTTAGGACAATGTAAAATAAGATCTTCGGAACAAATTATTTACTTTAATTATAACATTACCCCCATTTATCAAGAATTCATAAAAGTAACCAAATTAAAAACTAGTCTGTTGGAACACATATCCAACGAAAAGACAATATTTCAAGAATACATAAACATAATAACCTACATTCATAACGATTTGGAAAATCAAATTCAAAAACTTTTTAACAAAAGAACAAAACGCGGTCTAATTAACGGATTAGGTAGTATCATAAAATCTATTTCCGGTAACCTAGACGCTTCGGACGGAGAACGATATGACAGACTTCTCAAACAAATAAATAAAAACGAACAGACACTACAAACACAAAATGACCAAAACCTAAAATTAAGCAGAGAAATGATTGACAAATTTAATGAACAAATAAAGAACATTGAAAGTAATGAAAATAAATTACAAACGCAAATAGGAGACATTTTATACTTTGACTGGCAAGGCAGAATTGACACTGAAAATAAATTTCAAAAATTAATATTCTTTTTACAAAACATGAACGACTTATGCAAACAAATCGAAGTTAGCCTAACATTCTGTAGCCTAAGAAAATTACACACCAGCATCATAAGTCCTAATACCCTACAACAAATAACACAAAATAAAGATATTTGGCTTTTCAATGAAATTATTGAAACATATTGTAGAAATGATGGAGATCAAATACACTACATAATAAATATTCCTATTTACACTTTAAATACTTATCATTTACACCAATTTACCCCTATTCCCGTCTACAAAAATAATTCTCTTATTATGCTTAATGAAAAACAAAGTATATACTACCTAGATAATGGAAATAAATATAATACTGATAACTGTATTCAAATAAGTAATTTACACTATTGTAATAGTCGATATATTAAAATTAATAAATGTATTAGGAATATTGTAAGTAACCAAAAGAACGATGGTTGTTTATATCATGACATAAAATTAGAAAACACTTGGGAACAAATAGAAAATACGAACGACTTAATAATTATAAGTCCCAACGAACAACAAATTCAGATTAATTGTCAAACAAATATTTTGAATAAAAATATACAAGGAATATACAAATATAAATTAACAGAAGGATGTAAGATAAATAATTTTAAATTCAATGTTATTCAAGAAACATATAAAGAAATACAATTTGAAAATTTCAACCACTCCAATAATTTGAAAACGCCAAGTCAGATTAAACTAAAAGAAATGAAACCAGTTGATATAAAAATCAAAAATGTTCCACGAATAGAAGAATCACAAATAAATAATAACCATCATTCTTACATATTATATTGCATCATTGTAATTATCATAATGTTCATGTTATGTTCTAAATATAAGAAAAAATGTAAAAACTTATGGAAACGAAAAGAGAACACATTAAAAAACAAATCAAACGAAATTATAGTAGAAACAATAGAATAACATCTTACAATTATTGTAAAATTTTAGAAGGGAGGAATTATATAAGGCCTTGAAGTTATTTTACATATATTGTAAGTTGCAACCTGCAGCATCAGCTAAATCTTAGTATATTTCCATAAAACTAGAAACAGCATAAATAGCACGTAACATTAGAAATATGAGTTGATTGTTCTCAGTTCGTTCATTGTAAGTCTACAAAACGAATACTGTTGTATTTAATATTATACGAAATAAAAAGGATTTTTTTTATTTAAATTAAATATTGAGTATTTAATTTATATATATATATATATATATATATATATATATATATATATATATATATATATATATATATATATATATATATATATGTTTTGATGTTGCGGGTTTTCTCGTCGATTCAAAAGTTGGGATTGTTTAAAACACACACTGCTCTTTGACACTAAATGATTTTATTTAAGAACAGATATATTTTAAAAAGTATATAGTACACATATTTTACAACATAAAACTTTGATTGTTAATAAAACTAACGTAAAGTCTCACGCACTAAATTATAAAAAACTGACATGATGCTAGGAAGGCAAAATTGTAACTAACTAGCTGATGTGTAGCGTTCACACCAAGAAAATTCTAAGATTCAAAAACTACCACCCACATTAGAGAGGGGTGCGAATCACAAAGCGCCGAAAAGCGGCTGTCCTAGCTGACAACCCAAAACAGATGTACCGCTATTTCGGGGAACTATTAGTCGGCAAGACTAATTTGAGTACCAGCAAAGGTCTGAATTTCTAGAAATAGCAATTAAATTTATGGTTTGAAATAAGGTCGTACGTGCTTATATAATGGAACTTTAAGGATAGAGCCTTGCAATGGCCAAACAAGAATATAAAATAAGCTTAATGTTAATATGCTTAAAAACTAACAAACTAACGCATTGCGAACAATATATATATATATATATATATATATATATATATATATATATATATATATATATATATATATATATATATATATATAAAATTGATCGATTTAGTGGTTGGCACTTGGTGAAACATATTGATTAAATTAGACAAACACTTGGTAGTTTCACAATTTTTTTATTTAATACGACACGTGTTTCGACTTTGCAGTCATCATCAGGAGTGAACATGTATATTTACAAAACAATTACAAGTTAATAATTTTTACCTAAACACAATATTCAGTAGGGGGAGTTGTTTACATCTGTCTGTTCATTCAAAATTGGTTTCTGAGTATTGGCGGCCTTTCTTATCTCTAAATTTTCTAGTAAATTAAGTCTTAATCCTTTAGCTTCAACATGTAAGATTTTGTATTCATTCTTGAAAGTGTGATTAAGGTCAATACAATGTTGGGAGAAGCCCGTGGTATATTTTTGGTCTGTTATGGATTTTGCATGTTCTTTGAATCTAATGTTAAAATTTCGACCACTTTGACCTATATATATGTTATCACAATCGTGACATTTTATTTCATAAACGCCTGACGCATTTAATAAGTCTGATTTTGGCTTAGTGTTGGTTAATATTTTTCCTAAAGTTAGTTTATTTGTGGTGATCGTTTTTATATTACATTTTTTTAGTTGGGTTGAAATGGTTTTTGTAATATTTGGTATATAATTTAAGTATGACCATGTAGTAGGTTGGGAGCATTTGTTTGATTGGTTATAAATTAAAGAGGCTACCATTGTTTTATTTTTACCTCTTAACATATTGTCTATAATATTTGGGTTATATCCGTTATTTAAAGCGATCTGTTTTATAGTTTCTTTTTTAAATTTTGATTGGTTTAGTGGAATGGTAACTGCTCTATGTATGAGGCTATGGAAAGACGACATTTTTATCGATTGAGCCTGATTCGAGCAAAAGGGTATTATTGTGTCAGTGAAAGTTGGTTTTCTAAAAATATCGAAATCTAAACACATTATATTGTTAGTAATTGTAATATCCAGGAAATTTAAAGTTCTGTTGTTTTCTTTTTCTAATGTAAATTTAATATTGTTATTTATATTGTTCATGTGGTTTAGAAAAGTTTCTAATTGTCTATGAGTGCCAGTCCATATACAAAAAATATCATCTACATATCTGGCCCAAAAGCTAATATTGTTGGCATGTGAATTAGTCGGGTTTAATAGTCTTTGTTCAAAGTGGTCCATGAAAATTTCTGCGAACAACGGTGAAATGGGTGATCCCATTGGTAATCCGTCTACTTGTTTGTAGACTTGATCGTTAAATTGAAAGTAGTTTTGGTTTAAGCATACATCTATGACTGTGAGTAATTCTTGTGCTTTTTGATTGGAAATTTGGCTATTAAATAAACGTTCAAGTATGATATCTTTTAGTTCTGCTATTGGAATTGAAGTGAACAAACTTTTTACATCAAAAGAGATTAATTTAGAACTTGAATTAATTTGTATGGATTTTAGTTTGTGTATTAAATCTATCGAATTTTTTACAGCATATTTTGACTTAAAATTAATTGATTCTGGTAATACGGTGTTAAGTTTTTTGCAAATTTTATATGCCGGAGCATTAATGTATGAGACTACCGGTCTCATTGGGCAGTCTGTTTTATGTAATTTGGGTAACATGTATATGCGAGGTATTTTGGGATTCATACATTTTAAATGGTAGATATCACTATCACTAAACAAAGTTTTGCAATTCTTTAACAGATTAACAACCTCACTTTGGAACTTAGGAGTTGGGTCTCTTTTCATAATGACACATGCGCTATCACTTAACAATTTAACACTCTTGTTTACATAGTCAGATTTTTTAAGTATTGTGACAGTGTTACCTTTGTCTGCCTTACAAAGTATGAGATCTTCGGAGGTGAGTTTATCTTTTATGTTGTGAGCTGAAGAAGAAATAAAACTACTGGAAAAAGGCCTTAAATACTCACCGCATTCTAAAGTATATCAAAAAGATTTTGAACTTCTAGCAGTCAACTCTGAAATAGCACTAAAACGCCTAGAGGATATAACGGAGACCAATTTACAAAAAAATTCTATTGCTAAAAAACTCAAGAAATTTAATTCCAATAATAATAAACAGAATAGCAACTACGTAGAAATGAAAATAGCTCACAACATAAAAGATAAACTCACCTCCGAAGATCTCATACTTTGTAATATATATATATATATATATATATATATATATATATATATATATATATATATATATATATATATATATATATATATCCCACAAAGAACCCAACAACATCGGAATTTATTTATTTATATTTTTTTTATCAAAAAATAAGGAATCGGGTATAGTTTGGTAGCTACCTTTAAAACCAAACTCCGTTCCATTACATGTATATATATATATATATATATATATATATATATATATATATATATATATATATATATATATATATATATATATATATAAATATATATATATATATATATATATATATATATATATATATATATATATATATATATATATATATATGTAATGGAACGGAGTTTGGTTTTAAAGGTAGCTACCAAACTATACCCGATTCCTTATTTTTTGATAAAAAAAATATAAATAAATAAATTCCGATGTTGTTGGGTTCTTTGTGGGATAACCAATAATTTTAATACGGATAGAACCGAATTATATTCATAGAAACTATTAATTAAATTTAAATGTTACAAAATAAAATATAAAGAATATATTTGCTTACCTTTTTTTTCACAAATTAAAAAAAAACACAGTTCTTTGAATGAACGGGCTTCTCACACCGCAAGTTTTATTTTATTAAAAAAATGTTAAATTTCCAAAATATTAACGTAACGAATTTAAATTAATAAAATATTGCACAAACCTTTTCTATTTCTTTAAATCAACCAAATAAAAACTACTTTTATGAAACAACAATAAAATTATATCTAAGACCAAAAATTAAACTTTACAGCTAATCGAGTGCCACCCGTCTGACCATCGGTTTTCGAGCGCCTCCTCGCTAAACCTTCGCGTAACAATTGTTTTTGTAAAGATAAGAGCCCGAGCCAATTACACTCTGGCTCAGGTGAACCCTGGTTCATTACATATATATATATATATATATATATATATAATATGTAATTGAATAATATCGCATTCCTTAATTACTATCTACCTTTATAGATATGACGTCTGGACCAAAATTACCAAAAATTGATCGCCAGGTAATAATTAACGAAAACCTCCAAACACATTTCAATATCGGCAATATAAATCTGGATCACTCCAACGCATGGCCGTGGAAACCTCGCTGTGCGTCATCGATTAACAATATTAATCAAATTATATCAGATTTTTCCAATTTGAACATTTGCATTGGTGGTTTAGAAATCGACGAATCGTTTCGAATGAAAAATCGGACTCAACAATCGATAAATGTTGAACACACCGAAAAACCTTTAACAATAACAGATCCGGTAAATATGGAAACACAAAATTACATTAGTGGTTCGGAATTGAGCGATTTGAACTCTGATAGTGAATATGACAGTGAAGGTGATAGCGAACCGACAGTGGTTGAAGTTAAAAACAGAATATGAATCAATGTCTCAAATTGAATACAAATAAGATCGAAGATTCGTGCGTGAGGCTGTGTTCAGTATATCAAAATGTAAGTAATGTTTACTATTTTATACGAACTAATAAGTATTGTAATCATGAAAAGCAACGGCGGCCTTTTACGGAAATCTATCTTTTGACCTTCCCTGACAGTTTGTGCGTGTATTGTGAGTGAATGAGAGTGAGTGCGTGTGAGTAAGGGAATGAGCGTGGGAGAGTGAGTATGTGTGAGTATGTATGTGTGTGTATATCTTGCACCAAAATATAATGGCCCTCAATATCGACGGATCAACTACCGCGGTAAATTTGAAATTAAATTTGGTTTATTAGATTAAGGGTTCTAGCAATAATTGTTGCTCTGTGCCAACATGCAAGTTATCTGGGTACCGTGTCACGCGATTCCCTAAAAATAATAAAACGATGTTTAAGAAATGGATTGACCAGGTTAATAATCCTAAATTATTTGACATGCAAGAAGAGCGTATTTACAAATCCTACCGAGTTTGCCTGAAGCATTTTGAATCGAAATGGATAGGGGATTCATATACAAAACATTATCGGTTATTATATGGCGCATATCCAACTTTACACTTGGATAAACGATGCGCTGAAAAAGAAGGTAAGAAACTCATATTAATTTAGATTCAACCATGCTCGATGTCACAAGTGCGTCGACTGTTACGTCTTCATCATGTGAGCATGTTTCAATGCAACCGAAAGGTGTAAAATAGTTTTACTGTATTAGAACTTAAGCTAATAAAATGTTGGTTGTAGAAGTATTAGCAGATGAGCCTGATACATCAAATAAATCTTGGACAGCGCATTCAAGTATTACATATGATCATAATTATGCTGCTTCAAATACTGTTGCGGATGGTTAGTAAAGTAATCTAATTTAAGTTTTTATATGTAATAATCTCATTTTATATTTTAAAATCAATATTATATATATATATATATATATATATATATATATATATATATATATATATTAAAATAAAAATAAAACACTTGGTTAGTTTCACAAAAAGTGTTTTAGTTTTATTTTAAGGTTATAACATGTTTCACCAAGTGCCTACCACATCTTCAATCAATTTAATTATATATATGATATATTATGTTCGTAGTTATTTTACTTTTATCGGTTATAGCAATCTCCGGCTATAGCGACGAAATGTTTGAGGTACCTACGATGTCGTTATAACCGGATTTTACTTTTATAAATACATATATATACACACACACACACACACACACACATATATATATATATATATATATATATATATATATATATATATATACATATATATATATATATATATATATATATATATATATATATATATATATATATATATATATATGCGGTTGAACTTTAGCTAATAAAATGTTGATTGCAGAAGTATTAGCAGCTGAGCCTGATACATCAAATACATCTTGGACAGCGCATTCAAGTATTACATATGATCATAACTATGCTGCTTCAAATACTGTTGCGGATGGTTGGTAGAGTAATCTAATTTAAGTTTTTACATGTAATAATCTGGTTTTACATTTTAGAATCGATATTATATATATAATATATTATGTTCGCAGTTATTTTACTTTTATCGGTTATAGCAACCTCCGGATATAGCGACGAAAAACTTCCCCACACTAACGTGCTCCCACCACTATATTTAAAAGTGGTACGATAGTACCAAGAATTTAATTTCTGACCAAATTGATGTCGAACACGACCCATTCCATCTGAATTGGATAAGTTATACTTGGATTCGTCGCTAAATAGCACTACTTTCCACCTATTTATGCTCCAATTCAAACGTTCTTTAATAAATTGTATTCGGGTAATCTTTTGCTTCTTACCTAGTAAAGGGTTTTTTTGCAGGTCTAAGACTGTAACGCCCTTTAACCTGCCGTCGTTATACAGTACAGGAACTAATTATATTTTTGATATTTGCATTAATTTACAAAGCCGTTGTCCAGGGATCTGCATATCAATTCTGGGAGTATTTAGCTTGGCCACCCTGAACGTCGTGCAGTTTTGACAATCTATTTAGCACGATAACTTTGAATTATTGGCGATATAAGTGATTTAATAATGTCAGAAATTTCACAGATATATTTTTAGCAAAGTTCTGTTTTCGTGTAAATACAAAATCCGTTGTATAATATCTTCAGAATGTATTTTGCGTGACATTGTTCCTAAATTTTAAACAGCAAAGACTAAACAAAATCAACAGTTAACTCCCTAAAAATTACAAAACACTGAAATTTAAAGCATGCTGTTAGTTGCTTAACTTTTATCGCCACAATATTTCTCTCCTTGGTACAAATAACAATGTATCTATTTTAATTTAAAAGTTCTATAAAACATATTTTTTATTTTCATACATGTGCATGTGCAGAGGCGCATTTAATATAAAATGCATTTTCAATTTGAAAATATAGCTTTATTAAAGATGTTCGCAATTGCATAAACACTATAACATAAATGTTGTTCTATTGCCCCTAACACATTCATTTTTTTCATTGATTCTATGACAAATGCAAATGTAATGTCTCAAAATAAATGAACCGCCGATTCTGGCCATAAGGTTTACATGTCTCTCAGCGTTGAATGCGAACGAATTCGAACCCCGCGTTTTTTGTCACGTGCTTACTTTTTTTGCCTATTGTCACTCACGCCCTACTAAAAATCTCTCTTAAGCGGCCCGTCTACGATCGGACCAACTCAACCACACGCTGCTTTGATGAGAAGTGTAGTGTTGCGCGGGGGTCATAAGCACTGCCCACTTACAGTGGAACAGTTCATTGCTGGGAAGCTATTGTCCACACTCTTATATATCTACTCACTCTACTGCTACACAGCTATTCTCACTACTACCCCCACCACAACCGCCCGCTACCCGTACCCTGCCGCATCAAAGCTATGGCATGTCATTTATGAGATTGAAAAATACTGTAAAAGTGTTTTTGTTGCGAGTAAACTGTGAGTTTATTACTGACTTAAACCACATGTTTTTAACATCAGTTTATAGATGAAGGACGATTCTACTGATGTGCCTTTTTAATTTTTTTAAAATAAATTTCTGTCATGTGATATAGCCATCTAAAGTTTGCATAAATTGGGCATTTTTAAGAATTTATTATAATTTATTGCAATTTTTTTTTTAAAAAGAAAAAGGCACAAAAGTATATTGATCCTTTAAGTATATAATCCATGTTGGAATAAAATGTTCCCACTCATGTATTGCCTGTAAAATACTCGCAACGTAAGTACATTTTTCACTGAATTTTAATAAGTAGACGAGCCCCTTAAAACATATAAAAGAATATATTCAGCTAGGGTGGCCAAATAAAATTAATAATAATAAAAGCGAAATACGTATATTTTATAATTTAAGAAATCATTTAACTGTGATAGACGATCTTATATTTTATGATGATAGGTTAGTAGTGCCATCAGCATTAAGGAAAAATATATTAAAAATAATACATGAAGGACATCAGGGGATTGTGAGGAATAAATTAAAAGCAAGAGAATCGTTATTCTGGCCAAAGATGTCAGAAGATATTGAGTACATGGTAAAACACTGTGAAACATGTCAAATATTTGCAAACTAAAATCCTAAACAACCAATGATGCAACATGACATTCCAGATAGACCGTGGGAAAAAATTGGCGTTGATATTTTAACTTATAAAAACAAAGATTATTTAGTAATCAAAGACTATTACTCTAAATGGATTGAGTTATTAAAATTAAAAAATAAAACCGCAGAACATTTAATAAATAATTTTAAACATGTATTTGCTACACACGGTTACCCAGAGATCATAATAAGCGACAACATGCCATTTAATTCGTGGACATTCAAAAAGTTTGTGGACGGTCACAATATAACATTAGTAACATCAAGCCCAAACTACGCTAGAAGTAATGGAATGGTAGAAAGAGCGGTAGGAGTAGCTAAAAGAATGCTTTACAAACAAGAGAGTGAAGGGGATGACATTAGTAACTATTTATTAGCATACAGAAACACAATCATGCCGGAAATAGGTTTATCTCCTGCACAGTTATTATTTAATAGAAGATTAAAGGACAAATTGCCCAAAAAAACAAAATTAATAAATTTTAACATTAATAATAATAAAATTATACAAAACAAAATTTGGGAAAATTCAAACAATCAAAAGTATTATTATGATAGACATACTAAACATTTACCTGAAATTCCGATTGGTCAAGATTTGTTAATAAAAAACAAAAATGGTTGGGAAAAAGGGGAGATGTTAGGAACACATGAAACACCGCGTTCATACATAGTAAAAAGTAGTCATGGAAACGTACTAAGACGCAATAGACAACATGTTAAACAATTTAATACAGATACAAATATTGATAATACGCCAAAGATTGAGATTCCTAAAACAAATGAGCATAACTTGAGAAATAGGAGTAAGATAAACGTTCCTGCTAGATATAGAGACTAGATGTAAGTTATCATGTATTGTACTTAGCATAGGAATAATTAAATTAAAATAAAATAAAGAAAAAGGAAAGGATGTAATGTATGTTAAGTAAGTTGGCGACATTGGGTACATTAGTAAGTAAGCAGGTTGGCGACAGTTCGTAATGTAAGATGGTGGCGAGCAGATGTGTATTGTCGAGAGAGAAATAAATTGATTAATAATTAATAAACATATGAATAAGCAGTATTCATTAAACTCATGTTCATGTGCGTGGCTGAGCCAGTATTGAGAAGCGTGACATCATTGTTGTCCAAGAACTTTTCGACAATTCGACCACGGGCATCTGTGCTTACAGAATCCCAGAGTATGTTATGAGAATTTGTCTCCGACAAGGATGTAGAGAGTCGGATGTTGTCGTACCAAATCCTCGAGGTCTTTTAAGTTCCAGTTGCCATCTGGAAGGTAGACGTTGCAGATTGTTATTTTGCAGTGTGAGAGTGCTTGGCATTCTACTGCCTGCGACCTTGTTCTGATGTTACAGTCTTTAAAAGGGACGGAAGACGCAAGGACAATAGTAACGCCACGTTAACACGAGCAACAGGGTTAAAATCTATACGAAAGATATTGTATCCCCGCATGCTAAAAGGTTGAAAGGGCCTTAAATGACTCTCTTGGATGTACATTACTCTGGGGTTATGGTCAGCCATTACGACCTTTAACTCAGCTAGGTGGTTGACGATTCTATTGCAGTTCCATTGAATGATGAATGAATGTGACATACGAAATGAAGAGAGAGAGAGAAAAAAAGAAAGAGTCAAAAAAGCCGGACTTTAGAGGAAAACCCGAAATGTGTTACGGTTTTGGCCTGCTCTTAACCCACCCACGCCTATCTTTGGGTTTTCGAGCAGTTTTTACCGCCTCATTGTCAATTGACATAGCGCTTGACTCTGAGTCAGAGAAAGAAACATTTGTATCCTGTGCTAACAGAACAGGAGCAGGAGATGGCATAGTATTTGAAGAAAGCATTTCATTAAGAGTTTTAGATGTACTTGTCAAAACAGGTACTGGTACGATATGTAATGGCATTGTAGTATTACTAGTCGCTGTACATGTGTTGAAAAGAACTTCACTTATTATAGCGCCTATGTTTGTGGAAATCGCTTCCACAATAATTTGTTTTTATTTCCGGTAAGAGAAGAGCAGCGGTGTCATTGACAGAGGTAATAGAAATTTCTGGCTTATCTGCAGCAACCTTAGCAAAGCTCAAAGTTGGAACTGCAGATTTCTGGCGAATGAAAGCTCTTGCTTCACGGAAACTGCAGCTGTTCAGAGTTTTATGTTTAATGATGGCATATTCTTCTTTAAATTTAGAACAGTTTTTGGACAAGGCGAGATGCCCTTCACTACAATTCACGCACTCTACCGGATCGGTACTACGCCGTTCCTCATGAAGTGCTTTTCCACTTGCCCTCTCCGTCAAACACCCCGTCCGCCGACGCGGACAGTATAACGAAAAAAGAAATTTGAAAAATCCACCTGATTTAGGGAAACTTAGCCAAAACTACGAAGAAAAAACCAAAATCTGAATAAATACAGACGAAAATCGAACAAAATGACACACTAAACACGAAACAAACACTAGCAAACAAGAAAAAACCACAGTTTAAATTTGCGAATAGTTTGTTTACAATGTAAATGTATACGCACAGAGCTCCACGTTGATCGCCAAAATATGACACGGTAGCTTTGTTGCCGGGCTAGCTAACCGCGGGTTTGGCCTTAGCCTCTTATTAATATGTCGTTACTGACTGAAATTTAAATGAAAGAAGAACAAGAAAGTCAACTTAACAAATTTATTACAATAAATTAAAGAAACTTAACTTGGCTTTAGCGCCGGTACAATTTAAGATAAATTTTACAATTAAAATTAAACAAACATTTAAAAGTAAATATGTTGAGAGACTCGCAATGCGCATGCGCTAGAGTACAAAATACTATGTCATATTTTTTGTTGTATTGGTACCCCTGATCATGTGTCATGTCATGTGTTCGAGCTCTGATTACAATAAAAACATCTCTCTATATATATCAAAAGAAAAGTGTTTTTATTTAATACCATAACAAACAACAAAATAAAACTAAAAGTATACGAAAACCTACTCTGCTTGTCCGAACTTTATGCTTGATGTTTAGCCTGCGCCATGCTTGATTTCTTCTTCAAGTGGTTTTGGTGTCGTTTCACTGAGTTCGTAGGTCACAAGATAAGGTGATTCGAAGATTCCAATTGCAGGCGTCTGCCTTTCGATTTTTTTGATAAACTTCACATCCCGTGCCTTGATTACAGTTTGACTCATCCGAGTAACCCACAAGTATGTATGCGTCACCTTTCGATTGAAACTTGCCTCTACTTTGACCCTTATTCAGTACAATGGCCTTGCTGACCACGATCCTATAAAATCCATGATACGGTTTTCTTTGTGTTCATGACGCAAAAGGAGTTATTCCGGAGGTACGTCACTATGTTGATTGCTTCATCCCACAGGGACTTCGGAAGATCAGCTTGCAGCATGATGCATCTGGCCATCTCGACCAAAGTGCGATTAGCTCGCTCCGCGACGCCATTCTTCTGAGGTGTATATTCGACTGTCAGCTGGTGTGAAATATCCCCTTCTTCAAGAAACCCCTTGTAGTCGTTTGATAGATACTCCTTCCCGTTGTCATTATGGAGTTTCTTGATTGGATAACCGTTTTACTTCTCTACGTTTCGTTTGTAGTTTTTGAAGACGTTCAGCACATCAGGCTGATTTCGAAGCGTAATCGTCTCTGTATACCTGGAATAATCATCGATAAAAGTAACAAAATATTTTGCGCCCCCTAACGATTTGGTTGTCATTGGACCACAAATGTCTGAATAAACTAGTCCAAGAACTTGTTTTTCGCGGCTCGTCGATTGTTTAAACGGTTGCACATGAATTTTACATTTCGCGCAAACTTTTATTTATTTATTTTTTAATTTGAAAACAATTTATTTCGTCTATATTTGACGTAAAGTTTAAGCCACAAACCATTTCTTGGTCTTTCATGTTCTTTAATTCGTGAATATTAAGATGCCCGTTGTCGCTGATGCCATCTAAGCAGATTTTCGATACTTCCTTGATTTACGATAGCAGCTTGTTCCGGTTTTTCATTAATAATGTAAATACTATCACGCTTCGTCGCTGTAAGAGCTATCGAACCATCCTCTCTGTTAATTGTTGCAAGATCCCTTTCAAATGTTACTGTATAAGCAGTGACACTTGACACAGGTAACATGTTGTTGCGTAAACCTGGTACACTTAATGTGTTTTTCAATTTAAGGGGTTAGTACTCCTTTGAACTTTAAAAAAATCATTGTTTTCAAATTAAAAAATAAATAAATAAAAGTTTGCGCGAAATGTAAAATTCATGTGCAACCGTTTAAACAATCGACGAGCCGCGAAAAACAAGTTCTTGGACTAGTTTATTCAGACATTTGTGGTCCAATGACAACCAAATCGTTAGGGGGCGCAAAATATTTTGTTACTTTTATCGATGATTATTCCAGGTATACAGAGACGATTACGCTTCGAAATCAGCCTGATGTGCTGAACGTCTTCAAAAACTACAAACGAAACGTAGAGAAGTAAAACGGTTATCCAATCAAGAAACTCCATAATGACAACGGGAAGGAGTATCTATCAAACGACTACAAGGGGTTTCTTGAAGAAGGGGATATTTCACACCAGCTGACAGTCGAATATACACCTCAGAAGAATGGCGTCGCGGAGCGAGCTAATCGCACTTTGGTCGAGATGGCCAGATGCATCATGCTGCAAGCTGATCTTCCGAAGTCCCTGTGGGATGAAGCAATCAACATAGTGACGTACCTCCGGAATAACTCCTTTTGCGTCATGAACACAAAGAAAACCGTATCATGGATTTTATAGGATCGTGGTCAGCAAGGCCATTGTACTGAATAAGGGTCAAAGTAGAGGCAAGTTTCAATCGAAAGGTGACGCATACATACTTGTGGGTTACTCGGATGAGTCAAACTGTAATCAAGGCACGGGATGTGAAGTTTATCAAAAAAATCGAAAGGCAGACGCCTGCAATTGGAATCTTCGAATCACCTTATCTTGTGACCTACGAACTCAGTGAAACGACACCAAAACCACTTGAAGAAGAAATCAAGCATGGCGCAGGCTAAACATCAAGCATAAAGTTCGGACAAGCAGAGTAGGTTTTCGTATACTTTTAGTTTTATTTTGTTGTTTGTTATGGTATTAAATAAAAACACTTTTCTTTTGATATATATAGAGAGATGTTTTTATTGTAATCAGAGCTCGAACACATGACATGACACATGATCAGGGGTACCAATACAACAAAAAATATGACATAGTATTTTGTACTCTAGCGCATGCGCATTGCGAGTCTCTCAACATATTTACTTTTAAATGTTTGTTTAATTTTAATTGTAAAATTTATCTTAAATTGTACCGGCGCTAAAGCCAAGTTAAGTTTCTTTAATTTATTGTAATAAATTTGTTAAGTTGACTTTCTTGTTCTTCTTTCATTTAAATTTCAGTCAGTAACGACATATTAATAAGAGGCTAAGGCCAAACCCGCGGTTAGCTAGCCCGGCAACAAAGCTACCGTGTCATATTTTGGCGATCAACGTGGAGCTCTGTGCGTATACATTTACATTGTAAACAAACTATTCGCAAATTTAAACTGTGGTTTTTTCTTGTTTGCTAGTGTTTGTTTCGTGTTTAGTGTGTCATTTTGTTCGATTTTCGTCTGTATTTATTCAGATTTTGGTTTTTTCTTCGTAGTTTTGGCTAAGTTTCCCTAAATCAGGTGGATTTTTCAAATTTCTTTTTTCGTTATACTGTCCGCGTCGGCGGACGGGGTGTTTGACGGAGAGGGCAAGTGGAAAAGCACTTCATGAGGAACGGCGTAGTACCGATCCGGTAGAGTGCGTGAATTGTAGTGAAGGGCATCTCGCCTTGTCCAAAAACTGTTCTAAATTTAAAGAAGAATATGCCATCATTAAACATAAAACTCTGAACAGCTGCAGTTTCCGTGAAGCAAGAGCTTTCATTCGCCAGAAATCTGCAGTTCCAACTTTGAGCTTTGCTAAGGTTGCTGCAGATAAGCCAGAAATTTCTATTACCTCTGTCAATGACACCGCTGCTCTTCTCTTACCGGAAATAAAAACAAATTATTGTGGAAGCGATTTCCACAAACATAGGCGCTATAATAAGTGAAGTTCTTTTCAACACATGTACAGCGACTAGTAATACTACAATGCCATTACATATCGTACCAGTACCTGTTTTGACAAGTACATCTAAAACTCTTAATGAAATGCTTTCTTCAAATACTATGCCATCTCCTGCTCCTGTTCTGTTAGCACAGGATACAAATGTTTCTTTCTCTGACTCAGAGTCAAGCGCTATGTCAATTGACAATGAGGCGGTAAAAACTGCTCGAAAACCCAAAGATAGGCGTGGGTGGGTTAAGAGCAGGCCAAAACCGTAACACATTTCGGGTTTTCCTCTAAAGTCCGGCTTTTTTGACTCTTTCTTTTTTTCTCTCTCTCTCTTCATTTCGTATGTCACATTCATTCATCATTCAATGGAACTGCAATAGAATCGTCAACCACCTAGCTGAGTTAAAGGTCGTAATGGCTGACCATAACCCCAGAGTAATGTACATCCAAGAGAGTCATTTAAGGCCCTTTCAACCTTTTAGCATGCGGGGATACAATATCTTTCGTATAGATTTTAACCCTGTTGCTCGTGTTAACGTGGCGTTACTATTGTCCTTGCGTCTTCCGTCCCTTTTAAAGACTGTAACATCAGAACAAGGTCGCAGGCAGTAGAATGCCAAGCACTCTCACACTGCAAAATAACAATCTGCAACGTCTACCTTCCAGATGGCAACTGGAACTTAAAAGACCTCGAGGATTTGGTACGACAACATCCGACTCTCTACATCCTTGTCGGAGACAAATTCTCATAACATACTCTGGGATTCTGTAAGCACAGATGCCCGTGGTCGAATTGTCGAAAAGTTCTTGGACAACAATGATGTCACGCTTCTCAATACTGGCTCAGCCACGCACATGAACATGAGTTTAATGAATACTGCTTATTCATATGTTTATTAATTATTAATCAATTTATTTCTCTCTCGACAATACACATCTGCTCGCCACCATCTTACATTACGAACTGTCGCCAACCTGCTTACTTACTAATGTACCCAATGTCGCCAACTTACTTAACATACATTACATCCTTTCCTTTTTCTTTATTTTATTTTAATTTAATTATTCCTATGCTAAGTACAATACATGATAACTTACATCTAGTCTCTATATCTAGCAGGAACTTTTATCTTACTCCTATTTCTCAAGTTATGCTCATTTGTCTCAGGAATCTCAATCTTTCCTCTCTGTTAATTGTTGCAAAATCCCTTTTAAATGGTATTGTATAAGCAGTGACACTTGACACAGGTAACATGTTGTTACGTAAACCTGGTACACTTAAGGTGTTTTTCAATTTAAGGGGTTACTACTCCTTTGATCTTAAAAAAAAATCATTTATTTTTTGGGCTTAAAAAATTCCTTGGGGTGTCTACTTTATTGTTAACTTTACCTGAAGTCCGCCAACAACTCCGTTAAAAAGTAACAGGCCAATTAGTGGACCTGTGTCCCGGCGGTCCGCATGCAGTCCCAAAACTTCAAACGCGATTATCTCGAAACCACTTTTTTCAAACTGGTGGAACATCTACCGTCGGAACGGGTTATCCGATGTGATTGATTGTTCATGTTCCAAGTTCTACCCTAAATTATCTGTCGAAGTACATATTCGTTTTTCGATTGGTTGAAAAATGGCTTTTTGGTGCACGCTTTTATCTCAAATTTTAAAAAGCGAAAAACCAATTCCTTTTTCGAAGTGCTCCCTATTTTTAGTTTTTCAACATTTCTCAAAATCCCTATGTACCTTGACAGAAAATCTATTTAAAAACCGGAAAATAATATGTTTTTTTGTTGTTGCTTGACCTAGACCACGTGGAGATGTCCCACCAGTAAGCGCAGTTCGGGCTGCAACGTCGCGCTGCACCCGGTGCAGCGGCTACGGGAGTGACTTAAAAATTGCAAAAAAAAATTAAATTAAAGACGAAATTTCAATAAAGATTGCTGTGTTTTCCGTTTTCCAATCGGTTGTTATTTGATTTTAATAAAAATTCGCAAAAAACGCCCTTTTTTGGCCCAAAAGAGTATTAACCCCTTAACAGAGTTCGTTTCACGTATATTTAAATTCGCGATCAAATTTAGATCACCGTCGCCGATCGATTTTAAGAAATGATCCGAGGCCGTGTACACTTTTATTTGCGTGTTTTCGTTCAAAATAGCGAATTGTCTTTCATCGTTCCACATATGTCGCGTCGCACCGCTGTCAAGATACTAAATTTGCCTGGTTGCCCCCCCCCCCCCCCCCCCTGCGATTTTTAATATTAGTCTAAAAACGTAAAAACTACAAGTACTGGTACTTGTCACCAGTGCTTGTTTTTATGTTGCTGCAACATAAATAGTTGAATATCCAACATTGTTGCATAATCAACTATTTACTTTTATGGTTTTATACTGATTGTAGAGTAATGTAATAAATAATGAATATTGTATAATTATAAGCCCAGTCGGGTGTTCCGCAAGTCCGATGTGTGGCCACGCAACGCACTTGTAGTGACTTGTTAATATTGTTCTACGCCTACCTTTGCTCGTTCATAGTTCAGAAAAAGCAAGCTCAAACATGTCCTAAAAATGTCTGTACTTATACAAATGGTTAAAGTCTTAGTACTCATTCGTTATTTTGTAGTCAAAGATTAAAGTTAAAGAGCAAATATGAAGCGCACAACAAATATTTTAATCAGAATTTAATACAAAAAAAAATTAAAAACTTAGACAACATCCCTGCCTTCGACCAGTATAGGCTCATCAAACAGTTATTTAGAGAATATATGTCAAACATATAAAAGTAAATTAAGGTTCTATGACACATAAATTAAAAATGCTACAAAGCTCTTTCGTACATAAGTTGATGCTATTACTGTCAACATTTCAGCAAAATTTCATGAAATTTTAAGCGGTCGTTTAGGAGATTGAAAATTTTGATTTAACCTAGGCTCTTATGACGTTTCACAATTTTTCCTATTCATTTGTAAAAACACAATATAATTAATGCTAAAGGGGCCTTCAAACCTTAATATAATTATTGCCACATGTTTAATAGAGTTCAATTCAAAAACTTAATATGATTTACACGGTCAAATTTGAAATATTCAATATAAAGTACAAATATTAAGACTATCTGTCGGTAGACATGTAACGACATGGCAACAATGTTGGCCGACCGAGCGAGTGACATTGATAGTTGGCGTAATTTTTCTCTTTTAAAAATTTAAAAGAAATATTTTAAGCAATAATATAATTATTTACTATTTAGCATAAGTTTTAACAAAAATTTAATAGGGTACGCTTTACAAATAACACTTGTTAACTGCAATTACATTTTTTGAACCAAAAACTTTAGCTCCAGCTGTCAGATGCTACATTCTACCAACTTATTGGGTGCTTTCCAGCTAGGTACAAAGTTAACACTGTGTAACACAGTGTATGATACCTGCGTTCCAACTACGCCAGAGTTCGACTCAACTCGACTCTGCCATACTCAGCTGAAAAGCAAAGTCTGGTGCAGTATTGGTAATTCGCATACCAACTTTTAAAAAATTGACATGTATGGTATCACTGCGTCCCGCGTAAATTATAACAAAACTATATTGTACTTGTGCATTTTCGGCTTGGATTGATATGTTAAATATTTAATTAAATTGCACACTTCGAATTTGATTAATATAATTCATTATTAATAGGTTCTTATTGAATTTGTCAGGATCTAGGGATA